>RJWH01002782.1:0-201669 GCA_004363575.1 Solenodon paradoxus | reverse complement strand
AGAGGAGAGGAGAGGAGAGGAGAGGAGAGGTGAGGAGAGGAGAGAAGAGAAGAGAAGAGAAGAGGAGAGGAGCAAAGTTTTTCTTGGACCTTCCTCTGCATAGGAAGAGGCACATATACTTCACAGCTGCTAGAGTTCAAGGTGCATTACAGTGTTGGCAAGAATAGCAAACAACAGCAAAGAGACTGTTGTCTTGTATCTTCTGTGCAACTTTCAAGGAAGAATGGCATACTGTCCCTCCCTGGAGCTTTCATCTTCTTTCCAGACACTGCTTGATTTCTGTCTTTCCCCTACAGCATAGCTTTCTTTCTTTTTTATAATTAATTATATTGAAGGAACATTGCATCATAACATGACGGAGGTTTAAGGTGAGCATCACTGTAACAGCTTAGCTTTACTGCTTCCCCTAACTCTCCAGATTTCTGTCCCACCTGCCTTGCTAAGGCTACCACTGACTTCCTACCAAAGTCAATGAAGACAAGCCACCCTTATTTTCCTTGATCTTTCTGCAGTGATAAATACTACCAACTATTTCCTTTTGTTTCACATGCTTCTGTTTTTTCTTCTCTGACATCCTGAGAAAATGTTTTGAGTCTTCTGCAGCCCTCTGCCTATACTTGCAGAGATAGACCTGCTTCCCTGACCCTCTACCCTTATCATGCTACTGCTTTCCTGGGGTCCCCTCATGATCCTCTGTTTGTCAATGGCTCCCTGTCATCCTCTCCATCCCTGACTTCCTTCCTGAGCATGAGGAGTTGCATGTTATCCAAATGCAAACCAGACATCTGAGCTTACAGATGGAAGGAACTGCTAGCAGAGACTTCTCAAGTTCAAAGACTTACTCAAGCCTGATTCCAGTCATAGTAGAGAGCAGGTGTTTATTTCTAATATATAATTATGAATGAAAGAATGAATAATGAAGGGGAATGACTGAAGATAAGATACACTTAATAGGACAATGTTAGAAAACGTGATAATTATAACTGAATACACTATGTTTACAGCTGCCATTGTATTGAATTTAAAAGTGTATTATGATTAGATGGAAGAGCACAAGAAGGTGTACAAAAACAAAAAACACGGTCTTGGCATTTTGTCCCCTTCTGCTGGAGTTTGAGAGAAACAAGGAACATGGCAGCTCATATCTCATGGAGAGAGCAAGTGAGCAGCACTCTGTTAGTTCCATGAGCTGACATGTAGGATAATAGGGGAGAGGTGGGGGAATCATGTTACCATAAGTGGTGTGTCCCAGGGAAACCTGGAGGGGCATCAGATAGCAGCAGCTCTTAGAAACGGTGGAGGAGAAAGCAAATTTCAATCTCACCCTCTGGAATGGGTATGACCCTCTGAAAGTCTCCTACACCAAAGGGGGTTCATAGAAGAGATATATGTTCTTCATGGATGGAACTCAAAGGGATTATGTTAAGTGAAATAAATCAGAAGGAAAAAGACAAATACCAGATGATCTCACTCATATGTAGAACCTAAAGGAACAAAGCAACTAAACATATAAAACAAAACAAAAACTCACCCTTGCACACTGACAACAGAATTGAAGTCAACAGAAGGGAATGGGAGTGGGTAGTGGGAGCAAAGGGCAGTGGGGTCCAGTGGGCAGGGGTAGAGGATGAGTCGTAATGTGGTGGTGGGCAAGGTTGTTATATATTTGATGGAGAGTGAACTGGCACATCTAAACTTGTGTTGTAAATCAAAGTGACTTCGATTTAAAAAAAAAGAAGACAGGCATAATGCGAGGAGGCAGAGAGGGGGAGAGAGAAAGAGAGATAATTTAAGTTCTTACTAAAAGACCATAACCCACCTACCCACTGAAACCCTGAAGTCCCCATCAAAAAGGACCAAGAAAGGAAGACCTTTACATCAAAAACCCTATTGACTAACTTCTGAGGAGATACTTGGTCATGCTCCAAATTCCCACTTTATGGGGACAACACTAGTTAAGGCATCAGCATTTCCTTCCTGGACCAGGGAAATCATCTTTAATTGCCTCCTTCTCAAGATTACCCATACTGTCGATACTAACCAAAGTCATCTATAGAGTTAATGAATTCCTTATGAAGATGTCGAGGAAACTTTTACAGAAATAGAATAAGCAATTCTAAAATTATTTGGGAACTGCCAAACAAAATGATCAGCCAAAGCAAAAATCATAGTGAGAACATAGAATGTGGAACTAAACAGCCTATTTCAGCTCATCCATTTTCTAGATATTTGAATTTAGCTATTTATTTTGTTTGATATGTTGAAGCTGATCAGAAATCTCTGGGTTCAAAGCACCCAAATCAGGAGTGACAATTTTGTTCTAAGTGCAATGAGAAGCCAGAGGTAGGGGCATTTTAAGAGCAGAAGTGATGTGGTCTGATGGATTCTGAAAATTGGGAGGGTCCAGAAATCCATTGAAGAGGTAGTTGGGGTCATATCTTAGGGGGTCTGAAATGGCAGTTGGCAGAAGGGATCCCATGGAAGGGTTCTGAGTAGACAAGATTGCTGAGAAGATACATCCAACAATGGTATCTTTGATTAATTAGAACAGAACATGAGCTACCAAAAGGGGCTATTATAATAGATTCAGTGGGAGTTAAAGGGGGCTGGGGTCACAGGAATGCAGAGAAAGAGGACAATGAGTCATGGAAGAAGCAACGCTGTGCATGATGGGTGGCCAAGTCCAGGTTTTACAGGGCATCACAACTGATACAGTACTTCCCTAAAGTTTCTGGGTGGTAGTGGTGGTGAGACAGATACTAGTAGCCCCACCTTAAAGGTAGAAAATCAAGCACTAGGGCAAAAATGTTCTCAAAATCAAACAGCAAATTCAAAACAAAGACCAGAAGGTGCCCAGGGCATCAATATCAAGACTCAAAGCATATGTTTTAAATCTTGTTTTGTTGGGTTTTTCAATATAACTGTTTTTCCTTTCCCTGGTCCTGGATCTCAAACCCAGATCATTGTGCTTTACATGGCCCGTCTGTTGGTCGCTGAGGCACAGATATGTGCCAAAGCTTCTATCTAAATGAGACAGTTGATCACCACTATTTAGTGATCATTATTCTCATCATCATATTTAAAATGTTAGCACTGAAAATAAAGTAGTAGACTTCAATTTTTGTTAAACTTGTTGGGCCATTGTTAAGTTACAGAGCCATATACATTCGAAAGATTCACTTTATATTTGATATTGTACAATTTCTGTACTACTTTGCAATCAGAGAAGTCAGATTAACCTGGAGAAATTTCAATGAATGCCATTTATGAACCCACACTGTGCCTACTCTCTAGGACTAGTTTCAGGCTCTTTTCTCAGTACTGACTTTATATACTTTGATTTTTGAGGATTTGAGGAGTGCCTTTCCACTTACAAAACTCTGAAACTGCATATTCTAAGAGTCAGTTGTCAATCCAAGAGAGTGAACTATTTCATTGCATTTTTTGTAAATCAGGTAATGGAAGGCAGAGTATGAACTGGGAGCCATAGACTTAAGAGGTTAAAGGTATTTGTAGATAGGAATCCAGACCTAATCCTTAGCTGCCTAAAACATGGACTAACATCAGCACCCATTTTACTGTAAGTTCCCAATCAAGAGCTTCCCTCTGAGACACATCTGACCGAAACATCTGACCAGATGAACCATAACCTCTTTCCTCGGGTCCTGGAGGTTAATTGAAGCCACTCTGACTCGAAGCCAAATTTACATACAATGTTTGAGCCAAATATGCTTAAGAGCAAAGGTAGAGACCTTGTCTTTGGAATACTGAAAACAATTCCAAGACTGGAATCCTTAGCACTTCATTGCAGTGTCCTAGCCTTTGCCAGGACACCGGTGGAGGAGCAGGGAAGTACGATGCAGAGGAAGGCGTGTATTAGTGGCGTTCTTAACCTGGAACCCACAAGGAGGTCTGCGAAACCCCCAAGATTTTTCCTAAAGTTTGGTGTTTATATGGGTGTTTACATTTTCAACTGAGGAAAGGGGTTGTGCCTTTCCTCAGGTCTCAAGGAACTTTATATGTTATCATTTTCTGAAACAGAGGAGGATACAAAAGAGAATAGAAGGGAGAGAGGAATAAGGTTCAACCATTAAATTGCCCAATTCAGAGAAAGTATGAGATGAAGATAAGACAAAAACATTTCACATTCTTATGTTATTGGGGTTCAAATGCCAGACAAACTCACACTCCTTCCTCTTCTCTGCATCATAGTGATATTTTCCTCCTGCTCTGCCACCTCCCCCACCTGCTCCTCTCCTTGCCCTTCCCCTCCAATACAGAAAATCCTCATTACAAGTACTGAAAAATTTATCATCATAAAGCAGAGTGAGCTGGGTAATATCATTGCTTCTAGTTACTCATAGAAAAGTGTTCTTGTAATTCCTTTTTCTTATAACTGTAATAAAACTAACATTTACTAATCAATAACAGGGTGTCAGACTTAAACCCAGATGCTTTTACAGAGTAATCTTCTTCAGTCCTCACAATCACTATATAGGGTACTATATCCATTTTACAGATGAGAAAACTGAGTCACACTGACAGGCTGGAGACTTAGGGCAGAAACGGGCCCCCTGTGAGTATAGTACTTCACGTCAGTCCCCTCAGACTTCTGAACTCAAAGAAAGGAAGGTTTTGGGATGAGACATTGTTCAGCCATGTTCAGCCCAGAGAGAAGTGTCATCCTGGAGGAGGGAATCTATCCAAGAGAGTCCTTGTACATCCTCGTGGGAAGAACAGCGACCATGGGACTAGAGGACAGGAGTCCAGATTCAGTCAACCCCAAGCCTAGCAGCACAACCTGCGGCCAACACCTCACCTCACCTTGCACACTCTAAAGGATTTTTCAACATCATGGCTCTACTTCAATTTCTGAATTTTACCTTTACTTTACCTCCCCGATTCAGCCCCCACAACCACTTCAACTCTTCCACTCCCCAAAAGAAAGACAAATGAACTTACCATCTCCTCCACAATGGGGCTGGCTTTCTGTCTTCTAACCAAGCCAGACTTCTTATATAGAATCTTGCTGCCTCCCCTCAGTGTCAGGCTACTTAGGAAAGCAACTTCCTATTTACTTTCCAGAAACTCACCACAGCCCTTCCCAAGAAGTTCAAATGTTGATAACACAGGCACAAGCCTGGCAGCTTAGAAATAGCCATCACAAAGAGGGCAGAGGGGTCACCTGCCTCCCCAGGAGGTGATCTAGAGTCAGGGGCAAGTGTGACTCACTCCCAGGCATCCCACACTCAGCAGTGGGGGAATAGTACCCACACCCAGGAGTCAGCTTTCCTTTATTATGAGCCCCCAATTAAGGTCATGGATTTGGAAAACACAAATCTTAATCATTGTGTCCTGGAGTAAATTTTCCAGTTACTGTGAAACCTCAGTGAATGTTGAATATTCTAGTAGCTTTCTGAATGACAGCAGCAAAATTTTAAAAAAAAAGCATGGAAAAGTCAATGAGGGTTTTCTGACAATTGAAGCCTATTGTTGTAAATGGTTTTGAAATGACTTATATAAAACAGATGTGTATCATTATTAAAAAGGAACATACTTTTTAATCAGAAATAAAGGGGTCAGCAGGAAAGGGGTTTTGCATGGGAGTAAAAGGTTGTGTGGTACAGACGTTGAGACTTGGGCTCTGTCATTAAACTGCTGAGACCCACCTGGACTCCATGACTGGTTGTCCATTAGGCAAAGTACTTAAACTCTCTGTCTCTGTTTTTCCAACTCTGAAACAGAATGAGAATCACAGAACTTAACTCACAGTGTTACCGTGTTAACAGGCTAGAGTGTTTGAAACAGTATCTTACCCACAGTTGGCAATAAATCATTAGTTTTTGTTTTCAGATGTTATCAGAGAGAAAAATCAAGTATCAAATACTGTTGCCCCTTCAGCAACCAGCACTAGGGATAGAGGCACCAACATATGGCATCAAAACTTCCCATTTAATTTTTGACGTCCCCAAACTTAACTACAGTCATCCTATGGTATTACGATTTCAAGACCCCCTACTTAGATACCAAAATCCCCACATGCACTCACTCAACTGGAAACCTGAAGAGAGAAATAAACCTGTGTGTGTGTGTGTGTGTGTGTATGCGTGTGTGTGGTGTGTGTACTTGTTCAGTTCAAACACATTTTCAAGGGTCAACTGTACTTAGTGTCAGGTCAGAAAACCCTGACTCCAATTCTCCAACTTACCCTCTTGGAATTCTAGTTGTGCAGTGGTGGACATTTCCATATTCTGCCAGGTATAACATGCTCCTGTGTATAAAGTTCACACACATTTTTGACCCAAACGTTCATGAAAAAAATCTTTCATTTTAATTTTTTGATTCAAAATTTTACTTGTTTATATTTAGTTACTTGTTTTGTGTTTCAAAGGATTTTAGCATTTATTTTTAATATTATGATGCAAGATATTTTACGTAACGAATAATGACAAAGCACGAGAACAGATCCAGGTACAAGGAGCTTTGCTTCCAGTTGACTCTACAACCTGATGACTCTGTGGGAGGAGGTCCACAGTGTCTCTCAGCAGCAACGTGGCTGTGCTATTTACTTATTTAATAACTGTGAGCTTAAAGCTTGCCCTGTCTTCATTTTTGTAAAAATATCAGCTAGATTGCTAGCTCCTGCCTACAGTGTATGAAAAGATGTATCGTCTTGTTCACCGGGGTAGTAAAGTTGCCATCACCTGTCTTATCAAGTCAGAGTCACTTACTCTGTGGACAACTATGTTGCTCGTCATTTCATTTCATTGAATCATTGGCTGAAATTGCTTTTGTTGCAAGTTTGTTATAAGTTCAAACATAACCAATTTTCATATTCCAGGGTATTATTTTGTATATGGGTATCATTATTGATTTCTAGAGTTACACTTTTAACTCAGAAGCATAAATAAGAGAATTAAAAAACATTTATATAGATACAGAATTAGTACTACCCATGTATGATACACAGCCTTATTTTTCCCTCACACATTTGAGCAAAAGAAGTGTGCATTAAACACAACAAAATATAGTATTATTCATTCATTCCATGAGTGTTAGAGGCTATAAATAGGCATTACATGGATAGACTAAATATGAAGCAAAGTGTAAATCTCTGGAAGGAATCCAAGGTAAAGATGATTTAATGAGTTTGGGGCTGTATTTGCACTTAGGTATTTGAGACCAGTAGGATGGGACTAACGACCTGATCAAAATAAAAGGTTGGTGAATGACCCTAGGAAAACAAGGGACATTGAGGAAAGGGAGGAGTGAAGAATTTAGAGACAATACAATTCAGTGGTTCAGAACCCAACCCTGGAACCCTTTTTGTTATGATATGGCACCCAATCGAAGGTCATATATTTGAGAAACATGCTTTGTCTAAATCATAATGTCCCAATGTCCACCCCACCAACTAGCAGTGTGGGCAAATTAGTTCCCAGTTTGTTAGCCATTTCCCTCAGCTACACTGCATAAGGATAACAGCCACCAAAAGCCTGTACGTGTTAGGACAGTTAAATGAAATTACATTAAATAGCTTAGAACAACACCTGGCACGCTGCATGTGCAATGTGAGTGTTAGACATTCATTGATAAGACTGTCCTCCACTGCCTTTTGCTATTCTCTGCTCTCCAGCCTCATTTAAAAAATTTCTCAGGGGGCTCTGAGGGAAGGTATCATATGGACTATAGATTATATAAGAATGTGTTTTACATGGAATAATGTTAAGTCTCAAAGGTGTGAGGGAAGCAGAAAAGGATTCCTAAGAAGAGGAATGGAAGAAAAATACCATTTGGCTTTATTTAGAAGCTATTCAGGCTGAAGACCATTTGCTCATATGGATATTATTACCCATATTGAAAATTAAATTTGTTTCTAAATATGTTGCCATGAAAAGTATAATATAATTCCAATTTGATTTAATTAGTAATGATATTTATGATTCATATATGTTTGCTCATCTCTTCATATTACACTATCAGTTCCCAAAGGATGGGGGTCTTTTCCTATAGCAGTTTTTTATACCCCTGTCTCTGTGTCTTGAACCCAGGTCCACAGCTTTCATAGCCTTTGCCTTAGTCACCTGAGTCACAGAGGGAAGCGCCTCCATTAACCATGCTTCTCCTGCAATTTCTAACAGAGATAGACAGTCAACAAATACTTGTTGACTGTAGATTGATGACTTGGTGGACACAACAGAAGTGTTCCCTTCCATCTTCCTCTCTGAATTCTGTTTGTGTTATTATAGTGGTGCATTCATCTACACAAGAAAAACAGTCTCTCCATGACTCCAGGCGAGCTCTAGGGATTCAATAATGAGTCAAACCCTCATGGAACCTACAGTTAATTTGTTTCGATTTGGGTGGGGTGTTAGAGATATAATAAAAATCACATCAATAAATGCAGGAAGAGAAAAATGTGGTCAATGAATGTATAGGATAAAACTTGATCTAATAAATGTTCTCCAGAAAGAGTGACTGAAGAACTGAGCTATGTACTTGAATAAGCATTGGCCATGTAGAGCGGGGAGAATATTCTAGACCAGAAAGGCTTGGAAAGGCTTGGAGAGAGTCACAATAACTGGATTCAGTAAAGGAGGCTGGAGAGGTTAGTCTCACGGGCCATACTAGGAGAGTGTCTTTTTATGTCAATATGTAGAAGGGAAGGCAGTGAAATCCTCAGGAACGTTTTCAGCTGGGTCCTCTCCTCAGAGAATCCTGGAGAATGTTCTGCCTCATAGATGCAAGGCTGACAAGTTGTAACTTAAAAAGAGAGACAGAATATAGAGTTTTCCTCCTCACTTATTGTTAATATAATACATGTTTATGTCCAAAAAAAAAAAAAAAAAAAAGGAAAATTCAGAAAAGTACAAAGAAGGGGGCAGGGAATCATCTATGACAGTTACTCAAGGAATGGGAGTCACATTGTACCTTGTTTCAAAACCTATTTTCATTTTGATGGTATATACCTTTCTGATATTTTAAAATATACTTCTGCTCTAGTTACAACCAAAGATCCCCAAACAGGTAAGTATAGATGTAACATAAGGATGAGAGAGGAGGATAAATTTAACTTTTCCGTGACTTAAAGGACCTTATCAAAATTTCCCAAAGGGAGTCTTTTTGTCTAATTAAAGTGTCTGGTCTTTTCCCAGTGGGTGACATTGAATGGGCAAGGATGTCACCTCTCCTACAGCTTTAGGAAGATAATCTTGCACAAGTGTTTTGAACTCTTTCTGACAAAATTCTATCTACATCTGTCTATCTCTCTATCTAGAGAGGGAAGCATTTTTTTTTATTTGATTTATTTTTTTCTTGGTTGTTCCCTTGACCCTGTGTAGCAAACCTGAATCCCTGGGATGTATGTGAACTATGTTGGCTAGAGATGATAGGTTTAACCCCTAAACCACCAGGATGTCTGAAATTCTATTTAAATGACTCTGTGGTGTTATATTCAAACATTGCTTTCCTCTTATCTTTGCTCTCCAGTGTTTGAAAGGGAAGGAAAGAAAGGAAGTTGGTCATCTTGGCAAAGGTCTCAAAGAGTAAACATGAACTTTCACAAAAACTGTCCACCCAAATAACCTTAAATAGAAATTGGATTCTCAGGAAAATTCCATATTATATAGCCCACCAACGGATTGACTTACTCACCCGGCATTCTTGTAGGGACCTACTCTGTGCTGTCGTTGAAGCTCTACATGGAGACACAGAGATGAATAAGACACAGTCCTGGCCTGAAGTGCGAGTATAGGAATCTATAATTATGAACAATATAGAGGTAGCAATATATATAATATTTTTGTATCAGTCCTAGAAGAAGACAGACAGCTAACTCAATCTATTGGTGGTGGTAGAGATGCCCCTTGAACCGACTGGAGTAAGTCTGGATTTATGTGCAAGCCCAGTAACTGGACATGTATACACAGAAAATACTCTAAGCTCAGCAGATGAATTAGGAAGTGGTTTTTCACATTAAAAATAACTTTACCCTTCCAAAAGCATATTGTTTCTGGGACCTTTTGATTACCAGAGGCTATAATAACCACAGAGGCATTATCACCTGCAATAGAACTCTAGAAACAGTTCCATGCAATCTGTTTATTACACCATGGTAGACTAAAAGTCACTGAGGAAGTGAAGCAGAGATATTGCTACAGCTCTGAGCTTCTATTTTTGAGCACTTATTATGCAGATCCTGTGCTGAGCGTTTAAAAAACTATGTCTCATTTAATCCTTATGAGATAGATTCCATTGACAAAGATGGATTAGTATGACCTGCATTTTATTAAAAATAAAGTTGAGACTTGGAGGGTTAAATGCCTTGCTCAGGATGACAGCGCTGATAAATGAAAGACAGGAGATTCAAATTCAAGTCCAACTAAACACAGCCACACTAAAATGTACAATTTGTTATGTTAAAGTCATCAAAAAGCACTTTCTAGAAAGAGAAGAGGTCCTCCTGAGTCCCTTTTGTTGGTTTTCTGGTAAGTATTCTATGTTCAGAAATCTCTGGTAATTAAAGATGAATCAAGAGTAAAATGAACTCAAGCTACGTCTTGTGTCCCTGTTGGGACCCTCTGTCACATCTCAGGGCAAGATCTACTACTGCTGAAACTTTGGGGGCTAAAATTACTTGATCGCAAAGGAACATTTTGGTCAATTTACTGGAGAAAGCACTTTAGCCTGGAAATATGAGACAAACATGAAAATGCCCCCAATTCAGAAGAAGAAGAAAAAGGCAAGTTTGGTAGGAAGCAAAACAAGCTAATTTCTGTTTCCATTCAATTATCAAGTCTAAGATTATGTGATTGGGTTTATAGAGGTTTCTTGCAACCTTCCTAGTTGACTTGCCCTGATATTTCCAATGATCAAATTAATAAAAGATTAAAGGGCTGCTAAATTTTCACAACATAATTTTTCTATTAATACATACAGGGGAATGTTACCTCTGATGGCACTTATGCCAGCTCTCTAAGTCATTCATTTCTTTAGGGATACATCTCTGAAATTGCCACTAGATACCAACTATATTGAAACATATATAGCACTTTAAATTCAAAGTCTTATCCAGCAAAGACCGTTTGATGATCCAAACTGTTATTGACACTAATAACGGATTCTCTCGGTATGTCTCTCTACAGTGTTCTAGAGGTCAGACAATCAAACAAGAATTAAAAATACTAATTTGGCATCCAGAGCTACTGCCCGTGATTCAGTAAAGTGCTCCTCCAGCTAAGCCTTTTGTTTAATTGCAGATTAAGCAATGTGTTCAAGTTAAGACCTCTTGCCCCAGTATTCATCCAGATAACAGCATCATCAATAATTTATTGAGTATCTGTTTAATATGTTAGACTTCATTCTAGGACTTGGAACTTGGCAAAGAGAGCCTGAGGGCTATGTAACCTTGAAAGTGGTGGTGCAAAGGAGGGGCAGCAGCCTGGGTTGTGGGTTAATCTGCTCCCCTGCCTACTCTATTTGCTGCATTGAAAACTGTCTCTAAGATGTTTCAATCTAGTTGCTAGATCTACAGTTCAGATGCAAAAAAAAAAAGGAGAATGAGCTCTATAAGACAGTACATGACCCTACAGATAACAGGGACACGGGGACCACCAGACATCAGGGAGAGAACTAACTAGTCAAGCACAGACTAGACAGAGAGGAGATGCATCCTAAACTTTTCACCCCCACCCCACCCCACCAGCGTAGGCAAGCTCAACTTCTCACAGTTCCTCATACAGCGGGGAATGCTCCCAGACAACCATTTCTATTATTTCTTAACATGTTCATATTTATTAGGTTTTAGAAACTGAATAAATTCAGATTAAGCAGAGAGAAATTGAGGGGATAAATTCATTCTACAGTTAGACAGACTGCATACAGACTTTAAAAAAATGAGTACTATTTTTACTTATAAGGACATTCAGATGACCTGTTGAATACAGAATGTTTTCCTTTTTCTTTAGTATTTGCCCCTATTATAGGTTCCTAAATTCAGACTAAAATAATTCATGACTTCCTTTAGGACCCTTTCCTCATATGGCCTGGAAAGTCTGAATCCATCACAGGGCCCATGACTGGGCAGTTTGAGGCTTTGGGTTGAGTGCCAGGAACTGAATAACAAAAGTCATGAGAGGAACATGTAAGTAGGGGAGATCCAGGCTCTAATCTTTAAGGACATATGAGACTGGAAGCTGGGAGGCCACAGACAACACCAAGCCCAAAGGGTAGGAGGGAAGATACTTTGAAAGGAAGAGGAGGCCAAGGGCCAGTGGATAGCAGGGCTGGAATGCAAGCGAGGGGCCCACCTTCTTTCTTGATCAGCTGGCATAGGTGCTGGAGGATCAGGAAGGTTGTCAAGAAAGGCAAACATCATCTCCGCATTCTGAAAGGAAGATTTAGCAGTGGGTTTGGGTGGGATACGAATGATGCTACTTGGGAGTCAGCAGTCACGGTTTGAGTTGGGTAGAGGCATGAGGAGCAGCTGAGGGCCTATAAAGAGAGCAAGGCCTTTCACCTGAAGGCCAAGTGCTGTGAGCCCACAACTATGGCCTCTGGCCTTGGCCCTAGACACAGACGTCCTCAGTGAACTGAAATTTCTCAAGTGTAGGGACCAATCTTCATATCCTTTGACTCTACTTCGACTCAAGAAAAATCAAGTCAAGTCCCACCAAACTCCCTGCAACATAGTCACTATCTTAATAAGCCATGTGTTCAGATCAGTAATGTTCTCCTGGCTTCCACTGCTTCTCCACAGCCCAAGTGGGACTGGGGTCCTCTCACAGCCCCAGTTATCCCAGTGCTCATAAAATATCTTGCATTCAGAGATGAGCCCTCATCTCTCACAACACATTTACCCATTACACAACCTTTCAATTGGACAAAATGTGATAGAATTGAAGACATACTTCACATTTTTTCAGGTAGATTTGCTTGTGCAGTCAGTCTGACCAAGGGTCTTACACAGACAATGCAGATTCCTTAGCCACTGAAGGAACAAAGGACTGACTTTAATTGTACCTCCCATGGGCCTGAGGACTCCTGAGCGGGTCCTCCACCTGGGTAGGTGCCTGAATTATGTGTCCAACACAGATGCCTAAAACTGTGTCCCTTTCTTGAAAATATTTATCAAAATTTGCTGAAACTCCAGTTGTGACATTAAACAAAAGATTATAATAAAATAAAGAATCGGAAAAATAACAGTTATTTAATCACTTAGCTGGAAGTAATCAAATCAAGTCCCATTTTTAAATCTTCAAATAATTCTATGATCTTGGCTTCTGATAAAAGGGGATAGTCTTTCCAAGATGTAGAATAGTCTCCTAGGAATTTGTGTTGTTTTGTTTCTTCTTAACAATGAAGAAACAGGAAAAGGTGTCAATTTGAGAATTTAATTAAGATGACTCTGCTTGGATGTAAATTATGCTTAATAAGTGTTCTTCTCTTTCTGTTGGTAGATTTTTTTCTGCTCTCTTGTTAAAATAAAACTAATTTTGAGTAGCTCATTCATCAAAGTAACTCATAAAAACAAATTTCTACAGAAAGTAGCCTTTTGCTAACATGAAAATAATAAAATAATATATTACCTCATAAGAGATGCACTTCATACAGAAAGGCAAAAAGAAATAAAAACCAACCATGATACCACAATTATATAATGCAGGATTATTTCTTCCAAATAATAATGAATAATAATATTGTTAACTAATAATTACAGTAATTAATAATTTTAATACAAATTAATGTTATTTGATTCAGGTATATATTAATTCACAAATACATTTCAACAAAAATAGATTTAGATGTTATTTTTGTATTTTGGTTCTTTAAAACAAACCAGTCATAAGGACTTCTTTTCATGTCAATCAATGTAGGTCTACCTCATTCTTTATAATATTCCATTTGTGTGATGCAGCATAGCTCATCTGAAATATCCCACACTGATGAACATCTCACTATTTATAATTTCTTATTATCATTGACAGCACTGCAAAACATCCTAGAACATTTAGGTCTGCCAACTTTTGTCCTATGATTTCTCTAGGAGAATTACTAAGAGTGAGTTTACTAGGCCACAGTATGTGTGCACTTAAAATGATGACAGATACTGGCTTATTACCTGGCAGGTGAAAGTACAGATTTAAACTCTTGCCAACAGTGTATGGTGCGGCGGGTATCCCACCCCCCACTGCTGCTCCCACACTCAGCTTTGTCAAGCTTCAGACTCTTGGCTAAAGTGGCAGAAAACAGCTACAACAAAATCTCATTTTCCTAGTTTTTATGATCTGGGTTATCTGGAACTCACTCAGTAGATAATGTTTTGTGAGATGACACAGAAAATGTGCACACTGCGTACAGATGCCTTGGATGCCACCTCCCTCCATTTGCAGTGTAGGGACTTTGGTGCAGTCACAGGGAGGCATGAAAGGAGGCAGATTCAACAAAAGAGAAACGTCCATTGTTATCCTGGTGTCCACACCAAAGACATGATGGTCCCTGGGTTTCATGACTCCTGTCTTCATAGTTGCTCAGCTTCGGCTTGTCTGCCTTCTTCACATTAGCCAGTTGGCTCATTTTTAGGAAACGAGGTTGTTTCATTATACTGTGTACACATTGTTGTTATTTTCAAATTTAGTCACTCAGTATGCCGTACAGGATCAACATCCCTGGAAGAGGGGATAAACATACAATAGTACGTTTATTAAGCTTCTGTTCTGTACAAGACAAGTGAATTAAACAACCACTAAGAAAAAGGAAGAGAGGACCAATATTTTGAAATCTGAGCTTCCTCAATATGACCATGAAAACACCAGATCTAGAGAGACATGGTGGGCTTTTGACTTGGAGGAGGTCAAGGTACAACTTTGTCCAGTTGTTCCAAACCCAGGTTCGTCTAACATCTGTGCCTCCACAGCATCATCTAAGTTAGACTCCAAGGAGATCAAAATCATAAACATGCAGTACACCATTGAGAAAGTCAGTACCCCATCTGCCCTGGTCTCCCAAGATTGACCCCTTGGGTCTGTCTCCAAAAAAGTGTGGTGACATTACCAAGGAAACATGATGGGAAGGATCTGAGGATGACAGTAAAGACTGACCACTCAGAACAGACAGGCCCACAGAGAGATAGCACCTTCTACCTCTGCCCTCACTGTCAACGCCCTCAAGCAACTGCCAAGACACAGGAAAAAACAACAGTAAGCACAATGGAAATATCACTTTTGCTAAGCATCTCAACATTGTCTGACAGAGGCAATACTGATATTTAGCTAGAAATCTCTCTGGAACCGTAAAAGAAATTTCTGGGGATGGCTCAGCCCCTGCATTAAAATGTTAGTGGTCACCCTATGACATCAGTAGCGGTGTGGTGGGATGCCCTACTAGCTAAGAAATAAAAAGGAAAATGTTTCAATGTAAGATGATCTGAGAAAACAACCAGAGAGATAAAAGCACAGGGTAAAGCACCAGATTTCTGGTGCCTTCCATTTCCATCCATGCCCAACTCACCATTCCAGAAGCTTCTGATGGTACTAGTAAATCCCACTCTTTACTTTGGAATTATAAATTGCTTTCATTGACAGTAGAAGATTCACATTCTTTGCAGGGTTCCTCTATCCTACTAGCTTGGCCAACTCATGTTACTCTCCTTAGGAGATGCTTACTTTCCAAGTATCTCTGCTATAAAGATACAATGATATACAAAAGGCCATGGCATGGATAAAGAAGATATGGTATATATACACAATGGAATACTACACGGCCCTTAGAAAAGATGAAATCTTGTCACTTGAATCAACACGGTTAGAATAGAGGGGGTTATGCTAAGCAAAATAAGTCAAAAGAAGAAAGATGAATACTAGTTGATGTTACTCAAAAGTAGAATATGAAAAGACAAATCAAAGGAACAGACTAAACAAAACCAACTCTTTGACATTGGCAATAGAACTGAGGTTACCAGTAGGGATGGGGGAAGGAGAGTGAGGACAAGTGGTGGTAGAGTCCAATGGTCAATGGTGAAGAACTCTTGGTGATTTGGTGGTGGGAGGGTGTACTGACATATAGTTGAGGAATGGCAACCTGCCCATACGGGTTTAAATATTTTGTAAAGTCAAGTTACCTCAATAAATACTAAACTAAAAAAAGAAAAAGTCAGGGCATGGTTTAGGAAACTTGCTTCGTTTATACCATACCTAAGATACCAAAGTGGAGATAAGTGAAGGAGAAACCATGGCAAATCCAAGAGTTAAATCACTTTTAGGTGGTGTGTACACACAATGAAGAACAAGTGGAGACAGGAAGTACTGATAGAGCAAAGGGAGTTGCCCCAGAGACCCACTCTGAACCAGCTCAGCCTTGCTTTGGGCACCAGCAGGAGAAGTGAGCTGGCCGCCTGGCTTCCTGTCTTCAGGAACCAAGGGAATTTCACAGGAAGTTGGTTACACTGACCTGGTCAACCTGAAGGATAAACAGTGACTGCCTTTCCCTGGCACTGCTCTGCTTCCCCTGCGAACATCTCCCACTGTGGAAAAATAGAAAAGAACCAGAATTAGCGGGAATTCAATATCTTCCTTTCCACCATGGAAAATTTCCTTGCTCACCTCCTTAAGAAACTACATTTTGAGAGTTTGGGAATTCAAGGGGGAGTGTGGGGGGTGGAAACCTTAACATCAGTACATAACTATTTTTAACTCTAAGGGCTGAAGCCAAATAATCTGATCAAAATTGCTTCCCACAAAACCAGGTTGCTACAAAACAACGATGGTGAACAATCTCTACACAACAACATGGAGATGTCTCATGGAGGAAAAAGAGAGGGAAAGAAACCAGACAGAAGACACACTGGAAGATTCTGTAGATAAAGTCCAAAACAGGTCGGACCCATCCCTGCTCTTAGAAATCCTCGGGAGAGAACCAGTTAATGATTGGAAGAGGCAAGAGGCAAGTTTCCGGGGGGATGTTGTTGATGATGGGTTTCTTGATGTGAAATTCATCAAGCTGTACATTTCTGACATGGACCGTTTTCCACCTGGATATTACACTTCAAAAAAGTCCAAACTGCAATTGCTCCTATCACGTAATAAAGAGTAGCAAAGTTAGCCTCTGCATTCTGACTTGATCATGGTTTCATCTTTGCAGAAAAGAAAACACCAAACATTTTCTACATGAGCTGAGAGAGGAGGGAGAGGGATAGAGAAAATTTTCAGAATTTAGATTTATTGGCTCAGATCCTCCACATATTCCAGCAACACGAGTTAATTCCTTGATTCCAGCCCTTGAGTTCAGAGCCTCTATTTTGTACTTTCCTTATAAAAGTACAGCCTCTGTCTCCTAATGTGCCCATTTAGCCACACTTGATAAACAGGGAAAGGGCATTACAGGAGAAATGTGTTTCCACTTCCAACCAGATATGGGAGAAAGTATTTGAAACTCGCCAGGGGACAATAGTCTGAAACAGTGAATGTACAGAACAGGAGCTCAGAGCTCTTTGTTGCCTGAGCCCCTGGAGGCTGTCTGCCTGCTGCTCCTTCTTCATCCCTCATCCCGGGAGGGCCCCCCAGGAAGTACAAATGGAAGTCAGCTGAATAAGCTTATTTTAAAAATCACTTAAAATCCTACCATGTAGAGACAATAGTAGTTAAGAATCTGATGCATAAATAAGGGTACATCCTGGTGGCTCAGAGGTCACGCCTGTGCCTCGGGCGGAGTCCACAGACAACCAAGGACCCAGGTTCACAGCCTGGAGCTGGAGTTGGAAACAACTAAAATGAACAACTAAATAAATAAATGCTTCTTCCTCCTCTCTCTTCTGTCCTGCTTGCCTGACTCCATTTCTCCTGCCTTTCTTTCTCTTTAAAAAATAAAGTGGCGATCGCTGGTGGCTTAGCAGTTTAGTTCACTGGGCACAGTCCACATACATCCCAAGGTCCTGGTTCAAGACCAGTGGGCCTGGGGAACAACCAAGATGAACAACGAAATAAAATAAATCACATACTTCTTCCTCCTCTCTCTTCTGACCTGCCTGCTCGCCCTTCATTCCTGCCTGAAAGTTTCCTTTAAAAAACAAGCAGACAAAACCACTTAAAACCATTCTGCTGCCTATTGAATCCAAATGTATCAACCATCTTAATTGTCTAATGTTTCCCTTTCTACTAAGCTCCACACATGTTGGTATCATTCCATGCAGTACCCTTACCCTGGTACAGAGTGAATGCTCAGTTGCTGACCATTATTATTCATGATAGTCAGTAAACATCTGTTGCATGGGTGAAGGAATGTCCATTTATTGCTAAGGTATTTTATACTGGCAGAACACTAGGAAGAGCCCAAAACTTAGAGTTGGGCAAACAGATTTCAAAACTTTATTTCTTCATAGTTCATTACTGACCTTTTTCTTTGGGGATAGGGAGGATAATTATGAACTCTTCTGAGCATCTGATTTCCCATCTATAAAATGGTAATAATGATTTCTTTTTGCAACATTGTTATATGGATTTGAGATACAAATGTGAGTGATCAATAAATAGTAGCTATTTGCTGTACAAATATTATACCTTAGTGTACAGAGTCACCACTTGCCATAGATCAAAGGGGTAACCATACAGGTTACAGGAAAGTGACATAAATGGGTGCCCTGAATAGTGCAATGCCCTAGGGGATCCCCAATCCACTTTGCGATTCATAAAAATATCTAAGTGGCCCTTTACTGGAATCTCTCAGCGTGAGTGTCACTATTTCTGCCACCTGCTCCTTTGTCATTCAGTTGACATCTGACAGATGCTCTGAGCTAAGGAACAATATCCTTCTGTACCCATCTCGCTCCTGCACCCTGGGAGGAATTCAGTTCTGTGCGGGCTGTGACCACAGGCAGCATGGAGTTATAGAACAAAGAAAGCCTCAGATGAACAGGATATTTGGCAAGAAGACGTTGCTTCTGAGGAAAAGTGCTTTTGTTGGCAAGCTCCTTGTCAGCATTACGAAGCTGAAAGCAAATTTATCTGCACTCAAATCAGCATACCCTGCTGCCCAAAGCTCTCATTTGCATCTGCGACTGTTAGGGTTGGTGCTTGAATCAGGATCCCAGCCCACGGGTCTCCCCAGAACTTTGGGGCATCATCTTAAAGTATTTGGTGCGTCATCAGAGGCTGACACACAGATGGGCCGACCTAGGGGCCTGGTTAGGGTTTAGTCGGGAGGATTTGGCAAAGCCCCAATATGGCATTTTGATAGTGCAGGAAGGGGAAGCTGTGGCCTGTAACCTCAGGGAATGTTTCCAGATGGCTGCCCCTGCCCCAATGTTCCTGCTGTTCTGAGGACGCACCCCACCCCCCCCCCACCCCACCCCAGAGAACACAGAAGAGCAGAGACAACCTAAACAGGACAAGCAGACCCCTGTGCAGGGTCACCAAGTAGGGACACCACCAGATTCTGTTCAGAGTTTTCAAAACAACCAAATGTGGGCAAAAAAAAAAAAGAAACCCAAAACACTCTGAGGTTCACTCTAACTGGCTTTCCAGTTGTGAGAGTCAGCCCGTCACATCCGTTGGCACCAGTTCCTCCAGAGAAGAGAAAATATACTGAGGTAGCAGCAAGAGGTATTCAGGCTAAAGAAACAGAAGAACTTCCTGCATACTACATGTTTAATTGCCTGTTGGCACTATTTTTTCAGGTAAACATTATGCAGGATCCTTCCTGACAAAGGAAAATGACATGATTTGTACCCACCAGAACTCTGCAGGTCTCATTGACGCTTATTCTCTTGTTCCCGTGATGAATGCTGGGGGATAAGCAAGTATAATTTTTGATCGGTGTGTTTTCTTATTCTTCTTTGCAATATATACAATGATGGATTTTTGATCTTGATTGAATTCCAGCATTCATTGAGCAAAAGTGCAGTTTTTAGGAGTGAATTGTTTGGTCGTGGTCTATCTATTAGGATTTCATCATCTGGTGGAAGATTCCTTCACATAAATAAGATGATGGGACAGATTGTAATCAGGGCTATTATCTCCCAAGTGCTCTCGAATTGAATAGAGGAAGATATCACTACCGTTTAGAGATGAAGGAGATTTTATTTTATTTTTTTAAAAGGTAAGGTGTAGGCAGAAATGAGGTGAGTAAGCAGGCAGGCAAGAAAAGAGAGGAAGAAGAAGCCTCTTTATCTCTTTTATATTTAGTTGCTCACACCTTTATTTCCCCCTGAGACCCAGGACTCAAAATCAGGGGTATGTGACTTCCTCCTTTGGAGGCGTGGACCTAACTGCTACTCCACCAGGGCAGCAAAGTACTTTTTTAAAATTCTTTTTATTGAAGGAACATTGCATCATGCCATTATATAGGTTGAAGGTATGTATGTGGCAAATCATCTCTATAGAATGCATCCAATTCACCACCACCGTTCCAGTTCTTCCTCCACCATATCATTGACCCCCTGTCCCCAGTTTGCCGGCCCCGCTCCCTTCCCTTCTTGTAACCATGAATTTGAGAAATCCCTTTTCAGGAGCTGGGTCTTCCAGGGACTAGAATTTTCAAATAAATGGAGATTGGAAGAAACGGAGGCAACTGCTCAAGCAGAGATCTGGGAAGGGAAAAGCTCAGGATGAATTCAAAGCAAGGCCATAATTCTCAAATCTAAATCAAGGACGAAGAATGGCAGATAGTGTAGAGATGGATGGAAGCCTTCGTAGTGTGTCAGTTCACACTCTCCCAGAAACTGGCCCTCAGATGGGCAGACATTCAAAGCTGTCTTGGGAGAAACACAATGAAGGATGAAGAGAAAAAAGCAGAGGTAGGTGGTGGGAGCCTTCAGGATGGAGTGCACTCAGGATAGTGAGGAAGGAGGGAGGAGGGAGTAAGAAGTATTTCAGTCTTAGACAGTTTCAGTGGGGGACCCAGGAGGCCAAGCGCACACTCATAGATGTGCCTTCATTTGTGTCATAAACATGGTCCATCATTGGCTGTGGGAGCCTGAGGGTTGTGTAACCTTGAAAGTGTTGGTGGAACAGAGGAGTAAGAGCCTGAGATTAACTGTTCCCTGAAACAGGGGATCTGAGAGATGATCACGGGACTCCTCATTACTAAGGACAATCTTTGCTGCAGTGTTGCATAGATGTCCTTTTATCCTTTTTTGGTTAAGGAAATTCTCTCAGCTGTCTTAAGAGTTTTTCTTTTCCTTTTTTTTTTTTTTTAAATCATGAATTATTTTTTTTGCAATATTGAGACGATGTTTTTTTTCCTGTAATCTATTAACATGGTGTTTTATGATTAGATTTTTTCTCATGTAAATTCTACTCTCAGAGTCCAGAAACAAACCTAAACTACACATAGATTTTTAAAAAAATTTTCTGCTATATTTAGTTTTCTAATATGATGTGTACTATTTTTACACATATATTCATGAATGAGATTGGCTTTCTTTCTTGGAAAATCTTTGTCTGGTTTTTAGATCAAAGAACTTTTGGCATCATACATTAATTGGGAAATAGTCCTTTATTTTCTATCTTGAGAAAATGTTGAATATCTTTGGGAAAATCTGGATTTGGGTATTTCTTTAAATTTTTAAAACTAACCGAGCCTGATGTTTTTGTTGTGAGAAGAGTTTTAATTCCAGGTTTAAATTCCTTAATGGTTATAGGCAAAATTCAGGGTTTTTTTTTCTTCAGGAGTAAATTTGGCAAAAAAAAATTTTTAGCAAATTTTGTTATTTCGACTTTTACCAAATATATTTTCATTTAGTTCTTTTTTATTTTTAAGGGAAGGTGCAGGCAAGAATGAGGGCAATTAGTCAGGCAGGAAGGAAGAAGAGAGGAAGAAGACTTATTTATTTTATTTAGTTGTTCGTCTTGGTTGTACTCCCTACTCCAAGTCTGTGAGATGTATGTGGATTACACCTGGCTGGAGGCAGCAGACTTAACCACTAAGCCATTAGACATACCTTTTATTAAGTTCTTATTTAAAAAATGGATCTGTTTTATCTTCAGATATATCCTTTTTAAAGTCCTAATTTTGTATATTTACATTATTTTTCTTTTCTCAATCAATTTTTCTACTTTTTGATTAATTAGCTCCACATACCAATGTAACATGACATGTATTAGAAATAACCTGCTCTGGATATCTTGGAAAAGATCTGTTTGAACGCTGGGGTTCCAATTCCACAAGATCCTCTCTGATTCTTTATTGGCCTTTGTTTCTATATATGAACTTCTGCTTTTAAACTTGTTATTTCTTCTTTTTACTTTCTTATGATTTGTTCTCTCATTTTCTTTTTTCTCTAACTTCTTAAGTTGGGATTTAATGTTTGCCTTTCTAACATAAGCATTCAACTGATAAATTTTCCTTGACTTTTTTTGCTGCATTCCACAATTATTGATATATAGTATTTTTACTGCCACTCAATTATAACAGTTCAAAATTTCCTTTGTGATTTTTTTGAACATAACTTAAATATTTTTTTAATTATTAAGCATATTGGATTTAAAAATTTTTATCCTTTTAGTATTAGAACAAATAGAAGAGATTTTCATCTGTGTCATTCTGGTTCTCTGAAAGTCTTTGACACCTGGTATCTGACCTATTTCTATTTCTGTACATTCCATATGTGGTAGAATTGACTCATTGTTAAATGGTCTGTATCTACATAATGCAATCAAACACAAGTATGTTTGCATGGGGACTGCAGATGAAGATGAAAAGCCTGATAGCTATAATGTGGGCTGTTTATAAAGATATTGCAGAGTATAGAGCAAGCGCTGTTTTCTAATCTCAGGGCCTTAATGTCTCTCACACAAGGAACTTTTTTTTTTTTAAATCCATATATACATCTGTTATTTCTCAGTTAGTGAGTAGTAAAAATAACAACTATCTTACAGTTTTTAACTTTAGAGTATTGCTCATAATCACAAATCTGCACACTAGTCTTGTGGGTATACACTCTCTAAAGAGACTCTGATTTCTCTGGAACATCCATATTCTTCTCTAGTAGTAATTAACATCATGTGTACATCAATTGCACCATCCATTAGGCTTTTGCCTATTTACTCTAAATCTGCATGAAACTGCCACACTGTCCAAGGGGACCAATAGAGGGGCATTTTCAGAGGCTTCCTGGTAAACAGAGTGAAAGTTGTCCAGTGTGCATCGGGGTCTCTGCCAAAATTGCATTTCTGAAACGAAACTCAGATTGTTTTCGTTCAAAGGAAATGAGTGGGTTCAAACCCATATCTTTGGATCCTTTAGTTTGGAGCCTTTTCTCCGTTTTTCTCTGCCATGAATCCAAAGCGGCTTTGACTACATTCATGATTATATTAAGGATAAAGGAGATATGTTGATGCAAAGGAAATTTAACAAAGGAGGGACTTTCCTACAAGACCTTTGAATAAGGGAACATTTGCATAAACCATATTCAGCCAGAATTTTTGTTTTTCCTCTCTGTATACTTTGTTATACTCCTTTGCTGTCCTCTTTCATGTCGCTGGACTAGTCAGAGATCAAAGTCTCGGACTGATACTGTCCTCTTCCTGACCCCACCTTCCTTCTGCCTGAATGGCGACACTTTCTGCCCCATCCCGCTTCCTGTTCTCCACTCCTCACCCCTCCAAAGTATTCATCTTCCCAGATTATCATTGTGTTCTTGTTCTGATTGTGCTCAAGTTTTCCTGGAAATTACAGACCAAATATTTCAGAAGTGTTTTTCAAATCATCACATGCATATGAGAGAGAGAGAGAGAGAGAGAGAGAGAGAGAGAGAGAGAGAGAGAGAGAGAGAGAGAGAGAGAGAGAGAAGAGAAAGAGAGAGGAGAGAAAGAGAGAGAGATTGCTGCAACTTACATCAAGGGTATACTGCTGTGTGTTCTTTCTGGTTTGCTAGAATACATACTGAGTGTCAAGTATGAACTAGATACTTCAGGGATGTGGAACAGTCTTTGCCTTTAAGGAAAGTAGAATCTCACTGTGGAAAAAACATGTATATGATTATTTTAAAAATGACAAACTTGGGTGTGCCCTGATGGAACAGCCGTGCCTCTGAAAGACACAGGCCACATACCCCTGTGTCTGAGTCCCAGGCCCAGGGGTAAAAAAACCAGTGTGAACAACTGAAATGGAAATATAATAAAATGCTTCTTTCTCCTCTCTCTTCCTGCCTCTCTGCATATTGCCTTCATTCCTGTCTGCACCTTTCCTTTAAAAACAAACAAACAAACTTGGTATCCGTGAAAAAACCAACAGATTCTATTTAGATACAAAATTGCATGTTACAGACTAACCTTGCAACAGGAAGCCAGGAAGGTGACAGTACCATGAGTTGGACTAGTTCAGGATTAGTGACAAAAGAAGTGGCATGGATGCGGGGCAGGGGGTGGGGGATGTATGAGATGAATCTTAAAGGATAGAGAGAGAGACTCTAGGTAGAAGGATAAGAGTTTTTTGAGAAAGGGGGAGCATTTCAGTGTGAACCAAGGACATCAGAGATGTGGCTGTTGCTAGCATTCCACAAGATAGTGGTCCTATATGAAGCGCTGAATATAAAATCTCTGGATGGGCCTGATGAAGAAAGACAACAAAATCCAAAACTAGAAAACCAGTGGAGGCTCTCTCTCCCTTCTCTCTTTGGTTGGGGTTTCATGAGACTCTGTGAGAAGTGAAGATGGCTGAAAAAGGTAGCAACTGGAAGTGGTTGACAAAACATCCCCCATTCCAGCAAGATGAGCTGTCATGAAAATAGAACTTTTCCAACATGAGCAGACACTTGTGGCTTCACTGGAGTTCGGAAAAAGGATGGCATCAGTTTTATGAGCAGTCCATATAAAAATGTGCCCACACGCATCCTGGAGGGCTGGAGAAGTAACAGGTGAGCTGCAGCAAAGCAATGCAGAGGCAATATTCTAAAAGCATGTTGCAATGTAAACAATAACACAATTGTTTAGAAAGGTGGAAATCTGTTAACTTTGCTTGGATTCTTTCCATATCTTTAACTTGTCTTAGCTGCCGTGTTAACTTCTAACTGAAAGATATATTTTAGTTGGTGATGGTCATTTATCACATACATCTTTAAGCAATGTACAAGGTACCAAGAACCACATTTTGAACACTCAGTAAAGTTTAACCAAGATATGAAAAGAAAACTCGCAGTCTGTAAGTACATGTGTATCAAATCTTCTCTGTATTTAGAAATGTATATGACATCAGGGAGGGCACTGAATTGAAGCAGGAAACAACAGTCAAGAAAGAAAACAAAATCGGACATTTTTTTTGGTCTTGGTAACCTTCCCCCTCCTCCCATGGTCTTGTTTTTCCACGGAAAAGAGAGAAGACTGAGCTCTATAAAATCCACAACTTGGCAGGGGTGAGGGACAGGTGAGGGACAAAATGGGACCAGAAGTTACTGCTTGGCACAAAGAAATCTTTCACACGCACTGGAAGAAACACACTTGGTCTTCGATGTACGAGACACCACCAGTTGAAACTTTTCATGGAGGGATTCGAAGGCTCCAATGGTGCAATGGTATCCAGAGATTCTTCTCTCACAGAGGGTGGTTTAATATGGGTCATCCATGCTGAAGGAATAAGAAGAGAATACAAATTCAACTAAGGAGCTTAAACATGGCAAAAATCAAAGAGTTAGGAGTAAAGGTAAGTATTCAATAAAGGAGAGAAGAGCAAAGTACATGTCTTACAGTTGGGTCAACAAGATGCAGGACATTCAGGCAAAGGGAAGAGAAGATATAGGATTAAAACGCAGACTCAGATTCACTAGGTCTGAGTAGGATGAGAGTCGACATCTCTAGCAGGCTCCTTGGGGCATCTTACGTTGCTGGACCACCACTCTTACAGAACTGTCTTCAGTACGACCACTCTCTCCATGTGATGAGTATGAAGGCCAGTTTAGATAGACTTTCAACGGTGGAAAAAAAGACAGGCTCTAGCGGAAGGGAAAATCAGACCACTAAAACCCATGAAGGGTGTGATCATGGCTCCAAATGTCTGAGTCTCGTGGGATATGAGTTGAGATGGTGATCAATTTAGTTTCATAAAATAAATGACACTTTTGTGTGAAACAATAGTCTCATTCTTGGAAAGGAGAGGTGACAACCAAATAGGCTGTGTCTTAATAGCACCTGTCAAAAGGAGGCCTAGATGCTGAACTATTCTCAAGAAGAACTGCCAGGTCAAACCACAGTGCAGCAGCTGCACATGTGCTTGCCATATAGAGATAAAAATGTTTCTGAAAACAAAATTTCACATGTACCCTCCTCTGAAGTTGGCATCGTGTCTTCCTGTATAACTTGGGTGTAGCTTCTGTGCAGGCAGAATTTAGACACTCAAAACCAAACGAGGTGATAAACAGAACCAATTTGCAGAAGAGTCAAAATAGCACAGCAGGTATTGAAACCACAAAGACCCCAGAAGTCAGTCATTCACCAACCAGAATCAAATAGGAATGAGCACAAAGGATTAGGAGCATTAGCTCCAGGGCTGTCAAAAAAAAAAAAAAAAAAAAAGATACGCAGCGTTTAGACGGTGTTCATTTAACATTTGGCTTGTTCTAGAAACACACCCTACTTCTTTATCTCACCCTTTCTAGGTATCATCACATTATGGTTTCAATGTGAAAAAAAAATTCATGACCAGAGAAGGGCGTGGATTGTCTTGGGGTTTAGAACTCTAACCTGGGACTTTTCAGCCCTGAATTCTAAAAGCATAAAGGTTAAGAGCAGATCTTAGGATGCTGATGGGTACAAATCTCAGCTCTGCCATACATTTAGTGATTTCAGGCTAGTGATTTCTCTGTGCCTCAGTTTCTTTGTCTGTCAAATGAGGAAACTAATAATACCTACCCACAGGGTAATAGGCAATATTTAATCTTTAAAGACACAGAGTACAGCATGAGATTAATGTTGGATAAATGTTAATTATTATTGTAATTCACTATCACTAGCTCAGAATCTGTAGGAAAGTTATTGAATTAGTTTAATTATTAAGAGTGATTGAATGCAATGTCCACCAAGATCCTCTCCAGACCTAAAATTCTATGCTTCGATGAATTAAAGTCACCTTGGTCAATAAATGACACCTGTTTTTTATTGATGGCATCATATAAGGCAACAGGGCAAATTATTCTTCTTTTTAGGTCTTTGTAGAATATCTGGTAAAGGACTAAAGACGTCTTCCCTTCCAACGCTTCACAGCTTCTCAATGTACCATGGGCTCTATGCAGCTGTACTCACTGGCCCCCAACTTGCTTTCATAGTCTCACCACCATACCATTCACCTCATTTCCCTCCTACACTGTCTTTCTGGTTCTCCCCACGATACCTCAAACCTATCCATCCTTCCAAAACCAACCTAGGTCTCACGTTCTTTATCAGATTTTAAGTGATCACTAAACTTCTGTCTTTTCTTCAGTACAGAAATCATCAACCATGACCATATTCTGTCTTGTATTTTTCTAAATTTCCCCTATATTTCTTCAACTAGATAGTAATTTTCTTGAGGTCAGGGATAAGGACTTACTCCTCTTGCTGTCTTAGTCAAACTTTGCGTTGTGTTAACAAAAAGGATTTCAATAACAACTATTGGTTGATTCATTGCAAAAAAAAAAAAAAAAAAGCAACCAGGAAAGCATTCAACTTTATGTGACAATTAGCTTAATTGATGCTAATAGTCTTTCTGACAGCATCTCTTCCTGTCCCCCAAGGATGTCTAAAAAATCAGATTGATCTACTTCCATCTAGTGGCAATTAAAGCACAAGTGGTTCCTGTAGCCAGCAAATAGCTCTGGGTAGATTATGCCAGAAAAGACTTTCACTCAGTGGGTGTGAGTATGAAAGAAATCTTTATATCTTGTGGATTTCCTGCCCACAGAGATAGGGAGCCCAGCCCAGAGAAGGGGCCAGGACCCCATCTGTACTCTCAAATGGAAGACAGGGAAGTAAAGTAAGATAGACTATAGAATAATGGTCCCCACCTAGTTACCCTCTACCTCTCTCATCTAATTCCCATCAAGCTCTTTAAAGGAGGTCTCAACTTCCATGTTATTCCTCTATTTTATTACCTCTGCTGATTCCTTGGCTGTTGGACTTCTGTCATGACCTCAGTACTGAAAACAGTGGTCCCTCTGGTATCCTTGTTACAACCAGTGAAATCATAAGGGTTCTGCCAGCAGCATTTGAAAAAGTTTTGATTTCCTTCTTTCCTTCGCATCCACCACCCCATACTCGGCTCATCTTCCCTCTACTTTTCTGGTAACCTCTTCCCATACCCCTCTTCTTTAGTTGACTCTTTTCAGTATTGAGGTCTTCTAGCTCCCGCCCTCTCTCCCGTGTCCTCTTCCCTTCTCGCACTGCTCACTCTTCCTGCAGCCCATTGTCCCTGGGATAGCAGTTACCTCCTGGACTGTGAGAACCTCTCCATTCACTTCTCTGGCCCAAGGCAGCCCCTGTGTCACAGACGAAACCGAGAGACTGCCAGGGAGCCACAGACACCTAAAGCTCAACACGTTCAAAACTGAACCTGTGAAATTCATCTCCAACGCTGCGTGTTTTCTCATGTTCCCATCTCGGTAAAGAGAGGAGCACAAACAGTAACCATCCATGAGTTACCAGATAGCCATGGCTACTTCTTGGATTCTTCTCTTAGTTAATAACCATAGTCAGTTGATTCTATCTTCACTTATCTTATGGACTCATCCTCACTGCTATTTCTCTACATGGGCAAACCAACTTTAACCCAGCAACTTCAAATCTCCCCCAAACAGTTATTTGCAGCTCATCCACTTCCTATGTTTGTACTTTTTCTGTATAGTGATCCTCAAAGACTAAATGCAAAGAGCTTCAGGATGCAAATTTCAGCCTGCCATACACCTTCTAAAACTCTTATTGTGATACCCTAAAGACCTCAGGAAAATACTCTTGCATATGGCTTATAAATTTCTTTATCATCTGACATCAATTGCCTGATGGCTCCCCTGTTTCTCTCAGCTACCACCGCTGAATGACTTAAGAAATTTTCAAAATAATTTGTGTTTTCAGCCCTTAGAAGAGATGAAACCCTGTCATTTGAAACAATGTGGATGGAACTAGAGGGGATTATGCTAAGTGAAGCAAGTCAAAAGCAGAAAGATAGATACCAGATGGCCTCACTCACAGGTGGAATGTGAATAGACAAAGAAACAGATGAAACAAAACCAACTCTGAAACATTTGCAACAGAACTGAGGTCACCAAAAGGGAATGGGGTGGCTGAGGGCAAATGGTGGTGGAGCCCATTGGACAATGGGGAAGAACACTTGGTGATTTGATGGAGGGCACATTGTGCTGAAATATATCTAAGAAATGGGGAACCTATACATAGGAAATTATTTTAATGTGTGGAATAATTACTACAATAAAAATTTTTTTTTAAATAATTTGTGTTTAGTAGAATGGTTGTCTGAACAAGTAACCAACCTCCTTGGGGACCATCTTACTTACTTCATTTCCAGTACTTTATCAGGAGTTCAGTTGTCTAACTGGGTACTTAGTATGTCACCAAAGTATCACCTCGATAGCTCATCTTACAGTATCCTTTCTGAAATTTCAAAAAAGTCACTAAACTCCTGAAACGCAAATGTTTTGCAGTCTTCATTTCTATCAAACGGCCACTCATTTTCACGTGTCTGCATCTCTTCTCATTGTTTTTGTCCTGTTGAAGGAACCTGAGGGTCAACACCAAACTAAGGCCTGGGGTCTAGAGTTATACTTTCTTCTTAGGGTCAGGGGATATATTAGTTTCTCAATCAAATGTTTGTTGAATTAAATGTTTCCTGAATGTTGTATTTAGTATTGTCCTCAGGTTCAAGCAGAAGAGATATACTATAATGCTTCCAGCTTCAGAGAAAACTCAGAGCAGTCAGAGAGAGCTCCCCTTCCCTAATGGGGCATTAATTACTCTTCTTTCTTTCCTTCATTCTCTCTCTCTCTCTCTCTCTCTCTCTCTCTCTCTCTCTCTCTCTCTCTCTCTCTCTCTTTCCCAGTAAAGACCAAGAAAACATAGCTTTTTAGGGAGGTTAGTAGATTTTTCACTTTCTGGAAACTTCATTTGAATGAGGCCCCATGTCAACACCTGTACAGTTCATGTGCGGAGCTATAACAGGAAGTATCTCAACGAAGGTAGAGAAGTGATCAACAGAGTAGAAACTACTTGCTGTGAAAACTTACCGCTTTGGAGATTTTTTGCCTAAAAATAGAAGAAAGAGAAAATGGCATCAGTAAAAGTAAACAATTCACATTTTTTAATGTAAGAGCGAAGGAAGATTCCCACCCTCAACACTGTCTTTTGAACACGTTTCTCAGGTGGACCCCATCTGCATCTAAGGCGATGTGAGATACTGGCTTAATGAGTTTTTGTTTCTTGAAGTGGTTTTTCTTTAATTTAATTAATTTTATCATTTTTCAAATTTAAATTAATTTTATTGAAGGAGCATTGCACCATAACGCTATATAGATTTAAGATGTGCATCACAGTAAATCCACATCAGTATATGTTAAGGGAAGTTCACCACCATTCTAGTTCTTCCTTTACTATATACAGATCCCCTCTGCCTAATTTGCTCATTCCCTATTCCTTGCCTTCCTGCAACCACTAATTTGCTTTATTGATGAAAAATCTACTTTTTGTTCAGTTCATTTGTTTGTTTCATTTCTCTATATACCACATATGAGTGAAATTACACAGTGTTTGTTTTTCTCCTGACTTATCTCACAAAGTATAATTCCCTCCAGATCTACCCATGTTGATGTAATGGCAGGGTTTCATCTACTTTGGTAGCTGAGTAGCATTCCACTGTGTATGTATACCACACCTTCTTTATCCACTCATGTGCAGATGGACACATAGGTTGTTTCCAGCTTTTGGCTATTGTAAATAATGCTGCAGTGAACATGAGATGCAAATATCTCTGCAAATCAGTGTTGTGTTTTTAGGTATCGGTGAATTCATGAGGTTAGACTTATAGGCTAAGTGCCTGGTGGTGGGATAACTGAATCATATGTCATTTCCATTCTCAATGTTTTGGCTTAATGCTTTCATTCAAATAGTGGTAGATTCTCAGAGAGGGCAGACCCATCAGTGAATATATTTCCCTGTCCTTTGTGCTGCCTATCAACAGAAGGCTAACTCGATTTCCCTGATGGCCAGACTCAAATGCCCTCCCACCTGTGTCCCCTCCCTTTGTGACCTCTCGTCCTACTTCCAGATTCTTCCCCAGGAGATTGAACTGCAAAGAGTGTACGAATACATCATATTATCTCCCACTGTCTTCTCTGAGAATCCATGAGACAGATGCTTCTTTCATAAATGAAGCACAGGTCTCACTGGTAGGAATTATATGTCATCTGAATAATCCATGTGGTTTTTTTTTTTTTCAATTTATGCCTTGCTTATGTGTGCACTACTTTCATTTCTGTATAATTGACATGTAACATCATATTCATTTCAGATACACAGCATGATGATTTAGCATCTGTGTCTATTACCAAATGATCATCAAAGTAAGTCTAGTTAACATCCATAGCCATACAGTGTTTTTAACTTACACACACAGTGACTGTCATACCTGGTGAGACTTCCTTCTTTGGCTGCCAGGAAACCCCCAGCCAGACCTCAGACCCTCTTCTACCAAGTTGTGTCCTAACCCCATCCCATGTTCCAACTTATTTTTGTACACTAAGGTTTTACCCTTCTTTGTCTTTTAAACTAATTTTAACTTTCTGTGTTGAATGCATTTTGTAAAAACATCTTATACATGTTTTGAAGAATGTAGAGTATAAATAAGTAGGCAAGTTCTTTCAACTATAGATTTGGGTTTTAGAGGGATTAAAAGCAAAAACAAAGTTTTTGATCCCCCCCAAAAAATCCCCAAAAAACAAAGCCATCACTGGGAAGCAATCTATTTCAGTGACTATAAGCTGGAGCTCTAGAATGCCCGATTAGGATGCAAGTCATATATTACCACCTCTATTGTGCCTTTGAGTAGATATCTAAACTCTTGATGGCACCATTTTTCCATTTGTGAAAGAAGCATTATAATTCTATCTTCTTCACTACATTGATAGAATACAGTGTATTCAAAGTATTAAGTCCAGGGCCTAGAGTTTAGTGTTCAAATACTATTTTAAACCTGGAAGCTGTCAAAAATTAGTATTTTCAACATTTCTTCCAAAATTCAGCTTATTGATGACATGGGCTAGATATACTTGAGCAGAGAGAATTAAATCTGAATTGATTTCAGATTCAGTTTGTTAATCTTCATATCAATATATTTTCCTTTTAGGAACAATAAAATTTATGACAGACCATGAGCAGAATCTGTTCCCACTGAGAATTTCTTTTTGAAGAAAGGGGAACTAGGAACTATGTTCACTTTCATGCCCTGTTCTAAGCCTGTAAGTTGGTTCAGGTGGAAAATTCTTCCTACCGAGGAAATAAATACAGCTTCATTTATCTGAAGACCAGTGACATGGGGGTGCAGTGGGGGTGGGGTGCAACTAAATGGTAGTCTGATCTCTGACTGGTCCCTGAAAGCATGGGAACTTAGAGATTTGGCCTAATTCATCATTGTCTTCGTTTTCTCACCACCAAACAGGGTCAATAATACATGTAATGACAAATCAGAGAATGAGGATGCTAGGGGGAAAATGTTTCTAGTCAATTCCATGCACAGAGGCATATGTTTCTGGAAACTGCTCTTAATCATATCTCAGAAGAAAGGAGAAAATCCAGCTATCAGGACAATAAGGCCAAGGCAAATGGACAGGAGTCAAGATTCTGGTCATTTCATAGGCTGCTGTGCCCTAAATATTCACCTGTCCTAGTTCTCAAATGTTCTGATCCCACAAAGCCTATAAAATTCTCAGTTGATGAATACTATATGTTTGCAGATATATTGTTTTTGATCTTTATCCTTGTAATTGCATCAGCTACATCGTGTTAGAAAACCCCCCCGGGGTGTGTGTGTGGGGTCTCATCCTTTCTAATGTTGTCTCTCTTGGGAAAATATTCTTCATGCTTTAAAGAACTAACTTAAAAGCAAAATTTTTGAAAGGCGAAGTTACTTGAAAGCTGGAATAATCAGATGTTTCACAGGTAGAGAGGACTGAAATGTGATGCTAAAGATGCTGGATGTTCCTGTTATCTCAGGGGACTTTGGTTCTCTTCGTTGGCATAACAGTGACAGCCTCACTGCCCGTTACTGGTTTCCTGTTTGCCCCACACTGATTCCCACAGCAGGGGCACAAAGTTTTCAAGTTATCGCTTTGAGATCTTGTACAGAAATGACTCCAAGGTAAAAAATGTCAAAACAGCTCCACTCTTCTCACCACCGCTCACAGAACAGCCTCAGCTGGCTGGCCTCCCCAGCCCCCAGCCCTGACTACATACATAGGACCTCAAATCTCTTCTTTGGATTCTTCTAACATTTATTTAAAAAGGTTGGAATTTGGAAATAAATGTCCTCCTTATTGAGTAGACTCACAGCCCCAGAATCTTTAGAGAACAGTTGTCCTAATAACCCAGAGGGCAGGGTGCAATTCCCTCACTCTATTCTCTCAAGAAAGGACGATGGAGGCCAGGTTTTGAAGTCTCTCGGCGGAAAGGATTGTTCTTGGTGGGAGACAATTGCCATTCTTCTTTGTCCTTAGTGCAATACTAAGTATTTAAGATAGTACTGTAAGGGGATGTGATCCAATCTTAGCAGAAGTTCTAATAGTAGGAGCTGAGATGTTTTAACAGCTTACTGCTCTCATTTATCAGTCAATAAATTCTTTCACATTGTCAGTGACCCCACCATTGATTTTCTGGGTTCATTAGAAAATTAATCTAGTTCCTTTATTCTAATTGAGTACCACGATTCTTTCTTAGGATGAAAGATCAGATCATAGTAGATGACCATAAAATAGATAATATTCTGGCAATGGCCAATGAGGATGGAAGGGGATGGGGTGGGGTGCAGGGCAGGCTTCACAAACCATAGTCATCGGACAGAATACATACCAATGAGTTCAATGAATGTAAAATTAAAACGACAATCAACTGGCCCCACAGAAAAGCAGCCCAGAACAGTTGGTTAGTCATTGTTTTGAGGTCATCAGTGACTCTGAACTTAAAGCAAGGGCATCTTCAAGGCTGCCCAACATCCATGAATGATTGTCATGAATGTTTCTGCCAAGTAAGTTTGGTCACAGGTGGCCACACACACCCGAGGCCTATCACTGTCTGTAACTGGTAGTTGGGTCCCACTTTAGGGTTTGGATACACTCAGAAGGGAGGTGAGGGAAGAGGTGCTATTGTTCTTCCCTAGTGGTGTCCTATTCATTACTCCAGACTGCAGGTATGAGCTGCTCAAGGGCAGCTGTCCTTATTCCCTTTTCTTCTTTAGTCCAGGGAAGAGGAGAATCTTGAGTACATGGTGCATTTGACTAGAGATGTGATTATGGTAGGGAATAGATAATAGGAGAAAACAGGAATTTCTCCCAGGAAGCATGCATCTTCCACATGTCAGGAATCAGACATGTGACTCTTTACAAGACTGACTGGGTATTGGGGAACAGTGCCTTGAAAACCTTAGTGGGTATTAGATTTACTTCCCTCATAGCACTGAAATCACAGACATGTCATTTCTCAGAGAACAGTGACCGTAGGTCCTATTTCTAGAACTAAGTAAGAGTGAAGACCATGGTAGTATCTCACATGTCCGTAATCACCTAAGCAAGGTGTCTTGAAGCTAGAAGCTACTTTAGAAAGGTTTGTCAGATTAAAAAGTAAAAATTGGCCAACTTGTTTTAAGGAAAGTACTTAAAAAGCATACTGAGATGCTTCATACATCTCCAGGGGCTAATGAATTTGTAGCCTGTTTCAGTTGAATCTACCATACTTAATTTCCTGTGGGTTTCTTTTGGTTTTTTCTCCTGAAATGTTGTAGTGTTTTCACATGAAGGTAAACTCACATACCTTTTTTCAATCGCCTTGCCAGCCAAATGATAAATGCCAGTCCAGAGAATGCAGTTACCATAACTGCCACTGGGATGAAGAGGGGTTTATACTCGCCCTCCTTGATCATTGAGAAACTCTTGTCCAAATCTGAAAGAGAAATAAGAGAATCAAATAGCATGAGGCCATGAGTATTACTGCCTTAGTGCCATCTCATGATAATCAATTTTTCTCTTCTTATGTTTACCCAAAATGACTGATTGGAGGTCATTTGAGAAATGGGAAGTTGGACCACGACGAGTCTACAGCAGAAATAAACATGGGACCAACTTTTCCAGCTCACTCCCTGTGGACTCTCAGTTTGCAGACTTGTGATTCAGGGAATTCTTGGGAGATGACAGTAAAGGGTCATCATTGTATTTAGTTGCATGGTTTCGTTCTATGGTTGGCACTCTGAAACAGAGAAAAGCTAAACTTCTAGTACATCTCCCACAAAAAACAAAAGTCAGTGATCTGAACCAGATAACGTATCAACCAGAGGAAACTGGTAGTGTGTTTATTTATAAGTAGCTATGCAAACAAACATATGCACTTATATTTATATGCCAAAGAATTTCCACTAACCTGTCTTTCAGATGATGGGGTCCTACCACTTCCCTCTACTTCCTTCATTAAATAAAATGATACCTCTGTGTATCCCTTTTTAAGAGTGAACTAAATACTTTTGGGGGCCTTTATTGAAAAAATATCTCTATGAAAAAATAACTATCCTCTGATATCACCCACTGAAGAAACTTACTTCTGCATATTGACAACAGGTTGGTCTGTGTGCCTTACCCTTCATACTTTGAGGAGCCAATTCAAGGTGATCCATCTCCACACCCAAATATATAATGGGAAGAAAGACTCACATTCCCAAATACTTAAACAGAGAGCACCCACAGGCTGCATGAGGATGAGAAAGTAGACACTAGCTAGATCCTAACGTGAAAGTTCTCGTAAGCGCCTTATACAATCCTGCCCTAAAGACACCATTCCTCTTGCCCAGTGATCCCTCGCTGGTCCTGGCCTACAGAGAGATCAGCTTCTCCAAAGCTACTACAGATCCTATCATTTAAAGATTTGTTCTTGGTGCTGAAGGTCTCAGTGACAGACATGAGTAACTATTCTTTCACATGCTAATTTAAAGTTAATTTATTTCCAGACTTATTCCCAGGCACTGTGTCAGGTAGATGGGTTTTCAGAGGTGATAGTCCTCAGCACAGACAGATTTAGAAGGCATTGACGTAGTGATAATTGATAAGAATTTACTACTTTGTAGAGTTATTTTAATGGGTAGCAGAGAAATGACAGTATAATGAACTAGAAGAATAGATAAGAACTAAATCAGTAGAGACAGTGGTTTTAGATTTTACGAGTTAATAAAGGAAGAATGGAGAATTGGTTGAAAAAAGAAATGATTATGCTGAAAGAGAAGGAAGAATAGCTAAGGATTTTATAGTGAATTAATGTGTACACATTTATTTCCCAAGCTACATACATTTAGCAAAATGAAATAAAAAATTTCCATATATCTTTTCCCACCATTTGCTCATCTATCAGCTCCATCTTTAAGTCTTCACCCGTTCAGGATCAACTTACTCACTTTGACATATTGGAATGGAGTTGGACCAGATTCCAGATGATCCACAAGTAATTTTCTTCTCCCCAATTAACTCAGTTCCTTCTGAACAGCCGAAGGTGCATACTGAGGTGAAGCTAAAGTTGGCCAGAGGGTGACTACAGTCCATGGTCCCCGAATCTGGTGCCATTAGAGGCTTACATGGAATAGCTTCGATGAAGAAGAAGAAAAAAAAAAATCACTCTGAGTAGAGGCCTTTCCTTGACCAAAGTTTCTTTGTCAAAGCTGCTTAACTCAACTGTACAAACCATCTATATGAATCTAGGCATTTCTGATTTCTAGAAATGACTCCTCATGATGCCACCAGACTTAATTTTCTTGAAAACGATGGAGCATGGTGAGTCAGGGTTGAAGTCAGGAGAATATTGAAAGCCTTCTTGGGGGACAGGGGCAGGGGCTGCTGCTCCAGGCTGCTGCCCCAGCCCTTATAAATCTAACTCTATTGGAAACACTGTTTCCAAGACCTTTGTCTTTAAAGTTCTTGTTGCATATTCTTAGTGAATGTAGACAATGTTCACCCTTTCACATGTTCTAAAGTCTACCCAAGTCGTTTTGAAAGACATCCCAATTCTCTGAGGCAAGTCACTCAACTTGTATAAAATTCAACAGGTTTGGTTAATTTCATTTTATGAATTTGACAAATAACTGGTAGCTCTTTTGAGAGATAAACTCACTGGAATTCATGGATCAGATGCAAAATGTAGAAAATGTAACCAAAGGTTTACAAATTCAGATGCCACCAATTTTATCCCATGTAGGGATCTTCTTGACAGTTTAAAAGAAAAACATTTCAAATGGAAAAGAAAAAAGATCAGGAGATTGTGTTTTGGTTTTTCACAGCAGTTGTTACTCTCCTGAGAGTTCTTGGAGGAGGAAAAAGTAAAAGATGATTTCAAGAATAAACCAAAAAAAAAAACAACAAACAAACCACAATCAAAAAAGACCTCTAGCCCCCTCAAAAGGCAATTGTTTGGTGTTATTAAGGATACCACATAAAACAGGCATTATTGAGAAGAGAGAACAAGCAACATTTAACTGGGGTTCAAAAGGATTATTTATGCTCTATGATCATGAGAAAAAGAAAAGAAAAAATGCAATATAGCTACATAGCACTGCTGAAAATTACATACATACAGTGAATGACTTCAGAGCTGTTTGGTCACAGATTTTTATTTGTGAATTTCTTTCTCATTTTAGTTACAATACCCCTTTGAAAAGGATATCACAGTATAATCAAAATTAGGTTCAATTATGCTCCAAAATGGATAACAGACTTCTTAGCTAGCTCCTATAGCATTTTCTGTGCAGAGTCTGGGATGGCTGTGAGAGTCTCCAGTCTGAGAGTCACTCACCTTGACAGGTGGGTTGGAGAGATGACCAGTTTCCAAAGAGTCCACAAGTGGCTTCCTCCATCCCAATTAAGTCTGTTCCCTCAGAGCAGTTGAAGATACACTGCGAGCTGAAGCTAAAGTCTCCCAAAGGGTGAATACAGGCCATGCTTCCCAGCTCTGGGGCCTTCAACAGCTCACACTCAATCACTTCAATGAGAAAAGAAATAGTATTGGGCAGTGTCAGGAGGAACTGGTACCTGGCTTTGCATCCTGGATCTGCACTTGATAGCCACGTGCCTTTAAGCAAGGTGACTTACTCTTCTAGCTTCAGTTCTTCATCTATAAGAGAGGAATCATGATCATTGTATTAACTTCCTAGAGTTGGTGTTGGTATCAAATGATTTAATGTAAATGAAAAACCAAGGGCAGAGCCTGACTAATAGGAAGTCCTGATTAAAACTTGGCTAGTCCCCCTTTTATTGTCTTTGGTATTATCTCGGGAGAGAATTTATTTTTTTAAGGAATGAAGGCAGGTAGGAAAGCTAGCAGGAAGAGTGAGGAGGAAGTAGCATTTTTATTTATTTTATTTTAGTTTGTACATCTTCGTTGTACCCCCTGGCCCTGGGACACAAACACAGATCCTTGGGATATATGTGGACTGTGCTCAGCTGGAGGCGGTGGACTTAACCATGACTTCGCCAGAGTGTGTTTGGGGAGAGAATTTTTAAACCTAGGGAGGTTTAAGAGGGAATGACCAGTTCAGCTGGGAAATAACTGTCACATCAGAATCCTTGAGTACACTAGACTAGATGCAAAAGAAGAGAGGATGCTGTGAACAAGTCAATGAGATACAGAGCTCAAAAAATAAAAGTGTGGAGAACTACAAAAATTCTCATGTTACTAGAAGGAAAGAGGAGGTAGTGGGTGATGTGAGAGGAGATTAGGGAGATAAGCAAGAGCCAAGACAAAACACCATTACCTTTTTCATTGATTCAATGAGTATCAAGTATTACTCTGGACCTTGTGGTGACTGGATTTCATTTCACAGGACAAACGATAGGTAGAAATGAGAGGGTGGATATTCACATATGTTTGTTTGACTCTTTTTAATTGATCAGCCTGTCTATCATATGGATAATAAATAATATTTGAGGGAATCTAAACTTGTAGAACTCAGCTAAGAGATGACTGCAATCATTTAGGAGGAGGAGCATGAGGGCAGTTGTAGAGTTGACAAATAGACAAATTGGAAAATTATTAAGTTCTGAAAATTAGTGGTATGTTACTTTGCATAAATGCAGGGGGAGATGAGAATACACCAGAATACCCATAGAGTTGGTGATACCACATAGTGAGAGGGAATACAAACAGAACAGAAAAACAACTGGAGAATGGATTTTAGAGTCTTGGGCATTCCATAGGAAATACTTCACACATTTGGAGCTCAGTGCTGGAAGCAGATTTTTCTATCCAAAGCTCACAGATATCTCTGGGTCCACAAAAGTTGGTAAGTCTGACCAAGCGAGGCATATAAAGTTGGTAAGTCTGACCAAACGAGGCATATAATGTCAGAAACACAACAGGCAAAAGACAGAAGCAGAGAAATAATAATAGTGGGTGTATTTGAATAAGTGTCCATGAAGAAACCCAAAGAGAAATGATCCCGGATAGAAAGAAAACCAAGAAAGGGTGTTATGATGGAAGCCAAGAGAAAACAGAGTCAAATGTTCAAAGGGAATTAAAGGACATGCCAATGATATAAGGTTACAAATAATCAAGTTTCCAAGTGGAGTGAGGGTAGAAGTCGAGGTTATGGGATCAAGTGAAATGAGATCTATTCCAGTTGGTTGATATTTACGTTTATTTTGACTTTAACCATATATTCTTTACTAACATTCCTCTTTTTTTAAAATAATTTTCTATTTTATGTACCAGTTTCTTCAAACATAGCTTTGAAACTAGACCAACATCAAAGGACTTGATGCTCCTTTTAGGAGTGAGTTGACTGAGTCAAAGATCTTTGAATTGTGTGTTCCCTCCTTTCCATTTACATCTCCACAACTCTGCATAATTTTACAAGACTCCTAATTATTCTCTCCATCTTCTCTCTGCTCTCCAATCCACCTTCTATGCAGCTTCAAGGATTACTGCCCTAAACGCAGATATTAAAGCTCCCAGTGCCCTCCCCTTGCCAAATAAAGGCCAGGTTCCTTCTCGAGGCAACCCCCAACCCTCACGAGCTACACCTGCTTATCTTGCTTTCCATCAAACTCAATGTATGAACATATGTAATTTCCACCTTTAGTAGTAGAATATAGAATAGATTTGTCTTTGTATCCCCTGAAATAGCCAGCCCAAACAAAAGTGTGGACTGTATTATTATGTATCTCTGACATATACTGTGTCTATTGCTTTTCTCTTTGGCCTTGACCTGTCATGACTTGGAGGGTTACATTAGAAAGTGAGAATACATATTCTTCTAACGATAAATGATGTTTCTTTCAGACTTTTGATTTCTAATAAGTCCAACAGGCTCATTAAAATATGAGTAAGACTCTCTCGTGACCGGTCTATTACTGCAATCCTTACAGTTTTACCCCAACACTTTGTTCTTTGTGGTTTTCAAAAAGACTTATTGAGAAGTAAATTGTAATTTCATGATGACTAATGAAATATTTACAGAAAAGTAATAGCGTTGTGCAAACAGGCTTCTGACTGAACTTCTCATTTCTTGGAATGGCTGGTATCATTTTGCCCCCACCAAGCTCTCCAGGCTGCAGCGACTCATGTGAGTTTACATAGGAAGAAACAAAGACAGGAAAAGGGCTTACGGAACTGACACTGGGGACCATGGTACCCCACGTCACAGTTGCAGGTGTAATTATTGATGGTTTCCACACATTCTCCATGGCCGCTGCATGACCCGGGCTGGCAAGAAGCTATAAGGGGTTTGAAAAAAAAAATTTAATGTGGTTACTTTTTAATACTTACAGTTGTTTCTTTAAATTGAGATAACTTTGAGGCTAAGACTGAACAGCAAAGATTTCTTTGCACATGCATAGCATTATTTGTATAAAAACCATATGCTAAAATTTTTATTCATTTACGAATGCATTATTTATTCATTTATGGCCAATAGCCACACAGATTTATTTTTAGAATCAATTTACCAAACACTAGTTCTCTATAACATTTGGGCAAAATTTTGGGTCACCCATTGAAACTCTTAAAATTACTTTTCTTTTTAGTGTAATGAGTAGGTGAAATGATGACCTCATCCTAATTATTTCTGCAGTATGTTTGGCAAGCTCTTTCTTTATAGGACGAATTAAGATGAGAAAGTCCCTACTTGCTAAATTGGTAATAAGTGCAGTTTACACGAGAGCAAATTAGCTATGCTTCACCATTAAAATATAACTTGGGAAATCCTGTGTTGGAATACTATAATTGCTTTTCAGTCATGTTTATACACCACAGAAGATAATGAAACACCCCAAGAGGATATGCAGCACCAAGTCCCTACTTTACAAGAAGGAAACTTGGGTGATGTGACTGCCAAGTTCCCATCTCTCTGCTGCCATTTCATTACCTTATTCTTGAGGACACTGGTTGTCTAGTTCTTCCTCCTTACTTCCCAAATAGACATATCATCTTGCTGAAATTTGACTTTGGGGCATAGTTTGGGGGTGTAGGCAGCAGCCTCACATACTAAACATGCTCAGCAATGGCATGACTCAAGCTGATTTAGAGGTTTGGATGATTTGAGAAGATACTGGCAACGACACTCAGTCATTTCCATCTGGCTAGTCTGATTATTTTCTTCACTCTTCCTGAGGAGTGTAGCCATCTGGTCACCCCTACCTGTATAACAGAGGGCTGTCTTGTGTTTATGGCAGGCATCATCATTCCATTTCCCTGCATCCACTTCCCTCTTGATGTAGATCTCCACACAGTCTTCTTTGGATTTCTTATTGTTGGGTTCTCCATTCCCCCAGTTCTCCGCCTCCTTAGTGAGGGACTTGTTGGTCCCCACCCACATCCAAAGGCCTCCTTCTTTTCGTATTCCTATCCAGTAGTAAGTACGACTGAAGGGAAGCGTCTTGTTCAGATACTCAATTTCCCCCTTATTTTGGATAGCAACCAAATCTGTAAAACTTTCTCGGCAGAACTTTCTAGCCCTTGCCCAATTCATAGGTGTTCCAGAATAATGGTAAGTCCAGCACTCGGCTCCATGATGTGTGAGGAAATCTGAAAGACATTGGCATGAACTGTGTAGATTCAGGGTTACAGTAGAAAAGAAACTAGAACAAATACATGTAGACCCTGCCTTTTAGAGATGAGGAAATGTAGAAAGGAAGTTACCATCCTGGGAGCCAAGAATGAGTCATTTGCTGATTTGAAGTAGAACCCAGAACTTCTGGTCCTCATTACATTTCACCATAATATAGAATGTTTTTATTCACAACTCTATTTAAGACAAATTTTGTGTTTTTCTAGATGATTTTTTTCAATTTTTTCCTCAAAATTCTTTCAGGTGAATTTTGTTTTTTACCCCCAGCACCAAGTCTCAAACTCAGATTTGTGAGCTTTATATGGCCTGTTCCTCAGCTGCCTGAGCCACAGCGTTGTCCATCAAGTGACTTTTGACTGATATATTTTACACATTCATATTTCTTTTCCCCAGTGTCTATCAATCATTTATATATAACTATAACTCTAAAATTTACTAAAATAAATTCCTAAGGGCCAACATTTACATTCCTAAGGGAGAAGCCAGGTAAGGCCAGGAACAATGACATACTTTGAAGTAATCTTTTGGCTATCGATGATATAATAGTTGACCATAGGAAGAGCCACTCCCAGGAAAACCACAAAACACAACCCAAGCCTGTTATATCTAACAACATAATAGAAACAAAGAAGGAAGGGAGGGAGGGTAGGAGAAAGATTTATAGACCAAATAATGAGAAATATGAAATTGACTTAGATCATGTTTTATATACAAGGGTACTCAACTGATGAAATTTAATAATCATATTATTGGACGCTTCAAATATGAAGACTGAAGAAAAAAAAAACAAACACGTGAAACAATACCCCCCCAAAATATATGTCATTCAGGTTATTATCCAAAAGACTGGAAACAACAAATGCTGATGTTGATGCAGAGAAAAGGGAAACTTTTTGCACAGTTGGTGGGACTGTAAGTTGGTTTAAACTTTATAGAAATCAACGTGAAGGCTCCTCAACTGAAAATGGAAATTCCATATGATCCTGTCATCTGACTTCTGGGTATTTATCCATAAGACACAAAAACATGAATTCACAGATATATGCACCCCCATGTTTACTGCCATGTTATTTATAGTAGCCAAGAATTGGAAGCTACCTAAGTGGCATTATCAGCAGAATGAATAAAAATGTGGTATGGACACAATGGAATACAACATAATCCTAAAAAAGATGAAATCCTGCCATTTGTGAAACATGGATGTATCTACAGGAGATTATGCTAAGTGGAAATAATATTCAGTGAAATAATTCAGAAGGAGAAAGACGGATATTGGATGATCTTACTTACATGTGGAATATAAAGACCTAAGCAAAGCAGTAGACAAAACAAGAACCAACCCTTGGACATTGACAATAGAACTAATATTACCAGAGTAGAGGGTGGGGGCAGGAGCAAAGAGTGGTGGGTCCAGTGGACAGTGGGGGAGGACTTTTGGTAATTTGGTGGTGGACGTGGTGTGATATCATATATTTGATGAATGATGAAGCAGCACATATGGGATTATATTATTTTGTAAATCAAAGTTTAATCAATAAATACATTTAAAAAATCACTCAAAGCTTGGCATGATCCATGTAAAACACTATTCAACTGTAAGGTAAAAGTTTTCACAGCCATCAACATGTATAGTTTTCACCGTGTGAGATAAATAACATAAAGAAATTCCAAAGAAAACACAGATTTAATTTTTATAGTGTCCTAGGATGCTGAACCAGCAATAAGAGATACAAAGAAAACAAAATTAAATCTTGATCCAATGAAACATATCAGAAATGGACAGAGATCTGGGAAACATAACTGATGAGTAAAGAATGTCAAGAAATTAACTTTTGGAATAGAATTTGGAGGGGGCAGTCTGCTGGGATGTGAGTCTAAGAGGGAAGACACTGTTTTGTTCAGTGCTGTTTCTTCAGTGTTTGGAATAGTGTCTGGAGCCCTTAGAGAGACTAGAAACATGTTGAATGAGAAGAGCACACGTTCCTGGGTGGCCCCGGGCCCACACCTTATAAGGAATGTGTGAGTGTCAGAGGAAAAGTTTGCTTGGCCAGAGCTGATAATCCAAGAGAGGAGAAAAGACATTACTTACTTAGGAACTAGAAAAGCACATTGAAAACAATGGCAGGAGCATCTACAAGAATCTGACACAAAACTTGTCACAACAATGAGAGAAGCATCAAATAAACATATAAATGTCTGTTCTGAAAGAGTTCACGCTTTAATTGCAGAATGTGTGTTGGTGAAAAACAGAAGGTGCAGGGTTTAATATTCATTACAGATTGTAAATGCCCTGTTGGCTATTGCCTAAAACCTTTGTGAGATTATCAGGACTTGAACTCTGCAGTAAAGCATGTGGGTAGTTTGGAAAGTTTCTGTGAAAAGTGCTTGAAAGGAAAGGAAGAGAGGAGATGTTTAAAGAAAAGGTAGAATGAGCAACTGTCCACTTAATCATTTTACCTGCCACTATGTACAGCTGGTGGATATTCAAGAAAAGTTAATGCAAGTTTCGAAAGACTTTGCAATATACAAATAGCATAACATACCACAACAGAGCTGTGTCCAGACCCACAACTTGAAGACACCCCACAAGGCTCTCCGAAACCTCTGACATTTCCATAGAAATAACTGCAAATAAAAGACAAAATTATAGTTGGATTTATATTCTTCAATCACACCTGTGCAGCACCTTGAGAAGAAACTGATGATCTTAAAGTTCACCGCAAATATTTGCTTACTCAATCCACCCCGGGTAACTGACTTCTCAGACAGGGGTGCAAAAGTAGTCTTCAGTTGGCCTTAAAACTGATGCATGGTTTTTGTTCCACATCTTAGTTTCAAGTTGCTGATCATGTTCTTGTTTTTTTTCTATCTTTCACTAATTTTTGTGCCTACTTTTCTGCTGAGCTGTTAGATGAAACCATTTTATATTAAGTATACATACATCTTAAGGGTTCTTTGAAGCTTAATGAACTCTTAAAGTCTAGATATAATGTTCATATCTCACACTTGATTTTGATGGGTTCATGCGTCAGATGTCTATAAGAATTAGTCAAATTAATGCCTATCAAGAAAAGCAGATCACAGTTTCGTCAGCTAGAAAGGAATATATTTTTGAGCAACTCAGATGACCAGAACACACATTTTCGGCACTCCTTAAAACCACATTTTGGGAAATGTGTCACTTCTCAGCTCGCCCCAGTGTTTCCTTGCAAAATTCTCATTTCAACTAATGTGCGTCTTGGAGAATCTCACCAGAGACAAGTCAAGGAGCAGAAATCAGGACATCTGAGGCCAGAGATTCTAAGGACTCCTTTCTTTTTTGACTGAAAAGTTTTAGCTCTTGGCTTGTTTTAAAGCCAAAAATAAAATGTGTGGCTCCCTGTCCTTCGCCACTGGCACCTGCAATCCCAAGAGGAGGTTCTAGCTGAGCATCTCTAAATGTTTGGGCAGAAATCTCACCATGTCTTTGCTTGGTCCTGCTCTGGTTCCTCTGTAACCCGTCAGTCTCTCAAGTCAGCACCAGGGGTTCTGGGGTCCTGGTCCAGGTGTAGCTGTGCTGGGTTGCAGGGACACCTGCCTCACTGGGTGTCACCAGAAAGCCCAGCTCTTTCATCTCTAAGCTGATCTCATATTCTCCTCCTCCTTCCCCTTCCCCCACTTCTCTCTTCTCTTGCCCTCCCCTTCCCGGGTCTGAACTGTTACCTCCCCTGAGAAATCAACAGTTGCCAACCTAGAGCGTTGTGGCCAGATTCTCCCCTCCTTCCCTTTCTAGTCTTTTTCCCTTGTCTCTGCCTCCTCCTCCTCTTCCTCTTTCTCCTCTTTCTCCCTCTCCTCTCCCCACATCCTTTCTTTTTTAATAAACACTAGGCTAACTCTTGGCTATCCATGTTCCCTGATAATTGCAAACACCACACATTCAAAACAGGGTTTGGACACATTTATGAGTCTGTGAAACTTCAGTAGATGCGATCGCTTCCTCCCGCTCCCTCGGTCCTTGCTCGCCTCCTAGTGGAAATTTCTGTTAATGGCACCTCCTAAAGTTAAGCCCAGATCCAGTGGAGTCTGTTCTAGAGGTTTGGGGGAGTCTTCTGAGTACTTTTATATCTTGAAGCGTAAAATGTGAAGGACTCATTTGAAATCATATGTTGGAGAGCATTGGAGAGGCAGCATCACTGATAGAATCAGGTTTGCACTTTTAAAAAGATGATGATAATAATCATAATAGTAATAGTAATAATAAAGCTATAGGACTTGGTACTCCAAAATTATTACCATATTAAATCTTTAAATATCAAAGTGCTTACCAGAAGGAAAGTGGAAAAGGGGATGAGTAAATTGGACAAATGTGGTCAGTTGTGTGGTGATGGATGGAAACTAGAATTCTAGTGGCGCGTATCAAGTAATATGTAATGTTGATTTAAGAGACTGAACACCTGAAACCAATGTAATATGATAAGCCAATATTGTTTCCACAGCATCAACAAAAAGAGATTAAATGCCGCTGTTGCCCAATAGGTACTCTTATTGTCCACACAACATCCAGTAAGTCTCACTCCAGGTCAAAGAGAGACATACGTGTCCACGCCCCGTCACAGCCTTACCATGACCAAACCCAGCATGCTGCTGTTTTCCTTACACCTAGAGCTTCAGCACCCCTCCACCCACCACCTCCTAGAGCTCACCCAGTTGCTGTCTCCTGAGCCAACTTTGCTTTCCTTCCCAAGCTGTTCTTTGAAATTCTCTGGAATTGGGATTCTCAATTAGCAAACTCCCTCCTATCCTGCAGTTCCTCTCCAGAACATTCTTCTACCCCCTTGCTTTACCTGAAACCTGGTGGCCAGAGAAAACCACTTCCCCTCCAGAGTTCTCAGGATGACAATATGTATTTTCTTGTATTTTACACAGCGCTAGTGTCCCCCTTTATGAGTCACTCTTACCAGTCATTGTTTTTCCAGGCTCCTGCAAAACAAATGAAAAGAAATAAAATAACCCCACTTCTTTGACACTCAGGATGCTGAGATATGCCACCTCATTGTGATGAGGAACCAGTCACCAGTCCCTTAGGCATCGATGACTTTGGCACCTAGTTCCCGGTCTTCCTTTCCCTTTAAACATGTCCTGTAATCCTAAGTAATAACACTATGCTTGTCTACAAGCCATCCCACAGAACTAGATTCTCAGTTACCCAATAGCATTCATCTCCGCTCAGTTTATGCTGTCTCTCCCAACAGCCTCAACCCTGACACCACCCTATACTCTACCAACTGAAATCACATGATCAGGTGTCCCACTCTCGAATCACTGTCTCCTTTTCTTGTGAGTTTATCACTCTAGTACCTCATTGCAACACTTCTTAAGCCTGTGTCACTAAACCTCTAAGCCACTAAAGGCAGGCTGACCATACATACCATTTTAAGTGGGGCAGTCATATTTCCTGACTGTTCTGTCATTTTAATAAAAATGTCAATTTTGTCCTGTTTTTAATGAACCAGGGCAGTCTTTAATGAGGAGCGAAAGGGGTAAGTGAGTTGCCCCAGGCACAGTCTGGTGAGGGAGCCCAAAAGCAGATGCCCATTTTGCCCTGGCTCTTGCCAGCACTGAATGTGGTGGACCATGCCTGCTGCTACTGGTGTCACCCCCTGTAAGGAAGCAGGATCCACACAGGAATAGTATTCCACTCCATCCTTCATGCCGTTTTCTTCAAAGAGAGCAGAACACCACAGCATCCTCAATACACATGTAAATACTAGGGGAGGGGGGAGTGTATTTCTGGCACTATGGGAGTTATTGACATTGTCGGGTTATCTCTGGCACTGTGGGGGTCATTAGGCATTTCTGGCACTTTAACCACAAAGCACTACGTGTTTTAGGCAGGACATTTAGAGTGAGGCTTATAGGTGCACCAAACTTGGTTTTCTTTTCAGGTGTCCAAATTTCTTGCACCAACTAACCCTGGACATTTGCGTGAAGTTCCACTAAGCCACATGTCATTTCTATGTAATCACTGATGGGCATTGCATAGTACTTACTTTGTTGTTGGCCTGGCTGCTCTGCTCCTGCTCGGATTGCTCCACCTCCTCCTCTCCCCTTAGTCACCAGTGCATAATCCTGTCCCATTTTTGCCATCCTAATGTTCTGTTTTTGTCTCAAGGAAATATGATCAGCCTACTGAAGGGGCGTTATGCATTGAGGTTGGGAGATAAACAAGGATTAAGTTCTGCATGGCTGTGGTCTGTATTGATGGTTTCACAACACATCCCGACAGCAGACTGAGAATTGGAGACTAATGAGTTTATAGGAATTTTATCCTGTTAACCTGAGGTGGTATGAGGGCCCATTATGAGGGTTCTCAGTGAGAATGGAACACAGTTAATGAATTAAGTTTTAACTGTTTATAGCATTTGACTGAATTTGGAATTTAGGGAGAAGGAAAAATTTCCTTCATTATAACCAAAATTCCTGTTTTTCATTTTATTATTTTTAAATGATTGTATAAACCACTAGCATAACTGAATCTATATCTACATAGATAGATAAAAAGGGAAAATAATTTAATTTCTCTTAGAATTTGGGAGAGGGAACCTAATATTTTGAGGTGGAAGCTATACTTACTATTGCTAAATGAAAGAGGACCAAAAGCATTTGCTTTTTAAGCAGATTTTTTTTCTTCCATAAAATGTTCTCTTCTAATCCCATGATGCTAATACCGAGAAGCGTTTGGCTTCCCACTTCTTTGCTTATCATTTGCCCTTTTGACTTGGGCACCTCTGTTCTTTCTGATATAATTGGTTAAACTTATTATCTCTTTTTAGACCTGAGAAAGCCATTGAATGCATTTTGAGTTTATGTATCAAGTGGGTGCCCATTTCAGCCTTATGTGAAAGCAGACTTAATTAGCAAAGTCTCTCCTTGTTTTTCATTTCTTTCTTTCATTTTCTTTTGAGTGAAGATAAATCGAAGTGATACCAAATTTAGCCAGGGACAGTTTTATAGCCACAATTGTTTATTTAGCAGGATAACCAAGCCAAAAACCAAACCTTATTTTCTTAGAAATGTCACTTATTCTGATTCTTTGATAACAGTGAGGTCTTCTGGGTGGATTTTAGTTTTGAACACACCAGGCCTTGTAGGTTGACTATCCCAGAAAAGACAGATTCGGGGAAGGATAAATCATTCTGGTTCTAATCCTAGAGAATAACTGAGTCCGGAGTGTAAGTGAAGGTGAATTGGTTCGCTACAACTGAGCCTAATATGAAACAAAGACTCCAGGATAAGACTTGTTTCATTTATTTTAATGATCTTTTTTATTTATTCATGTTTTTTTCAGGCACCTGTACAATATCAATGTAAGATGCAAGGGACCATACATAGGACATTTTACTTTCACTAGTGTGGTGGGTATCAAAAAGACAGACAATAACATGTGTCGGGCAGAATGTGAAGAAATTGGAAGCCTCATACCTTGCTCATAGGATTGAAAAATAGGGCAACTCTTTAGGAAAACATGTTGACCTGCCCTGCCCCCCCAAAAAAAATAAGACAAGTACCATAGAACCCAAAAATTCTATTTCTAGATATATATTCAAGGGAATTGAAAGCATAGATCTATTTTAAATGTCTCCACGAATGTTTATAACAATTATTCATAATCACCAAAAAGTAGAAACAATCCAAATGTCCATCAGTTGATGAATGGAAAGAGAGACTGTGGTATATTCATAGGTATAGTATTATTCAGCCATAAAGAGGAGTGGAGAACTGGTATTTGCTTGACAATGGATGAATTTTACAAATATTATGCTAAGTGAGAGAAGTTAGACACAAAAGGTACAGATTGTATGACTCTACTTGTATGAAATATCTAGAATAGGTGACAAAGAGGCAACAATGAGGCTGGTGATTACCAGAGGCCAAGGGATAGAAGAATGGCCAGTGATTGCTAATGGAATTCTTTCTGGGGTGATAGCAAGGTTCTGGGGTTAGATGGTGGTGTTAGTTGCATGATCTTATGAAAGCACCAAAGCTATTGGATTGTACACATCAAAGGGGTAAATTTTATAGCGCATGAGCTTTACCTAGGTCAACTAAAAATATAAAGCAAGAATCTATCCACAAAGCTAAATATAAACATCTTTATTATCAAACTTTGTAGTGTCATGTCAAATACAGTAGGTATGGCATCAGTTTAAATAAATACATATTTTAAAAACTGTGTTTTACATCATAATTTAGAATACTGTATAAAACCCAAACACAAATCACTTTTATACTTCACACAGCTAGTTCCAACGCAGTATAGATAGATATTTACAGCATTTGGACAATTTCAGCAAAAATAGCTACTCATTCTAGATGTAGCCCCATTAGAGTAATTGACTTCTTTTCTGTCTCCCTAATTTCTTAGAGTTCTTTTGCCCCTAAAACATTGCTGATCTGATCCTTATCATACCTTCCTGTGTGCTTTTGACTTTGCCATTGCTAGTATCCAGTCAGTACTTCTCTAAAACTTTTCTTCTGAACATGCACTAAGTTAAAAGAAAGGTGGGAGAGTGAGACTGTCACTTCCTCTGGGCTTGGAGGAGCCTTGACAACCTCTGACAGAGAATTGCTCATTGCCAGTGATGAATAGCAGGAGATTCCTTAGGAATTTTAAACTCCTTTATAAATAAATATAAATACTTGTTCATACTAACTTTCCACTCTTTAAGAACACATTAACAGACAGAATAAAAACAATGAGGAATAATTATTAGACAGCTTCATTTAAAAAATCAAATACATAGTGAGTTACTCTCATGGATTTCAAACCTTATGTAATATACAAACATTTGACAAATTACATCTGGCAAACATTATTGTAGAAATGAAAAACATGGCACACCCTGGCGGAGCAGCGATTAGGTCAATCGCCTCCAAAGGACACAGGCCACATACCCCTGGGTTCATGTAACATTAGAAAGAGTTAGTAAACCAAGAAGTGGTGATGCAGCATAGGTAACTTTCACCCAATCTTAGTCCTAACATTTACATGTTTTAAAGTCCATATAATACTTGTACTGAATTACGATTTATGGAAGATGATAATAATAGTCAATGCAAGAAAAGAAAATCTCCAAAAATATACTTTAAAAATCACTGAATCCCATAGGGATAAATGTGATTAAGACTACTGTGTAATTAGTAACCTTCACACAGAGTAGTAAGTAGACTTTGAACCGTTAACCTTTCCATGAAGTCACCTGTTGGTATTAAAGATTGGTCATTACTTTTCCAGTTAGCAGCAGGATGTCTTTGGTCAACTGCCTTCCTTGAAACTCTTGACAATTATTATTCACCCCGCCAGCAACTACGTAATCAGTAGTTGAAAGACTGAGAAGCTGAAGAAAGAAACAATATCACAAAGGATTGTGCTTGTCCACCAAGGTTTCACAGTGAGCAAGGGAGAGCAGGAAAGGAATTCTGAGATTTCAGAATCCTGGTCTCTCCACTTTTGCCTGGGAGAGAATATTCTTTTCCTCTGGCAACTGGCACTTTCCAGAATCTGAGACCAAGAAAGAGAAAACTGCGTCTTCTTGGTGGCAGGCTGGCCTTGCCCAGTGGCTTTTGGTCCATTGATGTCCCAGCTGTAAAGATGGAGGTTGTCATAAGGCTAGAGACTCAGGACAGCTCTCTGCCATCTTCACAGCATCGCTGTACCGTTTCCTTGGATGCAGTTGTGTTCCTGAAAATGTAAGAGTCATGCCATCAGGACACTTATGGCGACAACAAAATTTCCCTCCTAGCACAGACCTCTGGGCAGTCTGACTGTTGTAGTCCATATATAAACATCAAAATCCTATTCCATTAGGAGAGCGGGACTATGCTGTGTAAGACTGTAAGGATGGATACATGTTACAGCACATTTGTCAAAACTCGTAGGATGCCCAATACCAAGGGTGAGCCCTAATAGATACTGTGGACTTCGGTTTATCAGGTATCAGTATTGGCCCATCAATTGTAACAAAACCAGCGAATGAAATAACCATAGAGGAAATTGGGGGGCTTGCGTCAGAAGATCTGTTGGAACTTGCTGCTTTTTGCTCAGTTTTCCTGTAACCTAAAAACTGCGCAAGGATAAGTCTTTCTATTTTTAAAAAATCTATTCAGAGGACACTTGACCCTTCCAAATTCTCACAAAGAGCACGGTGGTTAATAACATGGACTCTAGAATCAGACTGCCTGGGTTCGAATCCCGACAGCAGCACTTCTAGCTTTGAGGTTTTAGACAATTTACTTTGCTTTTCTATTCCACATTTCTTCATCTGGTTAATAAGAAATATTGTAATAGCCCCATCTTGTAGAATTCCCAGCTTAGGGTGGTCCCTGAAACATAGTACCCTGAACTGGCTATATGCCATGAACTGTCATAAATGAATGACTCAATAATGGTCAAGTTCTCGATCATTGTTTCTCTATAAGAAATAAAACATTTTTATAAAACATAGTGAAGATGGTGATCTTCCTCCTCCTTCCTCCCAAACCAGTAGGTTTGGAGGGTTCCAGAAGCAAGTGAACATGTAAGAAGGCATCTTCTCTCAAAACCATAAGTGATGTTTATTTAGTCTTACCTGATTCCTTTGGACTTAAATGAACTCTGAAGAATTTAGATAGGATCCTTCTGATTTCAGGCTCTGGCAGCTGCTATGGAATAAATACACAAGACAGTGAGCAGAACATCAATTTTTAAAATGAAGAGAGAAAAGTGTAGACGTTCAATGGCATGCTTGATATAAGAATGCAACTTACCTAGCAGGGACAAATTTCTCTACTGCAAAAGAAAGGAGAAAAAAAAAAACATAAATTTGAGCTAAGATGACTTTTCCAGCTATCTCAAATTCAGAGACACTACGACTCAACTCATCACGGGCTGCACACTGAATGCCTTCAGGAGTCCTGTAACAATCAGACACAGGTGCTGGCACCTGCAGTGATGTGCACACTGGTAAGTACACACTCCTCCAAAGGGCACTGCTGCTGCCACACCAGCAAACAGCTAGACACTCACGTGCCAGCTCATCGTCCAACTTTTCAAGTCCCAAACCAGGATTTTATGTGAACTTCCCTATTTCACAAATTTCAGACTTAATTCACACATTGTGTAATGGTCTGCAGCCAAACAAACCATGCACCCGGCTAGATGTGTTTGCCTGTTCTCTGTGATACTCCCCACTTCAAGACTGTATTCCAAATAAAGTTTGGGAGAGATGTGATCCATTTTCCTGGGAGCATGAATCCTGACAGCCGCCTTGTACGACGGTCAGGGGCGCCATAGAAGTCAGTGTGAATAGTGCCCCCTGACGTTGCACACTGTTAGTACCACCAACACTAACGTTTTCTGAAACATCCTGCTTTGAGTTGCACTATAAACTCCATCCCTAAGACTTCTGCTTCATTATACTACAATCTATGTGCATTTATCTAGTAACTAAGTTCTAATTAACTGTTTACATCTGCAAGAGAGAACATGATCATCAACGAGGAAAAAAAAACCTTTTTCAAAAACTTTTCAGAGAACATGCCCGAACTCCCTCACCTTTCCTCCGAAGGCGCTTCAGAAGCCAAAGAAATAGCGCTAACATCATGGAGGAGATTCCCGCTGTAGAAAGTCCAACAGCCAGGGAAATGCTGGACTCCGTGGGAGCTAAGGACACAGAGGAACAAATTGTCACCAAAAGGCACTGAATTTAGAGCATTTCCATCTTGTCCATTTGCCCTTTTCTTTGTACATTGATATTGCTAGAAGCAGAGGAGTTATCTAGTGCAATACTCAGAAAGAAATGGGGCATTAAGGACCTCTGAGATCTGCCCCAAACCACCTCTGCCAAATTATATTCCACCACTGCCTGGAAGAACTCTAAATGATCAAACTCCTTAACAGCCTCACACTTTGGTTAATCTCCCTTTTTCCATCCCTTGCCCTCCCCTCCCCTCTTCTTCCTCCCCCTACTCCTGTCCTGAGTGTCAGAAATCTACCCATTTTCTCAACCATCTGTGTTTTTCTCAAATTAAGTATTCACCAGTGTGGCCAAACTTTCTGGTTTGGACATAATGGGAGCCCGTTATGATAGTCAGATAACTTCCCTACTTCCCACAAGTCCATCTCCCTGACCAGTACCATCCCTCAGTGCTTTACCTGCACAGGTAGGCAGCATCCCCGACCAGTGTCCTGTGACATCACATGTGAGAGCAGCAGAGCCATTGAGTGTCCATCCTTCCAGACAGGCAAACGCGCACTCAGTACCAAACACGGGCTCCCCACTGCAGCTCATGTTGGCCTTCTCAGGGGCTGCCAGGCGTGGACACTGCACCACTGCAAGTGACAGGCACCCAGGGAGAGGTTAGGAATCTCGCTTGCAAACTTCTAACCTTGCTTGAAAATCACCCATAAATGCAACCCAGAAGTATGATTTTGTTTTCAGCATGTAATAAATTAGGATCCAGCCCCCTTGGAGGTAATCTAAGCACAGACACATAGAAGTGCTTGACCTCTGCTCCTTCAAGACTGAACTCAAGCTTACCGTGGCAGGAGGGGACCTCCTGGGTCCACTGTCCCTGCGACGTGCACTCTAGTTGAGCAGCTCCGTGTAACTGAAAGCCTTTCTCACAACTGAAGGCACAGGAGGTCTTGTAGGTGAAAGACCCAGTTGGGGAATGAGAGCATCTCACCAGGCCGCTCTGGGGCTGGCGGACAGCATCACAGGTCACAGCTGGAAGGCAGAGAGCACAGTGGAGGTTGGTTTGCATCTGTCAGTAACAGGAATCCAAAGGTCCCCCATTCCCCAGCTCCTCTATTGTTTTTATCTTAAAACAGAAACAGAAACTCTACCTTCACAAGTGGGCTTCTCGCTGTCCCACACACCTGTGGGGCCACATTGGAGCCTTGTGGAACCCTTCAACACAAATCCCTGCTCACAGGAGAACTCGCAGCTGGCCCCACTTTGGAAAGTTCCAGAAGCACTGGGAAGACAACGCATGGAGCCTCTCTCTGGGCTGGACAAGGCTTTGCACTGGAAAGCTGAGACATCAAAAGGAAGGTGAGAAAAAAGGTGTAATGGACCTTGGTGCTGGAGGAGAGACTCCAGTTCATCTGGGCAAAACAGCACTCAGAGCTTAAGACCCTTCATGGCTGGGTAGGTCACTGTGTTTTCTTTGAATTCAAAGCCTTACATGGGTGCTAATTAAAGCGTTGCCTTTCACAGGACCAGTGGCTCTACACATTGACATGTGAAAGAAACTAAGGTCCAGATTTTATGTAGTCAGAGTACAGCGTATAGTCTTCAATGCTTATGGGTGATGCCAAAGAAATTGAGGGAGATATGAATGCAGCCACATAAAATATGTCTGCTTTACCGTTTGGTTTTGGTCTTGTGACTGTTGGAAATCCTCTGTATTAAATCTGGCAACAAGAATGCCAACATTTGATGGTAAAAATTGCTTGTTTTCAAAGGCTTGTTTTGCTTGAAATTGAGTTGAATGATTATGTGTTAAGGCTGTCTTTATGTCTGACACTAGGCTTGAAGCGTTCTCATCACAGTGAGTTACAAGCAATTTTGGAAGAAGACAAGAGTTTTAGAATTAAGGCATGCTCTTGTGCTCACGTGTTTTCAATTTTCTAATGTGATTTCCTCTTAGATTAAGATGTCTGCCTACTCCTCGTCCATGGCTGTCCAGGTGTATGAGCACAGCATAGTAAGAAATCAGCAGTACATCTGTTCTTATTATACATGATTCTTTCTGTGAATGAGCATTTGTTCTTTTAGATGAATCTCAAACATGTAAGATGAAGGATGCTCATCAAGTCTGATTTCCACAATAAAGTGGGGACTTGTTTCATGTTAACTGTCCAAGTTCACACATGGCTGCTCTCCAAGGGAGGGGGTAGTGAAAGCGAGGCTCTCAGGCTTACCTTCACAGGTGGGGGCTGGCTGGGTCCATTGTCCCTGGGCGGTGCATTCAATCTGGTCTGATCCCCGCAACATGAAGCCTTCCCCGCAGGTGAACTCACAGGAGGACTGGAAAGTGAACTGACCCGCTGGGGAATGGTGACAGCTCACAGAGCCATTCTGAGGCTGGTGGACGGGGCCACAGGTCACAGCTGTAACACATGAACCCTTCGCATGAGCAGGGCTGGCTTGCCCATTGCTAGTACAGGTGGAGAGAAAGAATTCTCTTAGTCAACCTGAATGTGGAGCAACTCTACCTTCACATGTTGGCATCTTGTTGTCCCAGCTCCCAGAGGAAGTGCACTGGAGGTGCTGGGCGCCCATGAGTTCAAATCCTTGCTCACAGGCAAACGCACAAGTTGTGTTCCATGCAAAATTTCCAGAGCCCGGGAGACAGTCCATGGATCCGTTGGCAGGTTTTGTCAAAGCATCACACTCTACCACTGGGGATTTGAAAGAAGATCATGAATTTTACAGCAGAATAATATTTTCATCTTCTGTTGAATTGGAGTTGACACCCAATCTAGTACCGATCCCCAAAGTCCTAGGCTAATTCTTGAGGACATGCAGATCCACAATTAAACTTTTCTGGGTTTTTCTAAGTTGATATTTTCATCTTCTATTAATCTTGACACTGACTATGTTGAATTGGTCTCTGATCTATTTTATCATTTTTCATGAAGCAAAAAATGAAGACACAACCCAGAATTCTAGATCAGAATTTATAGTAAGTTGTAATACAATTTAAAAATAACACAACATACTGTTATACAAAGGACATTATTTATTTTAACTCAATAAGGCCAGCAGGAATTTTTTTTTTTTTTGTCTTAGATGAGTCTGTTTCATGAAAGAAGTTAAACAGGGAAAGAGATGAGAAAGTCATGAAAATTCAAAAGGAATAAAAACCTCTCTCTCAAGCCAAACAGTTATGATAGCTTGATGATAGATAGATTGATAAATAGGTGATGGATGATAGATAGGTAGATAAAATGATAGATACATGATGGATAGCTAGATGACAGATGATGGATGATAGACAGACTGAGAAAACAAATGTTATTAAAACAACAACAACAAAAAACTTCCCTTGGAGTTTTGAAAATGTCGTAAGTGGGGAAAAGAAATGAATGCAGAGAGGGAAGAGTTCTGGAATGTTTTCCTGCTGCCTGAGAGACTGACCATTGCAGACTGGAGGGGGTGCGTTCCATTCTCCAGAGGAAGTGCACCGCCGGGCCTCCGGGCTGCTTGGGAGGTAGCCCTGCTCACAGCTGACAGAGCAGGTGGAGTTGAAGCCAGAGTTCTCCAGAGGGTGGCTGCAAACCAGGCTTCCGTGCTCAGGGGCTTCCTGAGGTTGACAGGTCACAACTGAAAAAGGGCACAGAAATCAGTTTTGTCCCCTCGCACCTTGGATAAATGAGAAGAAGACTGGAAACTCTAACTGCCGTTTAGTGAATGTTTCCTGTGTGTCAGGCACTATGAAAATGTCATTAATTCAACCCTTGAATAACTTGGGGGCTAGAGACACTCACCCTCCCCAGTGGAAAAATCTGCCTATGACTTGTGACTCCCCCAAATGTAAACTCCTCCAAATCTATCAGCCTGCTGTTGATGGGAGTCTTGACCAATCACATGGTTGATGAACACATATTTGTATGTGCTATGTATATGTAGCATCTTGTATACATATATGTACCTATAATATGCATATAGGTACATATATGTATTCGATATTCTATTCTTACAATAAAGAGAGCTAAAGAAAATGTTATTAAGAAAATCATAAGAAAAAATACAGTATAGAACTGCATGAATTTATCAGAATGGTGAGTTTACAACACGTTTATAAGAAAATGTGAATATAAGTGGATCCTCAGGGAGGTTCAAACCCATGCTGTTCAAGGATGAACTGTATCTGCCTAGGTCACACAATCCTAACTGCAAGTCTTCGAAGGTGGCACTATTATTATCCTCCTTTTCAATGAGAGTGTGTCACGACTTTGTCAAGGTGCCTTAACTAAGCAATGGTGAATCTGGGATTTGAACCCAGGCGGCTCTCACCTTACAGCCTCAACTCTTAACCACCAGGCCCCAGGGAAGGAAAGATGTGTAGACCCCAGAGCCAGCTGGGATGCGAGATGGTGCTGCCACCTGTGGGAAGGACAGGTGAAAGGCACACCTACCTTGCTCACACCGGAGCCCACTGAAGCCGGGATGGCACCGGCAGCTGTAGCTGTTGATGGTCTCCACACAGTCACCATGGCCACTGCAGGACGTGGGCGTGCAGGCAGCTACGGAAAAACAGCAGGCTTGACACTGGATTTACAGTGAGTGTCTTTGAATTTAGGGTCAACAGCATGAAGCTGTGATGTCACCAATAATAATAATATGCATGACAGGGACATTCACTGGAGTGCTTTGCAGAATGCCAAAACTGAGTTTTACTCTCAACTATTGAGAATTTTACTGTGAATGTAAGGACTTCAGGGGTATAGATGTAACTGGTACCAAGGATAGAAAATTCACTCGATCGCTGACTCTAAAGAAACTTGCCCTACCGTGAATAAACAAGAAACTAAACGAAGTAGTGGATATGTGTGCACACACTCTGGGTGCACAGACCCACGTGTCTATCTCACATGCACATACATTCTGAGCTGCATTCACACAGAGAAGCATAATTTTAGAACATGGGATTACCACAACAGAGATCTTTTTTTGCAGAACATCAACCACTTGGCTAGATGCCCACATCCCGAATCTCCCTCCTGCCGCCGCCTCCAGCTCCCTACCTGTATAGCACAGGGCAAGCTTCCTCTTGTTGCATCTCTCGTCATTCCACTTGCCGGCGTCCCTGTCTCGCTTGATGTATATCTCCACACAGTCCTCGCCCTTTTGCTTATTGTTCGGTTCACCTGGAGCCCAGTTCTCGGCTTCTTTGGTCAGAGGCCGCTGGGTCCCTATCCAGGTCCACCGATTGTTGATCTTTCGGATTCCGATCCAGTAGTAACTCGGCGAATGACTGAATATTTTATTCAGGTGTTCGATCTCTTCCTGGTTTTGAATGGCAACCAGGTGTGTGTACCTTTGCTGACAGTAAGTGCTGGCCTCCTCAAAAGTCATGTTTATCGTGGAGGCATTGTAGGACCAGCCTGTGCTCTCTTTAAACAGGAGCACTGGGAGGGGGAGAGACACAGAAAAAAAAGGGCAAGTTTAGTCTTATGTTTTCATTTATGTTTTTGGTCTTTAAGTTAACCTAACCCAACTTTTTTTTACCTTTTCCAAAGTCAGAAGGGGTATGGATGGAAAAATGATTATTATGTCTCTCTTGTGAACTCCCCCACCCCCACTTGGTATTTTACCTGCATTCACCTCCGTAACTATCAGTATATTCACTCGAGTAGAATCATGATCAGAATAACTGAGTTCTACCGGGCACTTAATACACTCTGCCCAGTATATGGTCTAAACTCAGCACTGAACCATTATGTTGACTCTTCACAAAGTCTCTGGTAGGATCCATGTTTTGCCACATAAGGACATTGAGTGACAAAGTGGTTGAGTAAATCAGCCTTAGTCCAGAATATAACACACAGTTTGAGACAGAAGGTTGAGACCCAGGAGGCCGCTAAACATCCTACAATGCATAGGCCCCATAAAGAATTATCATCTGAGATGTCAGACACTCCAAGGACCAGAATAACAAACCCATGAATGCCTTTGACTCACCTAAAGTGAGAGCAGAGAGAAACTGTGATGCAGTCATGACCTCGTGAATTCTTTTCCTTGAAAGATTAGACTTGAGAAGACTTCTGAAGAGGGAAAAAGTACAAAATTAATTAGACTGAAGTTGCAGGTGGCTAGTTTCTCACATCCTTCTACAATGGTGTTTACGGAGGCATCCTAAGATTTTAGCAGAAGCTTCCCATACCACATGCTGTGTTTACAGAGATGTTTCCTCAAATGAATATATACAAACATCGTAAATTTCAGCATTTAGGTCAAAGGGGAAAGCCAGGTCTTGACTACTCTGAATCCCAAAGAGATGGCTGGGATCTTTGATTCAAAAGCTTCTGAATATCTCTTCATATGGATGATCTTTGTTTGATGGCCCGAGGCTGCTCTAGTAAAGAATGTAGTACTTACTGATTTGTGAAGTGACTGTTTCCCTCACGGGTGTCCCAAGGGTCCCTGCCGCCGCTGCTTTGTCTCCTGTGTCTCGGGTCACTCTTCCAGCTCTGAGGAGGTCAGACAGGAGCTATGTAACACTGCGCCAATCCGAGCGGCTTTATAGGAAGGCGCTTCCTGTGAGTAATAGGAGGAAATATCCAAATCCAGAAAACAGGAATTCCCCAGCATCCAATAAGTTTCCCGGGAATATCCATTAGGATAAAAATGACAATGATGTTACAAACCACAGCCCTCAAAGCTAGTTCCTTATGCCTTTTCATTTGGTATGAATTCTCTTTACATGGTTTTTAATTCTAATAACAAAGTTTTTTCCATTAAAAAAATAAGGAAACTTTGCTTGTTAGTAGTACCTCTCCTGGATTAGAACTAGTAATCAGAATTTCATAAATAAAACTGAAAATAGTTTGTCGTCCATACACTACGACCCTCAATTGACACATTCATGGTGTCATTAATGGAAGACCCCTCACATTTTTTTTGTCATTTCACCTGTCAGCTGGAACCATTAACTTACAAGTCTCACAGGGGAATGAATCACAGATAGAGGCTAATCCTCAGAGTACGTGCCCAGTTACGGCTAAATTATTAGAAATAATATCTCAGTGTTTGAAATAAGGTCTCAATTCCTAAAAATAAGAAAAATCTTTATCCACTTTGCTTAACTAAATGTGATTGTCATTTGTAACTAAGTGTAGAAGAGTAATCAGTCAACAGAGAGTTTATTTTGATTTTGTAGAAGACTATGAACTGGGTTAATGTATAACCTGTGTGTATTTTGTTTTCAGTTAGTTGTGAGCTAGTGATTTGTGTTCAAGATCACATGGACCCACGACAATAAGGTCCTAATTTAAATGTTTATTGCAGCCAAGTCTTAAAACAAAAGTCATCATTTATGTCCGTATTAATTATTTTGAAAACAGAAATTAGTCATAAACAATCCTAAATATCTAAATGTGTTAGTATGAAATTTTCATCGCTAATAAGGCTATAGTTTGTCTTCCTTTTTTGTTCACAGATATCTAAACATATCCCTCTGATGACACATTTATAAATCTATGTTCTGAAACTTCAGTGATGATCTCTATCATCTATTGATTGATTACCTGGTGCCAGGTCCTGTTCTGAGTATTTTGCATGTTCATCTATATAATTATTTAATCCTCATGGCCAGACTATGACATCAGTACTCATTATGTTCATTTTACACAGGAGGACATTGAGGGACCAAGAATTTTACCTGTGTGAACACAAAACAAAGAGCTAACCCAGACAGTTCATCTTCAGAACCAACACCTCGAACTGCACCCCCATTGTTTCCCTGGTTGTTACCACCTATTCTTCCCAATTCTCCATTGTCCTCTTGTCCTATTTATCCCAAGAGCAACATGATCATCATTCCAGTTCTCTGCTGAGATGGCTGTTTCCTGGATTCTGATATATGAAAGCAGGAAAATGTCTTGAGGGCAATGCTCAAAGGAGAGAGGTGGCAGTAAGAATGGATCCTGGGGAGAAAGTGGATGAAGAAACAAGCAATGAGGCTGAGCAGTGCCTGCGGAAAGCTTTTGACTCCTATATCACACTTTCTAGGAGCTCCTGATTCCCTCTCTATCTAAAGGAAAAAATGATTATTTAAAATTTCCACCGAGATAACTTCTGTGAGATAACCCATTACCAGAAGGAGGTATAAGAGAAATGAATGGGAGACATTTGTCAGTTCTGGTAATTTAGTAGTCAGTCATAGTAGTGGTATTTACTTTTCCAAATCCACTCACCCTTCTAGTTGTCCTACATTATTCCCCCAGGGATTTTTCTACGTTTCTGTCCCTAAATTGGGACCCCAAATCAAGTTCACTGGGAATGAGGCACTTTTGTTAAGTTCTGGGGTCACTGATACCACAGACAGACCCTCTCACAGAGAAACCCCAGGGCAGTGAGGGGCAGGAGTGGGATGTTAGTTAGCTCACTCCTTAGTAACTTCCTCACTGTCCTTTCCTGTCAATATCTGATAAGGACAGTATTGGCTGGGGCAGGAGGCTTGCTTTGAAGAGAAAATTGGCCCAGAGTTTATTATAAGGACTACTTATAGTTTAAAAGCTTCCATGTTTACAGTTTCAAGATAGCAAACTTTTAAGATCTCAGGCTCCCACCTTCCCACAGAAGAAATTAAAAAAAACATTTATTTGGCTACCACAATCAGTGAAAAGAAATGGGACCAGTATCTCCACAGAGTGAGAGGACATATATTTATATATACCTTCATTAAAGGTAGGAGAGGCTGGTCTTTCTCAGTGCCACATCTCTCTATCTCTGTGTTGTAAACACTGGGCTTCCAGGCTGCGAGGAGAGTGGTAAGACCGACATGTCATTGAGCTGGGCAGGACTGGGTTGGTGGGGGGGCAGGGGGTCATCAATGCAATGGTGGGAGGAGGTAAAAAGGACTAGCACTGTGGTAGAGATACAGCCACCAAAACAGCTGGCTCCAGGAACTGCAATTAGGGAAATACCCTGGGGGAAAGGCCCAGCCTCTCCATCATTATCACAATGGTACTGTGCTGTTGGGCCCTTCTGAGAGTCACTCTCAGGCTTAAAGATAAGGTTACCAATGCCTAATGGGATTGCAACTTCTTTGGAGGACTGACAGACTTCCAGAAGGGAGGGTCTAACAACAGTTAATAGATACCTCCTTTCTGTGGGCTGTGTTGGAGCTGTAGCATGCTAGCTGATTATGGGTCCAAAACTCTAGGGTCTCTCTCTGTGGATTTTATTGTTCATACTTGGACTCTGGGGGAAATCTCAGCATTTCCTATGCCAACTCCAATCCTGTAGACTGGACTCTCAGACCTCAATACAGGCTCACATTAAAGCTTCAACAAATCTGACCTGTGTTGATATCACACAATAAACAAAGTCTAGTGTTCAAACCAATATCCAGGTCTATTCTGTGCAATTCAACACAGTAACACAAGGCCTTTACAACACGGAAGCCTAAGCCATAGAAATAAACATACAATGCCAAACAGATTGAAGACACAGAGAGATATACATGAAATGACAGCTCTAAACAAAACCCCAGTGAAAAATCTGAATGCAACAGACTTAGGCAGACTTCAAAGCAAAAGTGATATTCATACTCACTGAAATCAGGAAAACAATGGAGAAACAAAAAGAGAACTTTAACAGAGAGAGAGAAAATAGATCAAAGGTAGCTCAAATAGAATTCAAGGAGTTAAAGGATACTACAGAGGGGCTCAACAATAGACTAGAAGAAGCCTCCAATAGAATCAGTGAGCTAGAAGATAGGAAAATGGAAAGCACTCAGGCAGACCAACCTGGAGGAAAAAAGAATTTGAAGAAATGAAGACAGCATGTGAGACCTGTGGTATAATATCAAGAAGAACAAACATTCTCATCACAAGGGTCCCAGAAGGAAAATATTTAACAAAGATGTGTGGGGAGGGGGACAGGCAGAAACTATATTTGAAGAAATAATAATGGAAAATGTCCCTAATGCGAGGAAGGAACCAGACTTCCAGACCCAGGAAGCTCAGAGTTCCAAAATGAACTAAATTGCTCTCAGATACAAACAAGATATAAACATAGAAATGTTTATGTAGATCCCAGGGTAATTTCAAGACATATCTCCAGGGGAAAAGCAAAGAAAACAAAAGGAGAAACCAATCACAGCATAAATGCTTTCAAGAAGCTAAGAAGAGAAAGAGAGGAACAAAAATACTGTCTGCAATGACATGTAGAAAAAAATGAATAAAATGGCAATAAACAGTTATGCATCAATAATTACCCCCAAATGACACCAATTAAAAGACAGAGTGGCTGAATGTATTATAAAAACATAACTCAGATTTCTCCTGCATTCAGGAGACTCATCTTATTTCAAAAGATTAATATAGGCTCAAAGTCAATGGTTGGAAGATAATTCTACAATAAAAGGGTAACCAAAAAAAGCAGGGACACTCATATTTATATCAGATAAAATAGACTTCCAACTAAAGAGGATAACAAAAGATAGGAATGGGCATTATATAATGATTAAGGGGTCAATTCAGCTTATTAACATGTATGTACCAAATGAAGGAACATCAAATTACATAAAGCAATTATTAACATCTTTTTAGTTCAAAAGAGACATCAACAACAACACAATAATAGTACGAGACATCAATACTCCACTTACAACAATGGACAGATCAACCAGGCAGAAAATCAGCAAGAAAACAACAGCTTTAAATGATAAATTTGAACAGACGGGTTTAATAAACATATGCAGAACACTTTAATAACTGTAAAATTCACATTCTTTTCGAGAACACATGGGACATTCTCAAGGATAGATCATATATTGGGACACAAAACATATCTCAATAAATTTATAAAGATTGAAATCATATCAATCATCTTATCCAATCGTCATGATTTAAAACTAGGAATCAACCACAGAAAGAAAGCTGGAAGATTCTAAAATATTTGAGGGCTAAACCACAGACTTCTGAATGACCCTTGGTTGAAGGAGAACAACAAAGGAGAATTTTAAAAGTACTTGGAGACAAATGAGAATGAAGACATGAGCTACCAGAACTTATGGGATAGGGCAAGAGCAGTACTAAGAGGGAAGTTAATTACAATCTAGATCTACTTTAAGAAACAAGAAAAATCACAAATAAGCAATCTAACCATACATCTAAAGCAACAAGAAAAAAGAACAACTGAAGCCAAAGGTCAATAGAGGAAGTAAATAATAAAAACTCAAGCTGAACTAAAGGAAATAGAAATAAAAAATACAATCCAGAAGATTAATAAAGGCAAAAACTGGGGTATTTTTTGAAAAGTAAACAAAATTGATTAATCTTTTGCTAGATTCACTTAAGAAAGAGAAAAAACTCTTGTAACTAGAATGAGAAATGAAAGGGGAGAAGTTCCAACAGATACCACAGAAGTACAAAACATTGTAAGAGACTACTCTAACAACTTTATGCCAATAAATTGGACAAACAACCTCGAGGACATGGACAGATTTTGAGTAATATACAGCTTTCTAAGACTGATCAGAAAGAAATGAAAAACCTGAACAGGACTACAAGCAAGAAATTTAAAAAGGTAATCAAAAGTCTCCCCAAAAGTAAAAGCCCCATACCAGACAGCTTTAATAGTGAGTTTTACCAAACCTTCAGAGGATTAATACCTATTCTCAAACTTTTCTCAAAAATTAAAAAAACAAGATACACTTCCAAACACTTTGAATTCGGCTAACATTCACATACATTTCACTTGTTATTAGGGAAATGTAAATCAAAACAACAATGAGATATCACCTTACACCTGTGAGACTGGCTATTATTAAAAAGTCTGGAAACAACAAATGCTGGCGAGGGAACACTTTTACACTGTTGGTGGGAGTGCTAGTTGGCACAACCCTTATGGAAAGCAGTTTGGAGATTCCTCAAAATATTGAAAACGGAAATCCCATATGACCCACATATTTGTCATCCCATATATCTGGGTATATTCAAAACACACAAAAACAATAATTCACACAGATATTTGTACCCCATATTTATAACAGCATTATTTATAGTAGCTAGGAATTGGAAATTACCTAAGTGCCCTTTATCAGATGAATGAAAAAGAAGATGTGGTATATACACACAACGGAATACTATACAGTTCTTAGAACAGGTGAAATCCTATCATTTGAGACAACATTGATGGAACTAGAGGGGATTATGCTAAGTGACATAAACCAGAAGAAAGACAAATACCAGATGGTCTCACTCATATGTGAAGTATAAAGAAACATAGCAGAGGAGCAGACTAACCAAAAACCAACCCTTGGACAATAGCAATAGAACTGTGGTTATAGAAGGAAATAGGGTAGAATGGGGGAAAGTAGTGGTGGGGCTGATGGGCAGTGGTGAAGGACTTTTGGTATTTTGATGGTACATGGGTGTGTTGTCATGCATCTAAGGAATGGGGAACCTGCACATATGGCTTTATTATTTTGTAAAGCAAAGTTATCCCAATAAATATTAAGTTAAAAACTTAAAAAAAGTTGAGAGTTAAATAGCTGGGAATGTGGAATACTATCACCCCCTCCCCCAAATAAATAGAATCCTCTCCAAGTGAGGCTACTTAGGGATGCCCCAAGACTCAAGTTCTGAAGATGCATATGTTTGTCCCTGTACTGCTATGTTTTCCATATTGGCTCATAAAACTCATTTTACAGACTCCCTCTTGAGGGGAAGCAGAGAGAAATGAGAAAGATAGTGCAAAACCAAACAAACACACCACTGCCAGGGTTGTTCAGTCTCTGAGGTGCCACACTTTCCAGATTCATCATCCCTTTTCCTGGAAGTTCTTGGCCCTCTTCTCCACATGGTTTAATTCCAAGTGGGGGAGTTAAGGGCATTAACCACTTTGCTTCTGTGCTGGCTCACTGTCATCTGTATGATGAGGGTGCATTCCCCAAGGAGTGAGAAAGAAACAGAAAAATGATGTTGGGCTTCCCAAGATAAATGTTACCGTTTTATCCAAGGTCATTCCTTTGGCGGTCAGTAGTGAGGGACCAAAAAGCTATGGACAGGTGATTATTGGGTTTAAGAGGAAGTAGCACTGGTTACTGCCACATGTGGCAAGAATACCTGCCACGTGTGAATTTAGCTTTGGTTCCTCCCTCAAAGATGGTGGGCTTTCCTGAGGCTCTAGCTTCCCTTATTACTAGGCAATATTGCTGGGCAATTATTTTTGAGATCTGAGTAGCTGCCCTCCCACTTCTTCTCTGCTAACATCTAAGGTACTTCTGTAGAATCTCTGTAGGAGAAAATATTCCAATATTCCATCCTATTTGCAGAATACATATATGATACTCCTGGCACATTCAAAATTGTGTGTCTTCATGGTATAGAATGACATTTCTAATTTAATCAAAAACTAATTGGATGGAAAAGTATCTGGTTCCATTTAAAACCATTCCCCAGGAAGGCATGTTCACTCATGTGGGATTTGTAGACCTCACAGAAGGTCTGAGTCAGGTAGGAGACTTGGTCTCTCTTGGCCTGTGCCCCCTTACTCAGATAAGAGTGAGTTCTCAGATGTTGCTAACATGAAGAAGACTTACGTGATCAGTCCTAGGTGGGTCCTAGGAATCTTCACTATAAATGAATATCTCAGGTAATTCTGAGACAGAGGCCCAGATTGTACAACACTTTGAGATATATGGATCCAGAGTTACCTGATTTGGGAGAATATATCAAGAAAACTTCTTGACTGTCCTCAGATATCAGGATTTTAGTCAAAATGCTACTGCAGTTCATGTTCGCACCCTCTTTACTGGAAGATTAGAGGCCCCATTCATAACAGTACTGAGCAAATACAAGGAATACTGAGGATGAATTGGTGTTTTGAATTCTCTTACACAGAAAGCAAAAGATTTGGGAGGGTAAATTGACTCAAGGGGTAAATTGTATGTGGTGGATGGTAATTAAACGTTTGGTAGTGACCATAATGTAGTCAATATAGCTGTCAAATTTTAATGCTATATAATAACACACCTGAAACTGATACAATGCTATGAACTTCAAAAAAAAATTTTTAAGAACGTAAATGGGTTTTAATCAGATTAAGAGAATAACTGCTAAAGCATTAACTGTACATACTATTTTCTTTTCTGATTCAAGATTCCAATTATCCCCCTTTTTTAAATTTCCTAGATAATTATGAGATATAAAATTTTTAATGCACTCCTTAGCTTCCTGTTTGGCAATGTCTTATCTTGAAACTTCCGTCTTGTGTTTTAGGATCTAAAAATTAACTAATGGAAATATCTTCAAACTGAGCTAACTCTGGTGAATTCCCAAAGTGGAAGAAAAAAGTGTGGGTAGCTGGTAAATTACGCGGGATTTTCCTGTCCGTAGCCAGACTGCTTGCCGGCAGTTGTTTATAGAAGGGGGAAAAATGCCCCTGGATTTTAGAAAAGCCTCTTTGTTTATTTTCCTTGGCCACTGGGCTGATTGCCTTATGTCAGAAGCTTCCTAGAGAACTATTATTAGCTTTACTCCCAGTGCCTCCCATCAGAAAAATCCCATCCATGTCCATTTTGAATAGTAAAAAATTTCTGGGTTACATTCATTAACACTGAACCTTGGAGCAGACTTCTTTGCCTCTTAAAGTTTTGACTCCAGTCTCTGCAGTAGCGACATATTATGACCTAATGCGTAAACATAGGAAAAGATGCTTATTTAAATTGTTGTTTATTTTTCCCTTGCTGTGAAGTTGTTAGTTGATAATGATATGCTAGAGAGCATTACTACTATGTACCAAGCACTTAACATACATTACTTTATACCTATTTTGTAAAATGAAAGGCATTATTAATTCCAGTTTAGGTTGTGAATCACAGACCTAGAGAAGTTCAATAAATTACTTTTTTTAATTAATAAATGACAGAGAAGGGATTTAAATCCATGTCTGTGTTACTCTAAAGTAACATGTTCATTATGTTGACTCGAATTGAAGCAGAGAAGTATATTCCAGCTTTAGGACTCTATAATGTGTATCTTCTCAGAGGTCCAAGAATCCAAAGAGGCTAAAGGACACTTGGGTTGGTAACACAGGGAAGATATAGTTAATTTCACTTCCAAGTGAATTTCTAAGGCCAGAGAAATTCTCCACGGAGAACTGCAGCTGCTTATATTTGGAAAGATAGCATGAACTGGTTTAGGTTCTAAAAGGATAATCTGTATGCTGTAATGGTACACAATTTACTACAAAATTGATGGTGAAAAACAACAGAAATTCTTTATTTCACAGCTCCTGGAGGTCAGAAGCACCAGGCAGTTCAATGAGTTTTTCTGCTAGGGGTTTCATGTTGACAAAATCAAGGTGTCAGTTTGGCAGGCTTTTCGTGGGAGACCCTAGGAAGCATCGCTTCCAGGTTCCTTTGGATTGGTGGCTGAATCCAGTTCCTTATGGTTGTAGGACTGAAATCCTATTTTCTCACTGACTATTGGCCAGGAGTCATTGTCAACTTCTAGAGATGTCCTGCCCTCCCTAGTTTATGACCCTTTTATAGGCTGACCATATCTCAAAACGGAACAGGACTTTCCCGCTCCTTAGCAGACTGGAGCTGGGGCAACTTGACTTCCCTTGTTATAGATGCGTTACAGATGATGGCCAAAACAGGGCAAAATTGATGGTCAGGAAATATGAAAGCCAACAGTACGGTCCCATTTAAAACAGAACATATAACCCACCTACCCTTTCACTTTCTAGGTCAGTCAAGGCAAGATGAGTCCCTTTCTTTAAAATCTCTTTAACTTCTCCTCTGCCTCTGTACTCTTCTACCTACCTCTTCAACCACATCTCTCTGGTTCTGTTGCCTCCACTTCTGCTGTTAAGGATGCGTTTAGTAACATTTGATCCAGGAGAACCTCCCTATCTTAAGATCAGTTGATTAATAACCTTAATTCCGTATTCAAATCCCATCCAGCTGTACTTAAGTTAGTATTTGATTAGGAAACCAGGGAGAGGGGATCTTGAGGGGGTGGAGGGAGGATATCTTTACATTCTGACAATGATTGTAGGGACTTAGTCAAGAGATGTAATGCTGAAACTAGACAAATGACTAGCCTGAATTAGCAATGCTGTGCTAAGGCCATTTTTGTGATTATGAGTTTTCTGACTTGGTACTTACTATATCTCCTCTGCTTAGAAGTAGAACCAAGTCCCTGAATCCAGGAATGACCCAGACCTTTAAGTGGAAATTAAATATACAAAGTACAGCAGAGATGGTGGTGCTCCACCCAGGTTCTCTTGGTACGCATCTTTCCTGAATAACCCAACTCCGTTAGCTTGTATCATACATGGTTCTTCACTCTGTGAGCGAATATTCCACACATGGACACTGCATTTTGTCTGTTTTACTACTTGAATATAGTGATAATTACCAGTCTACCAGCTACCATTAATTGATAACTTTACACCACAGACAATACCAAGAACTTTAAATATGCCATGTCATTTAATCATCAAAACATTATTAGGAATCAGGTATTATTATCCTCATTTTACAGATGAGAACACTAAGACCTAGGCAGTTTAAATAACTTGCCTATGATCTTCTAATGTAATTGGTGGAAATAGGACCCAAACTCAAGGATCTCCATCTTCCAGCTCTGTCTTCTTGGCTGCCAATCGCCTCTGCTATAATTAAGCAATCACTTTCTTCTAATCAACTACATGAGCTCCCAGGATGCCCCACTATGTCATTCTTGGCCAGGGTCACCAGTTCCAAGAGGGCAACCAAGGATCTAAAGGAGAAAAATAAATTGTGGTGAAGACACACCTGCTAGTGGGAACACTAATGAGAAAAATAGGGAGCAGGATGTAGATGAAAAAGAGACAAGATGTGAAGAAGAAGGCAACTGAGAGGGAAAGGTCGGAGAGGATGTGGAGGGACTGAGGCCACAGAAGGCAAATAGGCCCCTGAAGATGACAAGGAAGATGTTGCTAACACCACGAAACAGAAGACTAAGGAGGAGGAGAGCACAGAAGAAGGGGCAAGTTAACCTAAAAAATAAAAGTAAAATAAAATCATTAATTTAATTAAATAATTACATGATAAAGTGATAAAATTTGCTGCGCTTCCCATCTAAATATGATCACATTTGAGAGAATTCCACTAACCCAACTTGGACAGCGCCACCTGCAGGTGAAACATACTCTCCACCGTCCCACGAAAGACAACGTGAATTTCAAAGAGGAGGAAAAAAGAACCAAGATTTCCAAGGTCCTGTTGTTTTCCCCAAGACAACGTCAAAAGGGAAATATTCAAAGATGTAATTTTTATTTATAATATTTATACATATTGTGAGTGGCAGTCATTTTTAATGATCTCAGATGACCAAATTAGACGAGTACTTTCTCTCCTGCTATTATCTTTACTTATAGTATGACCATGTTCATTATAATCTCAAAGGAGAAAAGCTCAAAATAAAAAGCAAAAACAATTAAAAAATCACATTTCAGCAACGTTATGAGTGTTCACACTTAGCTGTACTGTAAGTAGTTTGTTTATACAAGAGAGTCAAAAAGGCCAAAGATAAAAGCTTTCCTCTTTTTGTTCTCTTTTTGATATTGCCCATGAAGTTTCTGGGGGTTTTGTGGCCTGTTTGATATACGTACGAAACAAGTTTGTCCAATAGAAGATGAAGTTTTTCTTTGCTAAGTAGTTCTAAAAAAAAATAACATTGCGTTACTACAATCTAGTTTTACTAACTTTCCATTAGTTGCTGGTATCTATATTTTTTACTGAAAAACTGGGGTAATTTTGGAAATCTAACAAAGCCTCCTTCTAATACTATATTTTTTTAATATTCACCCTCTTTATTTATTTATTTTTAAATTTTGTTTCAGGAATATTGCATCATAACACTATATAGGCTTAAGGTGTGTATCATCATAAATCAACATCTGTATATACTATGATGCATTGAATTTACCACCAGTAGTTCAAGGCTGTCCTTCATCATATAATTAACCCTTTTTACCCAATTTGCCTACCCATCCCTCTTTCCTTCTGTGAACCATTCCTCTTTCTTTCTTTCTTCTTTTTTGGTTTCATTTATTTTATTGTTTCTTGTCATAGGGTATTTCATTTGTGGTTGTGTCTCTAGCCTCCAACCCAGCCTGTTTTTAGTAAAAGCTCAGAAATGTTTGCGGAATGAATAAATGAATGAAATCCTTTGAGACACATAGCACATTTGTTCACAAGTTCGGTTCATGGATTTCAAAACAGTGAACACGCTAAAAAGAACATGAACCCTGTTCTTTCTACTTTCATGTTTCACAAAAAGACAGAAAATTATCTGGGAAAAAATACCAGCATCCTTGTCTCCTAATCCCAAAACTGAGTATTGCTTTGAGAAACAAGAGAGTGTGGGGATGAACTTTCCCCAAGCCTGGGATGCTGAGACTAATCAGTATTCATAGCACAGGACAGCAGAGAGCTCCCCTCCCAGGGCACAGCTCTAAACTGAAAAGAATCAGGCTCAAATGTCATAAACACAGATGTATGCTGTGGTGGAAACCAAAATAAATAACTAAATAAAGATGTTCCTTCTTTCTTTCATTCCAAGCCTAAAAAAAAAATCCCTCTAGAATGGATTAAACATTCCCAACTAATTCAATTAATTCTAGTAAATTAACACCTTAATATCCAAACTGGATAAGGCTGCATAAATTAGGAAACAGGTCTCTTTTATGATGAGGCTGTCTAGACTAGACCCTCCCCACACCCCATGACAACCCACCCTGTGTGATATTGTGATTCATAAGAAATAAATTTATATTTATCATAAATATTTGACATTTGTCCACAATTCCAGGCTCCCAGCTCCCAACATGCTTGAAATTTTCTAGTTTTGAGAATGATCAAGGTCTCTTTTGTTATGTGAATGAGGCAACTTTTGGAAGCACCTAAGCATGGGGCCTGGCTTCCAGGAAAGCCAACCCTGTAACTGGAGGATTGGACTTCCAGTCCCACCCATGACCTCCAGGTGGGGAGAGGTCTCTGCTATGCATCTTCTCCAACTGACTGTTCTTGAATAGTGTCCTGTGTAATACATTGGTGATTTAATGCCTTAATGGTTCTGAGTTCTGTGAGTTGTCCTAGAGAATTAATCAAACCTGAGGACAGGGAGTCATGGGGACGTCTGATTTGTAGCCAGTTGGTCAGAAGCATACAAGACACCCTGAGCTTGCAGCTATCATCTCAAGTGGAAGGCCTTCTTGGGAAACTGAGCTCTGTGCTTGTGATCTGTTGCTCTCATTGGGTAGATGGTGTCAAAACTGAGCTGAATAGAGCTGAATTCTTAGGCATCTTCCTGGTGTCTGAGAACTGCTCATTGGTGTAGGAAAGTTCCACACACACTCACGTTTGATTCGGGTCTGAGAAACCTAAACACCCCAGCAGTGCCTGTTTTTGTATCAGCGTGGCATCTGTCCGTGAGGCAGGAGTCAAGGTGATCAGCCATCTCCACTCCACTTGGTTTGCCAAAGCTGCAGGCTGAAAACTTAACAGAGCATGCAGGGCCATGAAACAATGGCTCTGACTATGGAAAGCATGTGTGCGTTGTCCAGTAAGGAACTGTAGAAGAAGATTCTGGGCTGAAGTTCAAAACCAAATTTCCTTGCACTCTGGGTGTTGGCTACTTAACCTTTGATAGTAGAGATTCCTTTTGTTGTTCAATGATGTTGATTTTGGAGAGAAAACAGATAAAAAACCCACCAGCCATTCTCCAGGGAATGTTCCAGGAATACAGACGGTAGTTTCACGAAGCCAGCAAGGTCTCATCTCTGCTTCTAACAGATAGGACAAGAGGAAGGGTGAACAATGCCTTTGTAAGTAGCTCAGCTTTATCACTTTATCTTATAAAAAGATGCCTCAGTCAGTCTGACTAAAGGTAATCGACATGGGAGCGTCTTTAGCTATGATTCTTAACAAATGGAATGTTCCCTGAACTAAGAGAGCCTCGTCTGACTTTGGGGAAGTGGAACACTCTTTCTGATATGAATGGATCATCATTCCCACTAATGAAACCTGGAAAGAACAAGTCACTCTCAGTCCTGCCTTGAAATACTCAGAAGTTGAAGTAGATGTATTTTCTTTGGAGTTTTCTTTGTCTAATAATTAACCAAGGATTATGTTTTGTTCAATTACTGGGAAGCAGCACAAAGTACAAGTAAGTCCTGATGGTTGTAGGCGCATCAATGGCTACAACAAAACAAAACATTCTGGGTTTATTGCCGTAAACTGGATATATGAGCTTGAGCCAGCTTAATACATCTCACTGAAGTTCAGATTCATCATCAGATTCATCAGCTGCACCATCTAGTATGCATCTGTAAAATGAGGATAATGCTGTGATTCAAAGGAAAAAGAATGGGGTCCTGTGAACAAAGTGTCTGGCTTTTATAGCTGTTCAATTAATTGTACTATGTAAAAATACTATGAGAAATGCTAATTTTAGATTTAGCTGTTCAGAGATGATCAGCTATGTGAGATAGCAACTGAGAAGGTTCCAGGCCTTGGGAACAGGAATAAGTAACTGTTAGCTATGATTCAAATGCATAAAAATGCAGACAAGCCTGGACAGCTACGAAATGTCCAGGCTAGTGTTGTGAAACTCCTTTCTTGAGCAACAAACCCTGGGTTAAGTGAAGGAAAACAAATGGGAAATGCTGTCCCTGGTCAAGCAACAAGCTTTCCAAAGGCTCTGGGAGAATGGATTAATTCTGGAAGGTAAAGAAGAAACTTGTCCTTCCTTTGAAGTGGGCCCCCTGTCCTTCCCAAGTCCCCAATTATATAAATGCCACCGGAACAGCAATTTACACAATGTATTCATGGATCAATTCTTTCCAGAGTTGTAAAAAGAATATAAGTCAAATGAAAAAACATTTAATAATAAACTCCATTCTTGAAGATTCTTTAAACACATCGGCATGTTAAAGACTTTAAGTCCTTCAGAGTACAAATGAATTTTAACATCTAACTCAATATTTTCCCAATTTCTTGATTATAGATACAACACCATTCCCCTATAATGCTGTTCTCTGATATGCTTCTAATAATATGGAGAAGTATATGCACAAGGATATTCATGACAGCATCCTTTTTAATGGCAAAATAGTGGGAAAATCTTAATTTAAATACATAATCATAAGCGATGTAGATGTATATTTTCACTACTTGATTTTCAGTGTGCTGTGTATGCAATTCAAGTTCCAAATTCCAGTCTCAGAAAAATTATGGATCACCAAATATCAGGTCTACTCAATAGTCAGAGCTGCAAATTTGTAAGCTAAGTGTCCACTGTTTAGGCAAATGTTTCTAGAAGCACTGGTTCTCTTCCAACAAAAATAATCTTGTTGATAAATAAGAAAATAATTTGTTCAAGAATAAGTTTCAGCCTCCTCACTACATAAGCAGAAATGTAAGATTTCTTAGCAGTTTTATCTCTTACTACCTTTGGTGCTGGCTTAGACCCTCATTTTCCCTTTTGCACATGGTCATGTCAAAGTTCAAGGCAAAAAAAATATGTCTGGGATTTATCTTGCTTATTTGTCCCAAAAAGAAATTTGGCTTTGCTTTTGCAAAGTTCAGCATGATATTATGTGCATTTTTCATAGCTAATCATTTTTAGAATTGTTATTTGTTCTAAGAATATGAACTAGAACTTTCTTGTCTTAGAACAAACTGGTTACAAATAAGCAGTTTCTCTCAAAATGCAGCAAGCATAAAAACTCCAAAGCAAATGTGATATATTCCTAGTCTGCACTATTTATGAAGATTTAACAGAACCAATGGAAGTCTTGGGAAGGTAAGAATAATTACAAAATTGATGGAAGGTGGGAGGAGGAAGGAGAATATAACCCATAGAAGGATAAAGTATTTAAAAGAGGGATTTTTTTGGCACACATTGGTGGAGCAGTGGTTAGGTCAATCACCTCTGAAGAAGCAAGCTACATACCTCTGGATTCAAGTCCTGGACCTGGGGTCAGGGGCTGGGGGGAACAACCAATATGAACAAATAATTAAAAATAAAATAAAGATGTTTCCTCCTCCTGTCTTTTCCTGTCTGCCTGCCTACTCAAACTTCATTCTTGTGTGTACCTTTCTTAAAAAAAAAAAAAAAAAAGAAGGATTCTTTCAAAAGTTGACAATGGATTTGTGCTGAAGTTAATCATTTAGTAACTATTGTCCCTGTGCCAGTTACTGGACTTGATTCTTTTAATAGTATGTCACCAAGACTGGAATTAGCACCTCCTTTTACACTCAAGGAAACTGCCAAGACTCCATTAAGAACAGGATAATCAAACATGTCTCTTTGCCTCTTGAAATGGCATAGACAAGTGACAAATTTTTTTTAATTAAAACAACGCATCAAAGTGTTAAAGAAAAATTAAAACAGCAAAATTAGTTATAACTCCACCACCCTAACACAACTGTCTTTTGTGCAGCATCTTTTCATGTACACATAGTTTTCTAGAAGTTGTAATGGGTATATATGAATGTGTGTATATATTTTGTGCAGTTTTTTAATTCCATATTAGAACTGTTTTCTGGATTACCGTAGTCTTTATTATGAGCATTTTACTGATCTCATAGTAAATGATTTCCCTGTCAGACATTTAGATTATTTCCAGTATTTGTTTGCTCCAGTTAGGTTTTGTGCTAGTGTTTTGTTACTCTTAAACTATTTTCTTAGAATGAAATCTCAAGAGTCGTATTATTGAATAAAAAGGTATAAACATTTTTATAGTCCTTGCCACCTAGCACCATGGAACTAGGCAAAAGGTCTGTATGAGTCTAAATGACATACACAAATAAATGTAGTTAGACATTTTCCAAAGAAACTGTACTGTGTTCCATTTCTGGTAAGAGGGTGAGTTAGAAACTCGGTCTTGAGATATGGATGGTTGGGGAAGACAAAAGGAAGTTCTTGCAAGTTTATGTGAGGTCAGGGGGAGGGTCCAAATAAGAAGAAAAGAAATTGTGAAATGGTAGTGGATTCTGGAAGAGAGACTGTCAATAGCGATCAGAATTTTACCTACTGACCCAGCAATTCTATTTCTTTCTTCAGAAATACCTATGTAGATACACATTTACAAAATTTTCATTGCAGTATTGTTCATAACAGTAAAAAAAAAAGTTAATAGTAAAAAAGATAAACCTAATCTATGGTACATTGAAGTCATCAAAATATTACACACACTAACATGTTAATATAGACATTCATTTTTTGTGAACTTGGCTTAGGTCTTCAGCAACTGATTTTTGAACATTAGCTCCAAAGTTAGACTTAACCACTCAGTTACTGACCTCATGTCAACACAAGAGCAACACAAATCTTGTCCTCCAGGTTCATTCCCCTTGCACCACATGTCACAGAGCAGGCAGGTCCCAAAGAGAGGGAGGGAGGATCTGAAGCCCTGTGCCAGCTCTCCACTGTAATGGGTGGACAGTAGTGGAAATGATTTCTCAAGGGGATCTCTCACAATACTAACACATTAGCCATTCACCTCTATCTCTAGTATAGCAACCATTTCATGCTCTTTCAAGAAGGATATTGATTTTTTTTCTATTTTCTACAGCAAGTAGGACAATGGATGGTATGAGAAAAGGACGCAATAAAATCTGGGCAAAAGAACTAACAACTCAGTGGAGGACAAGAGGAATAGACCTCATAGAATGAAAATTGTGGGCTAGATATTGATATCTTGAAAACAGACAATTTAGTAAATACAGGAAATATGCACTTAGAACACAGGGATGTGGGTTATGATCAGTAAAGAAAAAAGTAACCCTTGTCTTATCTTAACCACCCACATTATCAGTTCCACATGTCTCTGAGATTTTTTCTTTTTCCTTTTTGATTCTGTTGTATCCAATCCTTCTGTACTTCAGGTCGGATGATTCTTACTTAGCTAATATGAAGCTTGTGAACTCTACTCTGTTACCTGCAATCTGCTGTTAAATTAGTCCAGTGATTTTAAATTTTAGACACTATAATTCTCAGTTCTAGATTTTTCACATTTAAATGTTTTTATCGAAGTAACATTGTTTTTTAACATATAGGTTTCCAGTGTATAGCATTATCTATTAACATTTGTATCTACTATATTATGTTAAGATCAAAAGTCTAATTCCCATCTCTCACTTTATAACTGATGCTTTCAACCCAATTTACCCACCCTACCTTCCTCCTTACCTTCTGGGAACCATTATTTTGTTCTTATAATCTAAGAGTTTAGGCTTTTGTTTCGTTATCTTCCACATGAGTGAGATCATTCAGGGTTTGTTTTTCTCCATCTGACTTGCTTAACAGCATAATCCTCTCTAGGCCCATCCATGTCGTCACAAATGAAAGGACTTCTTTTTTATAGTAGTATTCCATTGTGTATACATGTCATGTCTTCTTTACCCACTCATCTATCGTTGACACAGGTTATTTCCAGTTCTTGACTATTGTGGATTATGCTGCTATGAACATGGAGGTTAATATATCACATTGAATTAGTGTTTTTCCACATTTTTTAAATTTCCATTTCTCTTCTAATATGTCTTATTTATTCATTTATTATAATCATGTTTTCTTTCCCATTATAGTATATAAGTATAGTAGCTTCTCTAAAATCCTTGCCTGCAGATTCCAATACCTGAATTATTTTGCAGTCAATCTCTATTACATGGCCTTTTTAAAAAAATGCATGAATCACATTTTATTGTTTATTTATGTGCATAATAATGTGGTTGCTATCTGGATATTTCCAATTATTCATTGCAGAATTTCTGGATTCTTTAAAGAGTATGGGATTTTTCTTGTACCAGACAGTTAATTTGATTAAACTCAAGCTCCAAACTCAATGATACCTCTGAAATGGTCAGCAACAGAAAATCTTCGCTCAGTTCTTCAGACCTTGCCATGCATTTGACATCTGTCATGCGTATATGTACTTCATAGATCACCTGGAGATTTGTTTACACTATGTGCAGATCTAGGGGCTTCCTTACTTTGAATTTTTCCTGTTCTGGATTTCTCCCTTTCAGCAACTGTGATTGCCCTGAATTCTATTTTCTGGCTCCTTAGGTTAGTAAAATTTGGGGTTTTCTAAATTTTGGATTGCTTTGAGGCAAAATCTGGAAGGGGGGATTGGAAAAGTTTTCATTTGGTGCTATACTCTTCTTTTAATCTTCACAAATAGCAGGTTTTGCCTTTGTAGAACAAAAACATTCAGTAACACCTTGATTTTAGCCAGGTGAGAACTGTCTTAGACATCTCACCTACAGAACTGTAAGATAATACATTTGTGTTTGTGGTGCTAAATAAGTGCAGCTTATTACTGCAGCAATGGAAAGCTAATGCAGAAAGATTTCAGTGAGAGCAAGTGAACTCTTTGATGAAAATTTTGCAACTATCCGGGTCTCTGCTGGACACATTTTCCAGTAAATTAGTTGACTCGTTAGCAAATGATTCCATCCAGTCCTTCAACCTCACTTTTGCAGGCTCACTGGATGTCCAGTATACCCATGGGAAAGTCAATGCTATGTCCTGAGTACTTGGAAGAGTAGACCAACCTGGAAATGAGTGTGCTCCAAGCAAGAAGATGAGTGATAGTAGACTGACTTCTCTATCTCATATGTCTCTGTTGCTGTCCACTTGAGACCATCATTGACAGTTACAGTAAACTGCTAGAACCTAGGCCATAATTAAGGAAATAACAGTGTTAGTTTCCCTGACATCCAAGTACTCCAACGTCCCACAGGACTACTTGAACAAAACCAGTTGGAAATAAGCATAAATGGGGAATTTCCTGAACATATTCCCTATTGTTACAAAGCTGAGTTGGTTTCCTCATCTCCAATCATCCCAAGACTGTGGCAACATTACACAGTCCCCAGGGACATAATATGAGTGATTTCTTGCAACACGGGCAACTGCTATACAGATAATTCTACTAAGGGCAAAAAGAGACAGTGGCTTATTTTTTACCAAAAGTGGAGTTGGCTCCCCAGCCAGAAGGGAAGACAAGAATAAGGTTATCTCTAGGGAGCCAACAAATGGATTTGCATCCATTTCTACATTGCACATTTCTTCACTGTACTTCATAGCACTGGTAGTGTCTTTATTTCAGAATATCAGTTTGATGAGTATGAATTCATGTCTCTGAGAATTTGATCCAAGGATAAATGATACCTCAAACAAAGAGGACCTACTTTGGGGTCTGGAGTTACATGATTGCCCTACCTAGGTAAAAGTATTTAATAACAGTAATAAGCAATGACTCTTGATGTCTATTGAATTTCCAAGGAATTAGGCACGGGAGCAAGCAGGCTCTCTCTGGCTACAAACAACTCATAAATTTCCCTCAGAAATCTTATCCTTTAGATACTTACTAGACTAAGATAGTTGGTAACTAAGTCATTAAGTCACAATGATTACTAACTAGACTCCTAGATGATTTTCATGAACTAGTCAACAAATTATTACAAATGATAGTAGATTCAGCCAGTAGACTGTAGCATATATGGTTGATTGGCAATGTCTACACTGCTAAAATAATTTGTTTCATAAATATACAAGAATTCAATCGTCATTTCTACGTAGACCCAAGGCTAGAACTCTGTCAAGATCATGTTTGTGTTTTACAGACTGGTATTACATAGAGAGATCTGTTTACTTGATCCTTGTGACCTGCTTCTAAGTGACCAGCTAGTCTTCACTTCTTTACACCTTAAACATTAATATACATAAAGATTTGCTTTTAACATGACAAAAATACCTCAAATTAGGGCATCCTTGCATGAATATTTAGCTATAATTTCCTGTGTCTCATGATGTTCTCTTTTTTTAGAAATAGGAGAGAAAAATGGGCCAACCCAAATTATTAATGTAATGTGGGGATAGGTGAGAGGAATCTAAAGGAGCGCTCTGTGTCTGGCTTGGATAGTAAATGGTTATTCAGTCAGGGCAGAAATTAAAGGAGGATTACTGGTATTAGGGGAAAATAATGAGCTCAGGTTTTAATAAGCTGAGTTCAGGATGTGAGCTATCCTGGTCGATTTACCCAACAGGTAATTGGAAGCAAAGTTTTGGAGCTTAGGTTAGGAAAGAAGTATAACCTAAAACTAATGGGACTATAAAATGGTAGAGACACTCTAAAATAGTTTTGCTGTTTCTCAAGATAAATATGTACTTATTATCCAATCCCAAAATTAAACTCTTGAGCATTTATCACAGAGAAATTGGGAAAAGTTTGATTATACAAAAATCTATGTATGAATATTTATAGAAGGGACTTCATTCATAGGAAACTGGAAATAACCTAAATGTCCTATACTGGGTGAATATCTAAGAAAATGTGGTTTATTCCTTTGATGGAATGCAACTCAACAATAAAGAAATTAATTATATTTATAAAGTACAATCTGATACATGTAAGAATATAGGTGTTCTCAGGGACTTAATGCTGAATAGAAAAATGGCACCCTCAAAATGCTACATATTATATGATTTCATTTATAAACATTTCAAACTAATAAAATCATGGAAATGGAGAACAGATGGTGGTCTATGATGTAGAATGGAGAATGAGAAGAGGGTAGGGTGTAACCATCAAAAAGTAGCAAAAGAGAACCTGGTGCTGAGAGTTCTGTATCTAGATGGCGGTGGTGGTTACATGAATCTACACAACTGGCAAAATTGTAATTCTTTAAAATAAATCTCTTTGTACATCCACACAATGAATGATTGTAGCAATTTTATTTGTAATAGCTCCAAATTTAAAACAAAACATATGTCCATCAATAAGTGAATTTACAAACAATCTTTAGTTATTCATAAAATGGAATATTGTATTTATAAAAGGGATAAGATAGCGGAACATCCTGGTGGCTCAGGTGTTAAACCAGTGACTGGGGCATAGACCATGTAAAGCCCAAGCACCCGGGTTTGAGACCTGGGGCCAGGGTCCAGCCAAAATAAACAAACAGATAAATAAAAGCTCTTTCTACTCCCCTTCCTCCTCTCCCTTCCTTACTCTCCTTAAGAAATAAAGTGGGGTGGGGGATAAACTACCAAAACACACAAGGATGGAGCTCAAAACTATAATGTTGAGCGAATAAAGTCAGATGAAAAGAATATACACTACATCATCCCATTTATATGAAATTCTTGGAAAGGAAAATGAATCTAAGTGACACAAAGCAAACTGCTATTGACAGTGGGAGTAGGAGTGGGGCTTTCAGGATTTGTGAGAAAGGAAAGAGGAATTAAAAGGAGCAAAAGAAAACATTTGGGAGTGATAGGTGTACTCATTACCTTGTTTGTGATATGGTTTCATTTGTCAAGAGTCACCAAATTGTATACTTTAAAGAAAAAAAGTTCAGTTTAATTATATTTATTGTACTTCAATAAAGTTATTGGGAGAGAGGGAGAAAGGAAGGAAGGAGGAGAGGTAGGGAAGGAAAGAGAGAGGAAAGAGGAAGGAAGGAAAGAATCTTAAAGATTTTAGAGTCTTGATTTTGAATTGATGCACGACATTGCAACTTAATGTGTATTTCAGGGAGAAGAGCCCACAAAGACCATCAAAAGTCAAGCACATTTTTTCTTTAATTTATTAGTTACCAATTTTTTTAAAGGAAAGGTGCAGGCAGGAATGAAAGCAAGTAGGCAGGTAGTTAGGAAGAGAGAGGAAGGAGAGACATTTATTTTTATTTAGTTGTTCACATGTTCAGTCTGGCTGCTTCCCACTGGGTCTGGGACTCAAATCCAGGGGTATGTAGCTTGCTACTTCAGAGGCAATTGACCTAACCACTGCTCCCCACAGCATGTCTGTTATTTATTAATTTTTATTTATTTTATCTTATTTTTTTGACGAGAAGGAAGGAAGGGGGAGGGGAAGAAAAAGCATTTTTAATTTATTTGTGTTATTTTGCCCCCACACCCTAGTCTTGTGACACAAATTGGGGTCCTTGGACTTTGCAATGGTCTACACCCCAGCTGCAGGCTTAGAACTTGAGTAATCAGGGCATGCCCACGTTTTTATTTGTTTGTTTTTTTTTTGTTTTTAAGGACAGGTGCAAGCAGTAATGAAAGCAGGTAGGAAGAGAGAAGGGGAAGAAGGAGTTGCATTTATTTTTATTCATTGTTCATCCTGCTTGTTACACACACACATACACACACACACAGACATGAACCTGGATCCTTGGGATGTATGTGGACTGTGCCAATCAGAGGAAATAGACACACTGCTGCTTCACTAATGCGTGTCAATGGTCAACATTTTCTCTTTTAAGGAAAGGACTTACAGACCAACACATCCTTAATGTGTTGTATCACCGTATTAACCATTATCCTTTTCCTCAGAATACTCCTTTCCAAGCCATTTTTTTTCATTTCAGCCTTCCCTTAACACCTCATGAGAGGCTCCAGTCTAGTTTCTTCAACTCCAGCTCCTCCTCTGACTTACATCTTAAATTCCATGACAAGATGTCTATAGGAAAAACCTTTGACTCCTTAGCCAGGACTTCAGAGCTCTCCCTATTCAGACTTCAACCTGATTCCATGGTCCTAATTCCACAGTAGCACTTGTGTATTCACCAGTCCTGTTCCTCTTGCCCAGGATTTCTCTGCTGACTGTGTGTGGAGTAGTCAGAAACAGTCCCTCCATCTTAGTTACTCAACTGTATGCAATTTCCACATCCATGACTGTCTCCTACACCTGACAAAGCCTTCCCTGACTCAATATACAATGATTTTTACCTACTTTAGACTTCAGGACATTCTTCTGACTCTATAATTCACATTTTACTCATAGGTAATGTGATATTACATGCAGACTTGTTTACTTTTAATTTTCTTTCAGTAATCCACCATCAACACATATTTATTAAAGACCAGCTCAGAATAAAATTATTCCTTTAAGATTCACATTGGTTTGAGATTTTATTTGCTGACAAGTCAAAGAGTAATTACAATGTGATAAGGTTTGTGATGGAAGTATTGGGTGCACATAAAAAGGGAAATTTAATCGAGTATGGAATTTCAGGAAAGATACTTACAAGATCAGAATTAACTTGCATATATGACAATACTTGGCTGAGTTTTTCTTCCTAGATTGTCTGCTCTAAAGAAAAGAATGCCTTTCAAACGACAAACTCTAATTATCAAGTTCAAGGATATTACTCAACTTAAGTTAATCAGATGTCTGACTTTTACTTAGAAATATGGTCATGACATTGGTTGATCAGGGACTTTGAAGAGGAGTGGTCAAGACAGACTACAGCAGCTCCATCTTCTTCCTGAAGCTCCATCTTACTAAGCTTTTAACTTATAAGTGAACTACTACTGACAAGAAAATTCTCTAAGAAAGAGCAAATATTTTTTCTTTATATTCTCTCCATAGTAACCAAGTCCAGCTTGACTAAAATTCAGTGAACTCATTACAATATTTATAACCAATGCTAATTCTTGGTAAACATTTTCGCAATTCTATTCTCCGCCCCTCCCCATCTTTTTTTCCTTTAAAACTTTCTTAAACAAAGACCCCATTGGGACACAATTTGGACCTGAGTTTATGCTCCCCAATTTGCAAATTGAAGACACCCCACACATCAATAAATGCCATTATTTTATTTTAACATTGTGTTTTTCCCGAACATGATCATTCCTTAAAAAACACACAATTAAGAGCTGGGAACCCAAAGACAAAAGTGTAAGGAATCCAAAGCCATCAGTTTGCATAGGAAGCACCTTGCCTAACCTAACCTTTCACATTTTTATGGCTCTATTAGTCACAGTAACTATTTTTCTGATTGCTATGGAGAAGGACTATATAAAACAAGACTTCATTAAAAATTGTCACACCATTGTCTCAGTCAAAACTACCTACATTTTTCTTGTTATTAACATTTATGGAAACATTCAATTCCAAGAAGACAAGGAGACCTCTGAACTTTCTAAATAAGGACTCTTAAGCTTTCTGGTCTTAACAGAAAGCAGCTCCACAGAGAAAGTGGTGTCCAAGCTGAGACTTAATAGGTAAATAGAAATGAAACAGGCAAAGATGGATGAGAAGAAAAGAGCATCCTAGGAAAAAGAATATGTGTATTTATAAATAGTGATGGTATATGGTCAAAGCCAAGAAGAAGAGTTCAGTCTGGGTAGTGTAAGACAGTGAGAAACAGCTAGATAAGGAGGCAAAGATCAGCTTGGAAGATCCAGGATGTCTTTGCACCTTACCCTAAATCCCATAAAGAAGAGCCGAAGGGTCTTTCATTCACTCATGTAATGAATATTGATTGAGAGCCTTTTCTAAGTTAGGCACCATTCTAAGCACTAAGGCGGCAGCAGTGAACAGGACAAGTCCCAGATGTCACAGAGCTGACTTTTCAGAGAGGGAAGTGGACAATAAATAGCTGAACATGTGGTTGAGTAAGGTGAAAAAAACAAAACAAGTTTACAGACAGTGAAAAAGTCAGGGAAGGAAAGCTACTAAACTTTGGATGGTTAGAAAAGGTTGATCAGCATGCCTTGGTAGCCTGGTATATAAGGCCACAGGATGTAGTTCTCATACAACCTAAGGACCAAGGTTCAAGACCCAGGGTCAGGGGAAACAACCAGGATAAACAACTTAATAAAACAAATAACAATCTTCTTCCTCCTCTCTCTTCCTTCTTGCCTGCTTGCTCACCGTCATTACTGCCTGAAGGTGTCTCTGAGCAGGTGGCCGTATTTGAGCTGAGACCTGAAGGACATGAACAAGTTAAATGTTCAAAGATGTGGGACAGAATGTTTAGAGAAAATAACAAGTGCAAATGCCCTGAAGTGAATGCTGGGTACTAGAGGAAGTCCTCTAATCAGTTTAAAAGGGAACCACTAAGGGACCAATAAAAATCCTTGCCCCACCCCAAGATACCCCTGGTAGACATAAGGGCTACAAGACTCCTTAAAACCTCCAGCCCAAAGCTTCTCATCACCTGTTCCTCCTCTTCGAATATGACCTGCACCTAAAGGGCATACTGTCTTCAATAAATCTTTCGTTTTTGCTTTCAAATGGCTGTGCTAATTTCTTTGTTCCTGGAGCAGGGAGATCTAATGAAATTTTCTCTTGAACCACAAGAACCCTGGAGCGAGACCCCAAGATCCTCACAGACAAAACAAGTCATTCAACTGTGTCAGCACCAGCAAGTCATGGCAAACATTTTGACTTGCAATTCCCAGCCACCCTTGCATATAAAAAACAGCAACGCCCCTCCATTCATAGCAATAACATTTTGGGCCTCAGTCCACCTGTATTCAGGTGCCCTTAACAAACCTCTGCTCATCTGCTCACTGATCTTTCTCTTCTTACTCAGCAAAGATCCTAATGGAAAATGGATGGATGGATGGGATGGATGGATGGATGGACGGAGAAATGACTGGTGATTTTCCAAGAAGACACTAGTAACAGAAATAAAGCATCATTGGAAAGAGGATGCTTTACATTTTTGTTCTAAGTTTGATATCACTAAAAAACCAAAAACTCTAGTAGAGTCCCTAAAAAAAGTGGATGGAATTGTTTGCTTAGAATTATAAAATGCGATCATTAATATTGGCATTTTCTTTTGGGAAATGTTTGGTATTTCATTGATTGTGGTTAATAATCTTACTAAGTTTCTTCCTGTTTAGGATGGACAGCTTGAATTCCCATCTAGAAAAGTTCAAGATTCACCATGTTTCTTAAGAGGAACTGTTTTCAAAACTCTGCCAATAGCAAGAAAATCACCAATGTACTTGACTGGTCTAGACATTGGAAAGATGATTCTAAAACCAGATTTATTTTAAGACACTTTCCATAGCAATCAGACAATAGTCTTCAGTGACTAATGCAGAAACACAAAGGGTGTTAGTTGCTTCCCCCACCCTCTTGGCTTGTTGCACCTTACCTCTTCACCCTTTTGTTTCTGAAATTTTCAAATTCATAATTTACCTAGTGCTCACTGGTCCCTGGAGACTTGCAAACTCTCAGCAAATTTACAATGAACAGATTTACCAACCATGAGGATGACTGACTAATAGGAACTATCCTACACTGAAAATGAGAGTTGTTCATTCGAAACGAATTCCCTTTTTCAGAGTAACTACTGGGAGGAATGTCATACCAGCAAATTTCAATTTTGAAGTTGCACTTTCCTGTTTTTGTGAGTCTCTCCTTCCATGGGCAGGTGTCTTTGTTCCTGAATCTCACCTCTACAGGAAAAAATGATAAAATAATTTACGTGAAAGTATTTGTGTCCTAGTATAACCGTATTTTCTGGGAGACTCCCAGGGAGAACTGCTGTGTGCCTAACAGCAGGTTCTCTCCTTTATTTCAAATGTTTTGGACCCAGTATTGGGAAGTATGAATGAATAGGGGTTTCTGGGTCGCCACAATCAGATCGCCTCTACAGCCACCTCCTTCACAGTGAGCCTCCCTACACTTACTCCTGAGTTGGTTTACTCATGACACCAGACTTTAGATCAAACATTGTTTTGTAATCCTTTGTAATCTCCTACTGGATTATCTTCTTCTCTCAAAAAGTGCAAGGGAAACCAGTATTGGTTGACTTTAGGAGATAATGACTCTGCTGACAGTATTTGTTCAACAGATATTGAGCATCTATTATGTGCTAGGAACTGGAGCTTACTCAAGGTTTGTCATATATTATTTCATTTAAACCTCACAACAAACATAAGAGGCTAGTTTTATGATCCCCATTTTACAGGTGTAGAAACTGATGCTCAGAACCAGTTAACTAACTTGTTCAAGGTCACACAGTTGCACACCAGCGAACAAGAGTAGAACTAGGAGTCAAAATGTGGTATCAGTCAAACACTTTGCCTGCTTCTTTGACTTCCTTCTCTGCTACAGGAAGAGAAGTGTTATCAGGCCAAGGGAGGACAGATTTTCAAAGGAAAATGTCGGAAATAAATAGCTTTCCTATTTAGCAGAAATGACTAGCTTAAAAAATAATGGGAAAATCCTATTCACTTTAGCCAAAAAAAATAGGAGACACATAGAAATACATTAAAGAAATTTATAGGACATGTCAAGAAACAAGAAGTGTTAATAGCAACTTTAAAAAAATGGGTAAGTGGAGAGATAGGCTATATTACTGCATTAGAATATTAAATAGTCTGGGTTAACCTATACCAAATTAACCTACATTCAACATTTATAATACCAGCCAAAATGCCAATGGAATTGTTCATAATTTTTCAGAATGATGATTAAGTATAACTGGGAAAATAAATATAGATGAATAGTGAATAAAATTCCATCCCACTGTCCATAAAAAGCTTTGAAAAGAAGAGCAAGGAAGTTTTGTATGCTAGATATATAATTATATTATAAAGACACATCAATTAAACAGTTTAATAGTAGTGCATAAATAGGCCTAGGCAATGAAAGAATAGGAAGTCCAGAATACACTTAAGTATGCATAAATATTTAATTTTATAGTTAAGTTTTCTCATGTTTTAATTAAAATTTTTATTAATGCAACATTGCATTAGAGCATATAGATATCAGATGTGCATTATAAATCAACATATATGTATACTTAATTCATTCTATCACTAAATGTTCAATTCTATCCTTAAAATATGATAAACAAGACATTCAAATCAGCTAAAAAGATGGGACTAAGAATTAATCATGGAAGAGGAATGCGGGGAGTCTCATATCTTACACTAAAATAAATTCCAGGTGAATTACATTTAAATTTTAAAAGGGAAGTCACAAAACACTTGACAAAAATATGGATTATTAGTTATATAATCTTTTCTGGTAAAGGAAAGATGCAGGTAGTAATGAAGACATTACTACTATGTCACCAGGGCACACCTAGTCATACTTTTTGCTGGAACAGGTTTTTAGCATAATGCCATCTTGCCATAGGTGACAAATATTTTTAAAACTGTTTCATGAGACATTAACTTATATTAAAAATTTCCATAAGCAAAGTTAAAAAGGAAGCAGGAAACAAAAAAATATCTTTGCATCACTTATCACACATGTATATATATATATATGTATATGTACATATATTAAGAGGAAGGAATTCAGGCAGACAGCAGGCAGGAAGGAAGAAGTGGAACAAGCATTTAATTTTCATTTTAGTTGTTTTCCCCAGTCATGGGCCCTAAACCCAGGTCCTTAGGCTGTATGTGGACTGCACTCTAGGCACAGACTTAACTCCAGAGTCGACAGTGTTCACCAGAACAGAAATCTTGAAAAGTATCACCCTGCTCTAGTAGTGTGGGCAACCTAATTTGGCATGCTCGCAAATGTTCACAGACAAGAATGTCTATTGTATAGCACTTTAATACTAAAGAATTGAAAACAAATGCTTAGATGTTTAAAAAATATGAGTTGAGACTAAAATTATGGCACGTGCTACAATACTATTTTATTCCAGTTTTTATCGACAACTCCCCTTCAAGATATAGCTGCCAAAAGCAACATTCGGTAAGAATGCCCAACACCATGAGAAGTGAAACTTCAGAGTCAATTGTACAATACTTTGCTAAAGACTTTTAATTCTCTCAAGGATAATGGCAAAATTCATTAAGACTAGGATTTTGTATTGAATTTCTAGAACACTGCCCAACTAGGTTGAAGTAATCTTTCTCCCTTGAGCTCCTTCAGCCTTTCCTTATCCAATCTTCCTTATAATATTACTTTCTCCAAGATGGCTTCCCTGTCTTCTTCAATTTAGCAACATTTCCACCTCCAGACATACCTCTATGGAGCCTACCCTAACCATATAGACTCTGGTCTTTTCTCTGAGCTTCTAAAAATGTTTTCACACACTCACCATTTAGATAAAAAGTTTTTAGTATTAATTTCCTACCCAACACGGAGGCAGGAATTATATGTCTGAAGGTCTTCTGTCAGGTAGGACTTCACATAACAGCGGGAGTTTGGTAAAAGCAGTTGATGGACTAATCAAGGTGTGGAAATATTCAGAGCCACCAGAGACCAGATACTATTTCTATTCTCATTAATAATCAACACCGAGGAAACAACAATTCTCTGATACAGGAAAGCCCAAAACATTAAATTGTGGCATAGAAAAATCCCCCCAGCAGGAGCCAACCTACTTTTTCATCTTGATCCGAGTCAACAAAAAGACAAAAGTGCTAATGAGAAGATACTTGAGGCAAAGGGTTTCTTTAAAAGGGACTATCTTGACCATGTAATGTTTTTAGTGCAGTTGGAAACATCATACATGTGTGTTTGCATTAATCCTTTACCTCAGCAACACACACAATGCAAAGAATTCTACCAAGGTTAAGGGTGTACTGGCAGCTTATGGCCCAGGGTTTTTCCTTTGCAATGGGAAAGGAGACCTATTCCAGGTAAACGTACTTTCCATTGTTATCTTGCAGATGAGTTCTCTGAAGTGTATGGCATTTGTCTCTCTTGGCTATATTGTTTAAATCTCACTTGCTACTTATTCTGGGTCTGTATACTTGCAGCTGATTGTGGTAGAAAAAAAAATACACAAAATCTTGCTCCCTGACCTTTCTTTAAATTTATAATTAATAACTTCAAGTGGGCCCTACATCGGAAAGACATGCTTATCATACTGCATTTCACAAGTTCCATTCATTTGCCCACACTCCTAGGTGACTATTCCATGCCACTGTCTCCTCATATCCCCAGGATCTCCTTCTCTCCCCTCATTGTTAGCTAATAACATCTTCCTATTTCACTGAAAAAATAGAAGCTATCCAAAGAGAACCTCTATAGTTCTTACTCCTTTAACTACCCCTGTATTGTATACATTGCATTTCCTCTTGTTACTTTGGATGTACAGCCTACAGTAGAGATGTTCAGATCAAAGAGAAACAAGACAGCCCAGGTAGTCATAATGGTGTGGATTTTGGTAGTGAAAGATAGAAAATGTTTCCAGAAGATTAACGATAGCAGTGTTCTACAGACAGGATGGAAGTGGTAGTTTGGGCTAAATAAGGAGAATCTGGAATGAAGACTAAAGGACTTGAACTTTATTCTTGAAGTAGAGAGCTGCTGACAAAAATTGGGTTAAGAAGTGAGGAGATAATATACTGAATTTTGGGGGGAGGACTTAGCACTTTCTCCAGAAGTCTGTTAGGGACAGGCTGACCTTGGAATAATCAGAGGCACTGCTACAAGTCCTTGTCAAAATTTTCCCTGGAAAGTCTGTGATACACATTAGTGGAATAGTGGTTTGGTCAGCTGCCTCTGTCCAAACTGCAGACCACATACATCCCAAGGATTCAAGTTCACATCCAGCCAGGGAGAGCAACTAAGATGTACAGCTAAATAAAAATAAAGTGCGTCTTCCTCTTCTCTCCTCCTGCTTGCCTGCCTACCTACTCACCTTAATTCTGCCTGTACCTTTCCTTAAAAAAAAAAGTCTTCCATCATGATTCTACTTTTACCACATCTTTACAGAGACTTTGTGAGCCTGCTTTCCTGCAGACATAATCCTAATGGTCCTGAGGTCATGTAAATGAAGACAGAAACTATATGTTGGTAGTTTGGGGAGAGTGTACTGATCTCCTCCTGGAGGTTATGCCATGAGACAAAAAATAATAGTTAAAACTGATACAAATGAAGGATCTAATATTTCTTCATTACAGTGAGCCATCTTGTATACCTTCTTTGGAAACGAGTCTTCGAAAATGGGAAGCTATTAGATTTTAGTCAGAGAAGAGAGGAGATGAAATTGATGTGTTATGAAAACTCTTATCAGGGGTCATGGGTTGAATAGATTAGCATTGATTGAGTTTACATGGGGTGAATGAGGGGAACCCTTGACTCCACAGAGAGATAAAGGAAGCAATAAACTAAGTAAAGGTAGTAACAGCACTAGAAAAGTTTATTTTAGAAAAAATATGAGAACAAAAAGGAAACAATAGTTCAAAACTACAGATTTAAGTAAAACTAATATCACAGACTTATTTGAAACTTTAATATATACCATTTGAAATTCACAACTCAGTGGAATATACAGAATGCATTTTATAGAAGAGGAAACCATTCAAGAGAGCTTAGTCATTTGTTGGACAGGCTCACAGATACTAAGGGTAAGAATCAGGCCCGGGACTCTGATCTGTTCCACTTCTATTCCAGTGGACTTTCCACACCCCACGCTACTTGCCACTTTTTTGATGCTTTTCTTGGCTCTATGATGAGCTTAATGATTGAGAAACAACTGAAAGTCTCAATGCTCTGGGGTGAGGATGCTCACAAGAAATATCCAGACCTTGAATGTTCCTGTTGCTTTTCCCTGAGAGTTTTATTATATCCCACCAACCCCTCTGTCCTCCAAGTTAAAATAAGAATGCAGTCTGAGCTTCAGTCATGGTTTAAATAAATCGGAGTCTCTTCCTTTCGAGAAATAAACACACTTCACAGATTGTTCATTATGTGTGGTAAGGAAAATACAAGGCTTTATACTCAGAGGTCTGTGAACTGATTTACCAGAGAGGAAGGGTGGCATTTTCCTTGAATCTTGGACGTAGATTTTTATAAGACTGAACTTACTCTTTAAAAAATGATTTCTCAGCACTCTCTGGTGGTCTAGTGGTTTAGTACACCAGAAATAGTCCACCTATTTCCCAAGGTCATCAGTTCAAGACCCAGGGTCGGGAAAGCAACCAAGATGAAGAACTAAATGAAATAAATAAAATGCTTCTTCCTCTGCCTTTTCCTGCCTATCTGCATTCTTACCTTAATTCTTTCCTGTACTTTTCCTTTTAAAAAATCCATTTCAATAATATAACTTAAAACTAAAGTACTAAACTACATTTGATTAATTTAAAAGAATGCCCCCATTTTTAAAATACTCACATAACATGGGATTTAGATTGGCAAAAATGGGATCTTGAAGAAATGTGCCTGATGCCAGAGTCACATCTGGCGAGGTCATGTAGCACCATATTGGGCACTTTGCTTATCATGGTTCCATCCGTAGTCCAACAGCATAGACATCACTTGAAACTTGTTGGAAATGTAGAATATCCTCTGATCCCAATGTCTAGACATATATTTGGCAGATATCATAGATGATCAATACATATCCAATGAATTAATTTGCTCTCAGGGTTCAAGTGCTTTTTCTCAGGCTATTTCTTTTCCCTCTTATCACTTTCAAACTCCCTCTATCAGCCTGATAAAAATTAACTTAAATTTGATTCTGAGGTTAAGTGTTATCTCTTCTGAGAAGTCTTCTGTCTATGATCCAAAGGAATTTTATCTCTAGTTCTTTTCAATATTGACTTGCATTATGGCTCTTCTGTTCATGCTAATTACTTGCTTGTGTGTTTATCAAAGGAAACTAGTAATTTACCCTAACAAAATAAAATGCCTTTAGGATTGGCAATGAAGAGCGATTCTAATCAGAAGGGAATAGATGTTTTTCACTTTACATGAGCCTTCTGAGATCTAGGTTACTCATCTTTTAGCCTAAGCTCTTCCATAGTTTGTCTCCACTTGGAGACCATCTGATCCTCAGGAATGGTCTCAGTTATTAAAGTCCAGAGTTAAAAGAAGAGAGGCAAGATTTCCTAACTCTGTGACTAATCTTTCAAGTTCTGTTTTCATCTTAAAATTTACCAAGTTGCCAGCAGATGATTGATACATGGAAATACTCACCCATACTCTCTCCCTCCAACTTTTTCCCTTGTACATCCCATTACAACATGTGGTCTTACTCTATGGCTCACAAGAATAACCCTATGGCAAACCTGCACAGCATGGGAAATATCCTCACAAGAGGTTCCTAGTTATGTTACTATTTCCACGCTTCATTGGGAGCACCATAAAAGCAGAGGATGTATCAATTTATCTCTATATTCCATTTTCAAACTCAGTGCCTGACACATGGTTGGAGGTTAGCCTTTATTTATTAAGAGGTTTTGTTTTCTTTTTTTTTTATTGCAGCTTAGTGCACAAAATTCGAAGGTTAATGATACTGCTACAGGATTAGTTTAAACAGGCTGTGTATATAATTATCATGCAAATCAATATACTTTTGAGAGTGCTAGAATGTTAAACCAGATGGGACAATGGAACAACAGGCATGACCCAGGACGCTTCCAGGCAAATTAGGATGTCACTCCAGGTAGAGAGCTTGGCAGTGTTGTTTCGCAACCCAGTACTTCAACTGGATTGAAAAGCTGGGGGTACAGCAAGGTCACTTAATCTGCCATCAAATGCTTCACCTTCGCCTTTTACGTAACTATATCCCTGATTGTCTCCTCTGTCATGAGTCACCAACTCCAGTCCCTTGTGTAAAAGTTCAACTATTATGTGAATTCCAGATATCCTCTTGATTCCCTGATTGTTTGGTCTTTTTCCTTGGACTCTGCCATCTTGCCTTTCCCAGAACTCTTTCTGCTACCCTAAATTTTAATGAATACAATTCCATATTGTCTTTCCACCATTCTTTACGTCTCTCCCTTGCCTCTTTCCTGGCTTTTGACTTTTCCTTTCATACATCTCTCTTCTTCTGAGAGTTGCATCCAAAGCTGTCCATGATCTATTGTTCTGTTTCCTGTTAGTTAACCATTGACCCTTCATAAATTAAATTTGACAGTTTCCTTTGATTAACAAAGGAAATGCACAAGTCATAGTAAGAAGGGCACAGAGACTTATACTTGGAGACTTATCTATTCATTGCACCACTTTTATAAAAATCCAGAAGTGAGGGCTAACAGAACGTGTGTTCACTTTCTATATTACACAAGGGTACAATTTTCTTGCATGTTACGTTTCTGTTACAGAAATTATAATTGCATATCAAAGTATTATTCAATATTTTAGATCATTAAGTTATTGTTTTCTCTACAGACAGTAAGTATTCAGTGAATTTTTTTCTTTTTAAGAGAAAAAGAGGAAGCATTTTAAGAAATGAAGGAAGAGGGAGAGGAAGAACACTTATTAATTTGTTTATTTATTTTTATTGTTCTTCCATGTCTCCAGGTCTCAAACCTGAATCTTTTTAAGTGTGGTTCATCCCCCAGCTGCTGGTTTAGAACCTGAGCCCCAGAGCAGCCAATGTGTGAATTCTTGTTGAAATGAGGATGCATTGGGCTTTAGAGTAGGGCAGAATTCTGTTTTACATACAACTCTTGGAGAACATGAAGAGACTGGCACCTAGGAGCTGACAACCAGGAGGGACTCAACCCTTCGTATTACTAATATACTCCTGAGATACAGAAAACTTTACATGTACGTTTACCTGTGATCAAATAGTGGGCCCATTCAGGATGTCTTTTTAGATCATTTATAGGGAAAATAATTCACATTCAGGCTCTGACATTTAGCTTTGTCATTTATTTTTAAACAATTAGGTGAGATACCTATGTGCTAGCAAATGAATTAAAATTGTTAGCAGCATAATATTTCTAATGGTTTGACTCATGTTGAACTCGGGGACTATAGGAAACAGTACAAAAGAGTTGTTGAAATATTTGGGGTGGTTGCTGCATTGTAAGACTTTTTTCCTATACTGAGAAAATGAAAACCAGCTATAAAGTTAAGAGTGGTAGTTTAATGTTTCAAATACAAGTTTGGCCACATTTCCTGTTAAAGGAACCAAAATTCAGAACATTGGAAACATCTGTGCCATTCTTCCTAGAAAATGTCTCTGAGGTATTTCCTTTAGAAGAGAGAATCTTTTTTGCTTCTTATTGTAAAAATCCAGAAGACGCTTGGACAGAAAACCAAACAGGAAACAAAATTTAATTTGTGGAAAGCTCAAGGATGAAAGGCAAATTACTAAAAATGTGGTTCTCTGAATATTCTTAAAACAAATAGGTAGAAAAGTTATGTTAATAAAAAGCTGGTCTAGAGAGTGGCTAATGAGCATACGTTATGCCACTGATCCATGGCATGTGTTTCGAGATTTGGGATTTGATTCTACCTTCTGACCCAAATTCTCCCCTTTAAAAGAAAAAAGCCCATGAGATGGAACAGTCTTTTCATGCTATTTAAATCAAGGTTAGAATCAAGTTTATCCCCAGAAGTTCTTTAGTATAGAATAGCAGAGATCTAGACAAATTTTGAGTTCTGAGACATTTCAGACATGTAAAACAAAAATTAGACAAGGCTTCAGGGAAAGGGAGTAGGGGTGGCATCTTCCAGATGTAGCAGCAGGAGGTTAATTAACTGACCAAACCTCAGGCATGCTAAAATAAGTCTGTACCACCCCTATAGGCCAAAACCAGTCTAGCCCCAAGCATAGTGGGCATGGGTTTACAGAAAAGACTCTTCCTTAGTAACCCTGACCATGGCCATAACAACTCTCACCTAAATTGCCAGGCATATTAGGGGAGGGGTTTGCAGTTTCTATCTCTCTGTGCTTCTAATAAACTTGCCCCATGCTGTTATCAAGCTTCTTGAATTCTTTCTGAACTGACTCCATGCCTCATCGGTACCTTTACCTACTTGCATCAGATCTTTCCCCACCTCAGATGTCCATGAATAGACTGGACACATCTTGCAGAGTAGGTGAGCTTCCTGTCCATACTTACTGAGGAATGTTGACTCCTCCTCTGTGGCTTCAGATCTAAGAGGTGATCTGTGTCCATTGCATTGAGACCAGTGGAGTTGAACCTCAAGATTTCTGAGCAGGTTGAGAAAAGTACTAGAGCTATATATACTTGTATTATGTGACACGCCGAAGGTATGGTGGATGGGTTTCAGAGTTCTACTGTTGCTGCAATGCCACCAGGAATATAGGATGCTAAAGACAGGTCTCAGTGGCATCTGACTTCAGTGCTCACCTTGGATAATTTCACTGCAGAGTCCAAAGTACAGGGCATGGGGATACTTGCCTCTGTAGCTCTAACCTCCAGTTCAAACATTTTCTAGGTGTTCACCTGCTGCAAACTAAGACGGTCCAGACCTTATTCCACCCCACCTTGCTGGTGGCCTCAAACAGAGAGGCTGTAAATCATTTTATGAAGGGAAAAAACCATTTCTTACAGCTTATACCACTGCTCTCTTAACTTTATGGCTGGTTTCCATTTGGTCAGAGTAGAAAAAAGATTACATATGTAATTGCCCCCTGGAGAGTATAGCTCATTTTCCTGTATTTCATAGGTTGAAAAGTTGAGAAAGTTTGGGGGATTGAGCCACAGGGCTACTAAAAAGAGCTGAGGGGAGGTTGTATAAATGGAGCTGAAAACATCTTCTTCCACTTGCCCTGTGTTTCCTATCAGATGTCATGATTCATAAAAAAAATGTGATCATTCTGATGGACAAAATATATTTCTCATATATATTTTTTTACCTTCATCCACTGTTCCTTACAACACTCTAAAACTCTGTGATTTCCTAAGTGTTTAAAATGATAAAGTATCTTTTGTTAGGTGAATGAGGGAAGTTTGGAAGCACCTTAGAATGGGGGCTTGTTACCTGGAGGATTTTAACCCCCTGACATCTAAGGAGGCCTTAAATGTTGAGATATCAATGTCATTCCTATAGGCATGCCCATGTAATGAAGCCGCCATAAAAGTTTAAGAAGTGGTACTTCTGAGAGCTTCCAGGTTGGTGAACACTGGAGATGCTGGGGAAATGATGTCCTGGAGAGAGTGTGAAAGAGCCTCACCTTTTCCCATAGCGTGTCCTTGCATCTGTTTTAACTGGTTGTCCTCAATGGTATCCTTTGTAATTGATAATTGATTAAGAATTAACTGGCTTTCTAAATTCTGTGAGCTCTTTTTTTGCAAATTAATCAAATCTGCAAAGGCAGGGTCCTAGGAACCTCTTATATATAGCCAGTTAGTCAGAAGCCCAGATAATAACCTGGACTTGAAGCTGGTTTCAAATGAAGGTGGTCTTGGGAAACAGCTCTTAACCTGTGGAGTCTGATACTGTCTCAAGTCAATAATCTCTGAACTGAGTTGAATCTCACACACACCGCTCTTGTCCCAGAATGGACTGGTTGTTGATGAGGGGAACATGCGCCCCAACATTGGAAATTGGTCTCAAGATACCTGTTTGGGGCTGAATCTGCCTGAAAGATTGACTCCCTAGCCTGGCAGCAGCTGAGTGCATGTGATTCTACTGCAAATATATGCTGCTCTCCACGTGTGTTTGCATTGACTCAGCCCCACCTGGTAGTGTCGCCATGGACAGAACTGCCGCAGTGCCCCTTCTGTGCCATCTTTACAGATCATAACTTTATTGCATAAAATGCTCCATTTTCTTTACTAATATGTAGGTTACTAAGTTATTTATTTTTTAAAAGGATAGGTACAGGCAGGAAAGAAGGCGAATAGGTAGGCAGGCAGGGAGAAAGGACAAAGAAGGATTTTATTTCACTTTTATTTAGTTATTCATTCACACTGGGTTGTTTCTCCCCAGACCCGAGACTCTAGCCCAGGGACATGTGACTTGCACTCCTTTTGGGGACAATTGACCTAATCGCTACTCCACCAGGGCACACCTACCAAGCTGTTTATGATAATTGTCATTTTTATGTAAGTTTTTTTCCTAGTATCTATGCTTCTTCTGAAAAAGGCACTTTCCTTTGACAACTTTGCCTATAGAGGAGCAAGCTTTAAGGGTGATCTGAGTTAACTTTTCATTGCTTAAGAAGGCAGAAATGGGAATTTTACTGGGCGTCCCAACTATCCTGGTTGAGTGACAGTCACGTCCCCAGGCTTTGTGAATCCTGTAAAGAGTTCTTTTATAGTAAGGAGCCATGTGATGATACCCAGGCCATCACAGTGATTATAAGTGTGCATTTTAGCCCAAATAATAGCAAACATGGTATCACCATATCACAGTGTGAGACCTTCAGGAAACTCTGAAATATAGGCAGAGTCAAGTTCATGGTCGTTTTCAAATAGCAATTTCTTAAGCACCTAAATGCAACACTTTGGAAGGTAATGAAAACAAAAAGTTTTTCCTCTAGCTGAGAGGTTGACTCTCATCTCTACCCCAATCCCCAGGACAACTGTGTGTGTGTCATTGGCATTACATTTGACATGGGGAAGTGAGTCAACTCTTGGTCAGCATGGAGATGTTTCTGAACCATGGGCAGAAAGCCACTGGGGGCATGGAAAGGAACTATGGGTCCAGACACACCAGAGAAATTGGACTGCTGAAGGCAGAACACAGCACACAAATGACTGGCTTTTAGGGACTACTTTACACTATGCATTCTTCATTCTTAATGAGCTGCAATGTCATGGTGTCCTAAAAGAATAGTTCAGAAAGTGGGAAGTGGAGTGGAGAGAGGTGGGTGGAGGGGTCGATGAGGGTGGTGCTGGGCCATGCAAACTCTGGAACTTACTTGTATCTCCAAGTTTTAAATTTTAATGTGAAGGCACAAGCCCATTTTTTTTTTCAGTTTACAATGTGCTTTTTGTTAAATTAGTTTATTTTTTATTGTAGAAATTATTCTACACATTAGAATAGTTTCTTATGTATAGGTTCTCCATGTCTCCATGCCCTCCACCAAATCACCAAGTGTTCTTCACCACTGTCCAGTGGGCTCCACCACCATTTGCCACCTCTCGCCTCATTCCCTTTTGGTCACCTCAGTTCTGTTGTAAATGACAAACTCATTTTTTAACAACAGTGACTCAGTCTTCCTGTTTGAGAAAACTAGATAGCTAAATATTATGTGAATACTTGGTAATAACAACTTTCTTTTATACATAAGAACTATGTGGAAGGAAGCAGATGTACTCAATATTAACTAACATTCTTTTAAAAAATACTATTAGGAAGATACAATTATAAATCCTGTTTTATAGATGAGGATCTGAATTTTGACCCAAGGTATTAGACTTCAGAGACCATTGTCTTAATATAAATACCTCCTTAAATGATTGAGTTCAACTCTTTATGAGAGAGAGTGGACAATGAATCCTCTGGATTATAGCTATAATATATATCACAAGTCTCTGATGCTACCATCTTGGGTAGCTGTGTCTCTGTTAGGCTGTTAACCCTGGAATTTTCTTTAATGTCCACAATTACCTAGTTCCCAGTATTGGTCTCTGCTTTGACTCCTTAAGGGCTTTTATTGAACCCTGAGCCCTATTTAGGGCTTGTGTCTCTACTGTTGGATGGGCCTCCCGTATGACACCTCGTGAATTATGAGTCTAATTCACTGTGGGAAACTGAATCTATTCGTCTTAGAAACGTTGATACTGACTCATGTGTCAGGGACTCTATCTAATGCTTTGTACCCGCTCAGTTAGCCAACCTAGCTCACAGGCCACATGCCTGCTCTAGGAGGTGGGTCTGGAATAGGGCACTGGTATAATGGTATCCTCGTGGCAGCATCTGACTACTTAGTGAAGTAGTCTGTAGCTGCAGCTGTGCATTTACCTGAGGAGATACAAATCATGTTTTTTACAGAAGAGGTACACACAGGAATGAAGGCAAGCAGAGACAGACAGGAAGGAAGAGAATGAGGAAAAGCATTTTATTTATTTTATTTAGTTTTTCATCTTGTTCCCACTTGTTCTGGGATGCAAACTGGAGTGTATGTGGATTGTGTCCAACCCCTATCTACCAGGGCACACCACAAATCATTAAATCATTAACAGATCATTAAACATTTTTTTTTATCAATCTCTATGAATTGGTGATTTTATACCTTTTGGGTAAACACCCAAATGTAGGATGGCAGGAATGTATGTAAATTCCATTTCAACTTTTTGAGGAATCTCCATACTGTTTTCCATAGGGGTTGTACCAATTTGCACTCCCACCAACAGTGCAAAAGTGTTCCCTTTTCTCCATTTCCTCACCAACATTTGTCGTTTCCATACTTTCAGATAGCCAGTCTCTCAGGTTTAAGGTGATATCTCATTGCTATTTGGATTTGCATTTCCTTGATAACGATCAAATAGGAACATCTTTTCATGTGCCTGTTGGTTATCTGTATATCCTCTTTGGAAAAATGTCTTTCTAATTCCTCTTCCCATTTTTTTTATTGGATTGTCTGTTTTTCTGTTATTGAGTTTTATGAGTTCTTAGAATATTTAGTATTTAGCCCTTGTCAGAAATATGGAACACAAATATCTTCTCCCAATTAGTAGGTTATCTTTTTGTTTTGGTGATGTTTTCTTCTGCTGTGAAGAAGCATTTTAGTTTGAAGTAGTCCTAACAGTTTATTTTTTGTTTTTGTTCCTGTTGATGCTTGAGTTGAGTCCTGAAAGGCCTCTTTAAGGCTCATGTCGTGGAATGTCCTTTCTATACTATCTTCCAAGTATTTTATGGTTTCCTTTCTTAAATCCAAGTTTCTTGCCCATTTTAGTTAAGTTTTTGAATGGTGTTAGAGTGATCTAGCTTCATTCTTTTGTATGTGGCTGTCCAGTTATCTCAACACCATTCACTGAAGAGAATTTCCTTTCTCCCTTGTGTGCTTTGGGCTCCTTTGCTATAGATTAACTGTCTATAGCTGAGCGAGTCAGTTTCTGGTGATTCAGTTTTATTCCACTTACCTGTGCCTCTATTATCATTCCAGTACCATACCTTTGAATATAGCTCAATGTTTGGGAGTGTAATGCCCCAGAATTTGCTTGTTTTTCTCATAATTCCTTTGGCTATTTGGGGTCTTTTGTTGTTCCACTCAGTTTTTAAGATTTTTTTCCTATTTCCTTGAAATAAATCTGTGATGTTTTAATGGGGATTATATTAAATCTGTATCTTGCTTTAGGTAAGATGACCATTTTAACAATGTTGATAGGCCCAGCCATGAGTGGGGGATGTCTTTCCATTTCTGTGTATCCCCCTCTATTTCATAGATACTTCACCTCCTTTGTTACGTATATTCCAAGATATTTTTTGGCTTCTATTTTAAATGGTGTGGTTTCCTTGATTTCATTTTCTTCTAGAGTGTTGTTTGCGTACAAAAATGCAACAGATTTTTGAACATTGATTTTGTATCCTGTAACTTTACTGTGTTCATTAATTATTTCTGGTCTTTTTTTAATGGAGTTTTTAAAATTTTCAATATATAGAATCATGTCATCTGCAAAATGATAATTTTATTTCCTCCTTTCCAATCTGGATTCCTTTTATTTCTTTTTCTTTCCTAACTCATCTGGCTAAGACCTCCAGTACAATGTTAAAGAACAATGGGGAAGTGGACAGCCATGCCTTGTTCCTGACCTTAGAGGAAATGTTTTCAATTTTTCACTATTGACTATGATGTTAGCTATGTGTTTGTCATATATGGCCTATATTATATTGAATTTTTTATATTTCATTTACTTATTCATTTTTAAATAATAATAATTATGGTTTCTTTGTTTACAATGCTATATTCATTTTAGGATACTGAAATTGCATCTCAGTCTATGAGTATTTTACACCACCCAAGAGTTCTAATGTCCTTTATTCTCTTTCTCTTCTCAAGCGGGTTGGGTGTAGTTATGTTTTGATTATTTTCCCTTTTTGTCTTTGTCTTTGCTTTTTCCTTGGAGATGTATTTTAAGGATACCCTGAGGTTAGCATTAAGAATTCTATGTTTATTTCCTACTTTGATTTGAACGTAGATTAATCTTACACTTAATCTAACCATCCACATTTTTATTCTCCTCCCTGATACAGGAGACAAAAGGACTGAAAGTTGTCACTTCCCAGCCAAACTTAAGAAACAGAACGTTTTGTAGTCTGAAGCAAGACCAGAGCCTGTTTAACTCCCCTCCTGTTTACCAGACTCAAGGACTCCATCCCCACCCCTCGTTCCAGCCCATCTACTCCCTACCTCTAAATCAATAGCTCAGCCAGAGGACTTTATAGGAATTCCACCTCTAGCCCCCTCTATGCTAGTCAGAGACTTCCCCCTTAAAAGCTCCTCTCTCACAGCTTCCCTTGGATTGTTCCTTCTGTCTCTTCTCAGAAAGGAGCTTTTCCCCAGCCTGCAAATGTGACAATAAAGTCATGCCTCAGAGTGTATCAACTCCCTTGTCTCGGTCTCTTTCACTGTGGGTCTATCACCATTAAAATAATATTGGGCTCTTTGCCTTTTTGTGATCATTTCGCAAAAGGAAGAAAAGAATCTAAGAGTGGGATTGTTGAGTCGCTGGATATATATATTTTGTGTTTAATTTCTTTTTAAAAGCATTAGATTAACATATATATAAAAAAGCATGCACATGGATTTTTATAGTTAAAGCATAATTTATAGAGTTAATAGAATTAGTAGAGTGGAAAACTCTATTCATTTTCAGTGACCACTCCATGTGTCTAGACCCCAGATCAGAGATAGAGCAACATTAAAATTGTAATAGATATTGCCCAATATCATTCCAGAAAAGTGTGAGTACTTATTTTCTTAAGTAATATGGTCAGTTTAAAAATACTTTACCAATCCAAGGAAGGGCATCTCATTATTGGTTTATTTGCATTTCTTTGAACAGTAGTGAAGTGTTTGTCTTTTTATTTATAACTGTTTGTATTCAGCTTCTGGGAACTATCTGTTCTTCTTCAGTCATTTTCCTGTTGGGCTGTTTTCTATGGGGGATATTAACCCAATGTCTGTCAAATGTGCTGCCAACTCTTTTCTTCTGTTTTTTTGTTTTGTTGTTTCTGTTTTCTGTTTTGCCTTCAGAAAACCTTTTCACAATAAGTTTATAAAACTTTCTGTTTCTAGTTCTTTAGTGTACTATATCCAGATGTTGATTTACAATGGAATGCTGCTTCCATAAAATTGTAAAAAAATAAATAAATAAAATTAAAATATTTCTATTTTTAAATAAATTTCATTTGTCTTTTACTTTTTGACCTTCACCCTGGCTAAAATGTATAACTGCATATGGTGTGAGGAAGGGGGTCTAACTTTGTTTTCAAATGACTGCTTGTCCCAGCATCATTTATTAAACAGTGAGACCTGGTTTTAAATTTCAGCCCAGTCACTAATTAGCCAGATGAATTGGGTAACAATTGACGTAGTTGACCTCTTCCTTCTTAAAAAGCTCATGTCTTACGTCTTATAGTTTGTGTCTTAAGACTGTTTTGATTTTCCTTCTAATTTGTATGATTTCTCTTTTGCAGATTCATTCTTCCCTTCTTTGTGATTTTCCTACACTTTTTCTGTCAGATGATTCTATTCCAGTAATGGCTTTAGCCAACATCAAAATGTAGATGCCTTACACGTGTTTATGTCCAGCACAGAACTCTCAACTGAATTCTGGCTCTGTGTACCCTCCTGCCTACTGGGCATCTCCACGTGGCTGTCCCACGTGCACCTGAAATACAAGATTTCCAAAGTGGTCCATGACCTACTTCTTCAAAATCAGCCCTTTTCCAGGAGTCTTTATCTAAGGAAATGATAGGACCATCTTCAAGCTGCAAAAGCCATACATCTGACCACCATCCTTGACCAATCCCTACTCTCTCCCCTGTTGGCTCTTGCACCCAGAACGATGCTCACCAATTGGAGGTGCTCAGTGATTACCACTAGTTGAGTGGATATCCAGTGCATTCCTGAGTCATGCTGCTGTGCTACCTCTCAGCTGCCTTGTGAATTAGAGCTGTCCTGTCTATTTCTGCTTCTCCATCCCGTACCAGCGGCCATCGCCTCACACCTGATTTTCTTCCACCTCTTCAGTGTACACTGGCCCCTGAGACACCACCTCTCAGCTAATAATCAGGTCTTCATTGAAGGTCATCCTTAAAACAGAGTCACACTTGTCTGTGACTTCCCAGGACTCTTAGGATGCGGTCTAAATCCATCATCATGGCCAAAAGCAAGGCTGCCACCATCCGTTGTTTAAACATGTCTGCCTGTGAGCACCCATTTATTAGTGTACAATTTATAATGAAAACTCTGTGGGAGGCATACTTTGAGATACCCCAATGGAAGGATGTTGAGAAACTTCTAAAAATAATGATGAAATTTCAAGGAAAGGACAAATCGATACTAGACAAGGCAGACACCTGAAAAGGCAAAGGGAGAGGAAGAAATGTCTTAAGATTGATCAGAAGGAAGGTAACTGTCTTAATAATCAATAACCTGAAATAAACATGATTCAAAAAGACTCTGAAAAGAAGGGTGGGAAAGGAGAGAAGAGAGTAAGTTGGTGGGACTGAACCAATGGGGACGCCTGTGCAAATAACCAATATATTCTAATGTATGTGAAATTGCAAGACCCAGAGAATAAACAGCTGGGCTGAGCATGGTTTTCGTCCCACTGGATGCAAAGAGGAACTCCCCAGTAAAAAGCGTTTCTTGTACAAATGCAAACACACGAAGAAGGTAAGAGTACTGATATTTTTAAAGACTGTATACCTGGACACCGAGGTGGGAGTTAACCAGTCTCCTTGCTGCTGAAATACAAGATAAAATCCCGGGGGACCAGGGCGTGGGCTCCTGCTTGTTATCTAGCAAACCAGCTTGGTGCTCCTACTTGTCCATCCCCAGTAGGGATGCCTGTGCAAATAGCCAATATGCTGTAATTCATGTGAAATTGTAAGACACAGTTCTTACAATCCAGGGGGCTGAGCATGGTTTTCCTCCCCCTCCACACAAAGAGGGTCTCCCCAGTCAAAGCGGTTTCCAGTACAAATGCGGACACATGCCAGGCAGGTTGGAGTGTAATGATATCTTTAATGGCTGCCTCCTTGCTTAGTTACAATGACTTTTCTTAAGTAACTACTTTGTATTTCATTCCTACCAATGAGTGAGAATCAGGAATCGGAGGGTATGTGGGGAAACCGGTATCCTGACACGTGGTGTGATGCACACCCTGACTCTTGGCCCCAGTCAGAATGTCATATCCCTGGAGGGTCTGCTACACACAGGAGGAAACGTGGCCACTGAGGTGAGTACATATTAGAAAGACACGTTTTGCATATAAATAACGATGCTACATAGCACAACGTATTAGGAGGTTGGTGGGATTGCTTGTGAGTTCATCCCTAGGTAGCGAGCCTGCCGGCTCGATCCTGAGGCAGAGAGAGGAAGGATAAAGGCAGGTCCCGTCTTCCCCGAGGGCGAAGCTCCACACAGTGGGGAAGTCGTGGTCCCGAAGGCTGGTGTGGAGGAGACGTGGTCCGCCCGGGCTGGGATGGTGGCACCAGGCAACTGTCCGAAGCTGGGCTCTAGGTCACGGCTTGGCGCAGCCCAGGACCCAGGTTCCGCATGCTTCGGACCCAGCAGGTGCAAATCAGACAGCCCGCCAGAGTAGGCGACGACCGGTCCTCCCCAAGGCCCTGCACAACCACGAGCCGGTTCCCGGGACCGCGCACTTGCCTGCCCACGCTCACGTTGTCCGCCGGGCCGCACTACTACACACCCCACCGTCCCCCCAATACCCCCTCTCCCTAACGTGCCTTTGAGCTACTTCGCGGCAGAGGCGGTTCCAGTACTGGAGGCACCGCCCACCAAGCAGCGGGGCCAGAAAGGCGGACCAGAGATCAGAGCTAACCGGCCTCTGCCCATCTGTAATACCCGCTGAAATCCGGTGGGGACTGGGGCGCGGGCGCGGCCTTCAGGTCTAGCAAACCCGCTTCCTGCTCCTGCCTGTCCGTCAATCGGTCACTCTCTGCGTGCTCCAAACTCACCTCCCCGACTGGATGTCAGACATATGTTGGAAGAAGCAGACACAACGGGCGCGCCCTGCGTCCTAGCGGTTTAAACCGGTCCCAGTGCACAGGCGTCCCAAGGTACCCTGTTCAAGTCCCGGCCTGGGACACAACCAGTGACCAACGGCTTATTGAAATAACATGCTTCTTCCTTCTCCCTCCTCCTGCCGACCACCTTCACTCCTCCCTGCGCCTTCCCTTTAAAAAAAAAAAAAAGGGGGGGGGGGGGGGGGGGGGGGGGCGGGCGACGCTGGCCCTGCACACGCGCCCTGTATCAGACAGGGTCCTGGGCCCAGGGCTGAGGTGAGTGGGAAAAGCCCCGGCAGCGTTTGGCTGCTGGAGATGACTCGGGGGCTGCAAGCACCGGGGCGCGCTGGGCGCTGAAATGTACGTGCTCATCGGGGTGGTGTCTACGTTCCGGGGGAGACATTTCTTGGGAGGAACCGACCTGTCCTCTAGGCATGCGTGTCACTGTGTAAAGTTATCTTTGACTCTTTTAAACGGTGGTGTGAACATCGCAAAGGCCCGGCAACGAGCAGCGGCGGTGCCACTTAGTAAAACAGTCACCGGCGTTGCGCATCTACCCTCAGCTCGCGCGCTGCTCACACGCACCCCGGGAAAGACTCGTGAGAGGACGGCGTCCTGGCGGCCGTCGTGGCGGCTGGAGGCGCGCTGGGCACCGCGAAGTCGCCGGAGCAGAGCCAGAGGGGACCCAGGCCCCGGGTGGGCAGCCGGGGGGCGGAGCAGATCCGGGGGGCGTGGCCGTTGTCAGGGTGACGGCGGGCGGGGCGTGTCCAGCCAGCGCGCCGCATTGTGATTGGCTACTTAGCCGCGCGCTGGCGGCCCTTCAGGGACACTTGGCGGGATTGTCCGACTGCGCTGGAGGCTTTTGCAGAGCGCTCCAGGTCAGTTCTGCGACCCGCAGCCATGTCCACCTAGCTCAGGGTTCTGGGCTTCGGCCGAGGCCTTTCTCTGGGCCAAGTGGGCGGAAGTGTGGCCAGCATCGCTGGCTACATCTCTCATTTCACGGAGGATGTGCTGAAGTCCCTCGAAGACTTAAGAGGGGTCTCTCAAGTCCATCAGAGAGGATACTGAAGCCGCTCCCGCGTTGAGAGCAGAAAACCAGAGACTGAAGGTTCTCTGTAGCGACCTCGAGAAGAAGTGCCAAGCTTCCGAGGATCGCCGGAAGCAACAAGCTGCCGGCTACCAAAGGCAGCTGCAAGAGAAAGATGTCCAAATCCAGCTACTTCGCCAAAGGCAGAGAGGGCTGGAGGATCAGGTGCTGCAGCTGTCACAGTCGGCCAGGGGTGAGTCGGGACCCTCCGGGGCAGGGCGCGGATTATCAACCACCGCGCCCCCTTCTCTGCCTCCCGAAGGTGACCCTCCTGCTTTAGCTTGCCCCTGGGACAGCACGGACTTTGCCGAGTTAATGTGGCCACAACGGGAAATAAACAGGCTGGCAAGGGAAGTCCGCTCCCTGGAAGCGCGAATGAGCGCTTGGCAGCGCTCTGCCCAGGTTTCCAGGGCTGGAGTGGCCAACCAGTCTGAACAAAAGGACATCGGCCAGCCGAAAAATACCGTCCGAGAACTTGAGAAGACAAGACACGAAGGCACGGATGAACATCTCCTTAACGTGTCGGCTCTGCAGTGTCAGCAGCAGCAGCAGCAGCAACAGGCCGAAACCACACATGGACCTGAAGAAAGATGGCAACACCACCAAGAAAGGAGCGAAGACATGGAACACCTGGTACCGCAAGATGACAAGAAACAAGAGCCTGAGCAGAATACCACTGACCACGGGTCGCTGAGACCTGAGTCCCCGCTGAACAACCAGAAACCAGAGACCATACAGAAAGTGGGTGTGACGGAAGACCAGCTATTAAGTGAACCGAAGGAAGGCAGCAGCGTCGTCAGCAAACTGAAAGAACGTCCGGAAGACGAAGCAAGCAGGGCGCCTGGCCTTCAAGAGGAAAACGTCGACTTCACTGCAGAATTCAATCGGCTGAAGGAAAAGGCAATCCAGAGTGAACTGGCTATGGCGGAGCTGACCTTCATCCAGCGGAAGCTTCGGCACGAAAGCGGTGACTTAGAAAATCTGCTACATCAGTCAGAAAAACATCTGTTAAACGTCCAGAGGGAGAATTTTGAACTTAAAGAGCACATTAAAGAGGAGGAGCTCTCTCGAGTCACCAGTGAGTTGACTCACTGTGTTCGTGCAGACTGCCAGAGTTCTTTCTGGGATGACTTACTGAAAGAAAGGGACGCTGAAATTAACATCTTGAAACACAAACTTTCAAAATTAGGACAGCTCAACGAAAACTTACACAAAGTCGCTTTGGGTCTCAAGATGGACAACCGAAAAGTTGCTTTTGGCCTACGAAGACGTCAGCCTTCAAATGGAAGAGTCCATTGCGGAAAATAATAAAAAATTCGTCCAGATCAACACCATCATAGACAACCTGCAGGAAGAGAAGAAACAGCTCAAAGAAGATTGCCACCAAGTAGAACAGAAGTTACTGAGAGAGATCACCAGATTTTCGGGTATGATGAGAGACCTGTCAGGGAGGTACCAGCAGGAGAGCACCACCATGGAGGAGGAACAGGAGCGACTGGAGAAAAGAAAGGAGGAGAGAGACCAGGAAATAATCCACCTGAAAAGGGAGATCTGCAAGATCCAGTCCTCCCGGAGGCGAATGGAAGACGGCTGCGGCCTTTCTCAGGAGAGGTGTTTCTGAAAGTGAAAAGAAATAATAAAACCCACTGTACAAGGAGGCAGTGAAGCCACCGAAGCAAATGCGCTTCCTCTGGTCTTTGTGCATCTAAGTCATTTGAGTGCATCTGAATGTCCGGTGGGGTCAAAGTGTGAACTTCTGTTTTGATTTCTGTCTTCTCTGCTCCTGGGGTCCCCTCTTCCTGTATCCGGGCTTCTCCCATTCGTGCGCTTGGGGGTGGCAGTGTCTGTGAGCCCGGTCACACTGACCGGTCTTTCCTCCAGACTCTGTCCCATGTGGGAGGATGCAGACTCTCGGGTGGGGATGCACAGGTCGCTGTGCCCAGGGCTGCTGTGAGTGCTCTCCCATGACCGCAAGGACAGGGATTTCTGCGCTCGCGGTCCGGCCTGCTGGGTGGTGAGTTGGGCGGGAGCCTGTGCCTACACCCCAGACACGTGTGGATCGGACATCTGCCTCAGCCGTCCCCTCCAAGCGTGAGCTGCTTCTCCCCCCACCTCACGCGCCGCGCCCCACCTGCCCTCGGCAGGGACCCATTTTGAGTCGTATGTCGTCCCGGTTTCCGTTTGTCCCCATCTAGTCACTGAGACGAGGCCCCTCTGGTTGTCCCAGGGCAAGAGCAGGGTGCGGGTGGGAGATCCTGTCGCCGTCCATCTGCCTCCCCCAGGAAGGCCACGACAGAAGGTCATTTCCCTGACCTTGGGGGGGCCCCCCCAACCTCCTGGGTCCCTGAGTTGTCCTTTGTCGTGCTGGGCAGCAACAGGACAAAGTCCCTGCGGGCTCAGGTGTCTGCGCTGGGGAGGAGGTGGATCTCAAATGGCTCTCAGCCAAGCTGGGGTCTCACACCAGGTCCCGGGTTTCCTGAGTCACCTGAGCCACAAGGCGTAACACCCTTTTCTTTGGTGACACTGTCCGGGCGGCGGGATTCCATGCCTTTGGCCCTGGAAGCCCTCAAGGGACAGAACCCTGGACAGCAGCTCCCGAGATGGGCGGGGTCACTGCCTCAGAGAACTGATCAGGGAGGTGGTGGGAAGCCTCTTTTCTTCCTTGAGTCTCTAAGTGTTCTTTTTAAGAGGAAGGCAGGCAGCTGGCTGCAAGGAAGAGTGACGAGACGGGAGCCTTTCACTGAGTTAGCCGTTCATTTGACTTGTCCCCCTGTCCCCTTCCGGGCCGTGAAGCAGGGTCCTTGGGTCGTACGTGGACGGTGCTGGAACGACGGGCTGAACGCGGCTTAAGCCACTGGGGTGAGGGTTCACATAGCTTCTTTCGTGAAATCACTTCATTGAGGTGACATCGTTTTACAAGACTCTGTAAGTGTGAGAGTGCGGGTTCGCTCTTCTTGCCATACGAACCGGCACACGGCCACCACAGCGTCCGGATGTGGTCTGGAGTGGAACATTCCAAGTCAAGGGGCATGAGTGCAAAGGCCCGGAGCAGCACCGGTTCGCCATCTGTTGCTGTTGAATGACTTCAAACATGGCAATTTGGACCAACATTTGTCTTAGCTCACAGTTTCTGTGGCTCAGGAGTGCAGGCAACATGAGTCAATAACAGAGATGACACGTGGGGAGAGAGGATTGCTCCCTGTGGGCAGGGCCCTCTCTGGTCCCCGGGGTGCTCTGTGGCCCGGGCACACATGACTGGCCCAATGCACGGGCGTTGTCCATAGTCCCCAGTCGTGCCGGCGGCCCCGCGGGCACCCCCAGAACAGGACAGGCACAGGCGTCACGCCTCCGAGGCCCCGGCAGCGCTCACCCTGGCGTGGCAGCCCCTGACAGTCCTTGCCCTCCGTTGGGCAGCTTCTGTGGTCAATCTGCACAACCGCCTTAGCGAACCACGTGGCTGCCCTAAACCAGACGACGGGGACAGTGACCCTCAGGACCCACGGTGATAGCTGTTCCAGTCCCGAGTGCCACTTCCCTGCTTATAGCGGCCCCGCTGGAGTAGGCCACAAGGGGTCCTCCCAAGGCCCTGCACAACCACGAGCCGGTTCCCGGGATCGCGCACTTGCCTGCCCAGGCTCACGTTGCCCGCGGGGCACCCCCCTACTACCCCCTCACCCCACTCTGTATTATGCCTTTGAACTACTTCTTGGCAGTGGCGGTGTTAGCTGTTCCAGTCCAGAATGTACCCCCGCCTTGGTATCTCCTGTAGATAATAACGTTCTCTCCTCCCCTCTGGCCTGAATAGTGTCTTTTATGATATCAAAATCTCAGCTCAGAGATCCTGCTTGAAGCGTTGCCATCACAAGCTAACAGATTTTCCTGCAGCTCTGTGCAGTTCTTTAAACCTGTTTGCCTGTTAGCACCCACTTATTTGTCTATGATTGACAGCAAAACATCTGTAGGGGAAGAATATTTAGGCATGGAACCACATGTTCAAAGCGTGTGTTGGGTGGGTATGTGTGAGAAAAAGGGGACGGGGAATGCAGTGAAGAAACAAAGGCTTGGGCGCTAGGGGCGCCTGCTTTGTCTGAGTGGTCCAGCGGGACCAAGCAGTGGTTTCAACCAGTAGAACTTCCCACTCATTGAACAGGACTAATAGTGTTTGTAGTAATAATAATGGTACCAGTAGTTAATTTTTATTCCGCATTCAACATTCCAGGGACTCTGCCTAGTGCTTTATGATTTTGTTTTTAAAGGACAGGTGCAGGCAGGAATGAAGGCCAATAGGCAGGCAGGAAGAGAGAGAAGAGCATTTTATTTTATTTATATTTAGTTGTTCACTGGTTGTTCCCCTCCCTCCTCCCCCACTCGAACCTAATGGGGTATGTGGTCTGTGATCTTTGGAGGCGACTGACCCAACCACTAATTCCCAGGGTGCACCTGATTTAATAGATTTAATCCTCGAAAAGTAGGCACTGCTATGATCCCACTTTACAGAGGAGGAAACAGGCCCAGAGAGATAGAGAACTCGCCCCAGGTCACACCATGAACAATAGGACAGGCTAGTCCTTGAATCCAGGTCGCCAGTGCCAACTGCTATGCAGTGTTGGCAGCTGCTAGTCAAGGACTGAGCGCTCAGTGCGGACAGGAAAGACCAGTCTTTTCCCCTCTAGCTGGAGAACCCTAGAGGTCTTCCTGGAGGAACCGGACCGTGCATTGCTGGAAACTGGATAAACTCATCTGTTCACACTGGGGTCTGCCTTCAGGCTTCATAGGGTGGGAGGTGTGCTCCCCAGATTGACCACAGGTGGCGCCCGCTGCCCTTCTGAACCACTTGCGGAAGTTGAGACCGAGCTCTCAGATCCCTCAGGAAGAAACCCTGGCAACCAGGCGAGCTCAAGGTCGAGACGAGTGAAGGGCGTGACCCAGTAGGCAGGTATCTGGTGGCTATCCGAAGCATTTATTGGTGGAAAATTGGGAAGAGTTTGTAGAAGCGATGGGGAAGCAGAGAAAGGATCCAGGAAAGAGGGGATGTTAGGATGTTGGGAAGTGACATATGGGTTCTTTTGGGTGGGGAGAGGGGAGGGACATGGAGGGGGCGGAGCCTATCTTCGGAGAAGATGCGAGAAACAAGGTGCGAGGATGTGACTGTCTAGGAGTTGAGGGGTGATGAACTTGAAGGTTCGGGGATGGTGCGACCTGGAAAGAGGTTTGGAATAGGAGTTGTACTGGTGGCGGGAAAACCATCGGGTTCTGTGCTCCCAGGAGACGGACGCCGCCAGTGGTGTTGTCCCCAGCCCGGGAGTATCGGGCTTCGTCCGCCCAGGAGCGCTCCACATCGCGCGGCCGCGGCGCCACTCGCTCCTCTTCCCGGGAGAGTGGCCACGGGGACCGAGGTCGAGGCCGCCCGGCCCGCCCCTCGCCCTCGCCCACGGGTCTGTGTGGGTCCTGCCCTGCCCGTGGGAGGAGGTGGAAAGGACTAGCGCTGTGGAGGCGTGGCCCAGTGACCCAGTCTACTCTCCCCACCTCCCACTGCTGTGGCAGGCGGTGGGGACTCGGCTAACCGCTCTCGGACCGCGGTCGGTTGGGTAACGGCTGGAGGCAGCCCGGGCTGGACGGGTGAGCTCGGGAGGCTCACTCTCCTGCTCTCGCTCTCTCTCTAGTGGACGTTTCTGCAACCGCTGCTGGTCGACCTGCTACTGCAGCGAGTTTGGAGATTTCTCCGAATCCCTCCCTACAAGGGAAGGACCGTCTCCAAGCTGTATTTGGATAGATTGGAATATCCCTGGAATTTGCAGGGATATTGGGTGATGGAGGCTGAACCTTGAAACCACAAGGAGGGTGATGCGGGAGTGGCGAAAGGCACTCCCCACTGATTCCTGATTACTCACTCTTCCCAGCGTTCGTCGCTGAGGGAAGTCTCCCAACCCCATGACATGGACTGGGCCCAAAATGTTAAGTGTCGCTTCTCAGGACATGGAGGAGGTAGGGGCAGCCTCAGACCAACTGAAGTCACAGTCCTTTTGTCCTGTGATTTCCTTTTGGGGATTAGGTTGCAGAGGTGGTTCTGAAACGCCTCGGGACAGAGGACTTTGAGACCACTGGATTGGAGGGGAAGGTGGGAGTGGGAACAGAGGACGCTGGGTAAGAGGACCGGAGCTGGCTTCAAATTGTCAGGCCTTTTTGTACCCCCACAAGCATCTGTGTGACTCAAGGTAGTTACTTAATTCTCTGTTTATTAGTTAACCAGTGATGGTAATAGTCACTTCAGAGAGTTCTGGGCAAGATACAGGTTATTTTGCATCTGCTAAGTGCCCAGTAGGGGTCAGCCCTTATTTTTTCTGAGGCCCTTAGGTTCAGAGTGTCTGGTGGGATTGGGGGACAGAAATAGAGGGAGGGTGCCTGATCCCCAGTCCTCCCTCCCCCAGCAACAGAAGTCCACCCGCCTGGAACGGGGCAACCATCAGAGATGTCTGGCCAATTCAGGGGGGCTGGGTCCCCATCAAAGGTGAGCCTGGGTCTCTACGTGTCTCCCCTCATCTGCCAGACCCCGCTGGGATGGTCTAAGGGAAGAGGGCAGCGTTTTGGGCCCCGGAGTTCCTGCAGCTTCAGGCGCTCACAGCCCCCTCTCACCCATGCCTGCTCTCACAGAGTACAGCTCCCACCACCAGGCAGCCTACATGGCCGAAATAGACGCCCGCCTGAAGGCCTTGCAGGAATACATAAACCAACTGGATACACGGTCATGACCACGGAGAGGGAGTACTGCCCTTGCATGCCTGTCCCTCCTGCACCCACCACTGGATTCCGGGGCAGGGCAGTGAAGGCGGGGCTATGCGGCCCAGCTGCGCCCAGGCCCCGCCCCGTCCTGGTGCTTCTGGGGTCTCAGGTCTGGAGACCCTGACCCCACCCTCTGCGCAGGCGCTGCATGCTGTGAGGGAGGGTTTGAGCGTTTTGTAAATAAATATGTTTGCCCTTGGAACCCCTCAGCTTATGACTGAAGGGTCGGGGTGGAATGGGGAGAAATGAGGATTAGTTGGGGGTGTGAAGCTGGGAATCATGTTTATTTCCAGGTCTCTGACTGCTGGGAAGATTGGAGTTCTGAGGGAAAACTCCCTCATTCTCTAAAGCAACGAAAGAGGCGGAGACCTTTGGGGTGGTGGTGAGCAGCTGTCCCCACCGGGGTCCAAGTAGGGGTTCTAGTGGGATGGCTTGGCTGTGTGGTGGCCAGGCTGTCTTGCAGCTTCACTGCTCAGGAGGCCCTCTGAGCTGATGTTGGCGGAGGACCTGGTGCTAATTACTATGCTCTGACCTGAGACCTCTGGGTGCTGAGCTGTGATGCTGCTTCCGTGCTGGGATCTCTGGGGTCTTGGTTCAGGGTCAGGCCTTTGGGTTCTGAGCACCAGTGAGGACAGACTGCTGGAAGTGGGGATGATGGTGGGGACCTTGGAGGGACTGAGGGAGGCATGTGACGGGACACAACAACATAGTTTGAACTGCAACTTTATTGGAGGGGAGCAGTGAGGTTTCTGCCCCAGGGGAAGTGAGGTGAGCCCAGCCTCAGCCACTTCCAGATGGTTTTGTAGAGCTGGTCGCCCGGGGAGAGCTTCTGCTTCACATCCCAGAGTCTTCTGATCTCATAGCTGTCACGGCAAGCTATCAGACTCTGGGCCACCGGGATAAGCAGGGGTTGGGGCGACCATTCTGGGAAGGCGGAGGCACAAGTCAGGCTGCGGCTTTCTCTAAAGGCTGGGTGAGCTAGTGACCCCAGTGGTGCGCTGCAAGTTCCCCAACAGGGCACAGCATCCCAAGCAGTGATAGCCTCTGTGCCTCCTTTTCCTCCTCTGTGAATGGAGAGTTAGTGGCACCTGCCTACAGGGCTGGGAGTGACAAAATGGTTACTCTATGGAAAGCCTGCAGACCAGTGCCTGGCACAGAGAAAGCCCTCAGCAAGTGTGGGTGGTGTGATGACTGCTTATTCTCTGTCCCAGACCCTGGGTCCACCAAAGGGGGAAATGTGGCTTAGAGAGCGGATGTGGCAGAGCCTCACAGCGACTACACGCCATCCCCAGGCCCAGTCAGCCCCCCATCCCGACTAGCTGACAGTCACTTACCCATGTAGTTACCCATGAAGGAAATGCCAAAGGACTTGGTGTTCCAGGTGAGCCCCGCGTGGTCACCCCTGATGTTTCAGCTCCCGCCCTCATACACAAGTTCGTCTTCTCCGATTAGGTAGCTGGAGGGGCTCATGATGAGTCAGGGAGGACTTCCTGGAGAAGGACTCCCTCCTCCACTCACTCTGCCCTTGCTCAGGCCACTTTCACGCCTTCCCCAATACCCTCTTAGACCCAGTCTTCCACAATAACTGCAGGGACAGTAGCACCTGCCATGGGCCAAGCACAACTTAACTCTACAGGCACCTTTTCCTCCTCACAACAAACCATGAATTCTACTGCCCATCCTGTAGAGGGAACCAGAGAGATGAAGACACCTGCCCAGGGTCACACAGCCAGTCAGGGGCAGAGTCAGGCTGCTCACCAGGGCTCCTTGAATCCTACCCACACAATCTGAGGCCTTGCTTCCTCCCATCTTTCCCATCTGGAGGGTTTGTTGAGTCCTCTGAGGTGGGTCCTGATGTTCCCACTTCAGGCTGAGGAAGTAGAGACTTTGAAAGAGGTGATTTGTACAAGAGATGAGGACCCTCCACTGAGATGCTCCTTTGCCCTCTCCCCAGCTGCTTCCTGCCCCCTGTAGTGACACTCAGATGACAGGATAAGGGGCTCAAGGGGCGTCTGCCTCTGAGGTTTCCAATCCTGACAGTTCCTTAAATTCACTATTCGTGCAACGCCTGAATTCCAATGACTCCATATTGGAATGAACAAGAAGAGAGGCATCTTGTAGACAAGCTGTCTGCTGCATCAGCCCTCTGGCTCACAAGATCACAGGTGAGTCACAGATGCTGGTGTAAGGTCAGCTCAGGTCACGAGGGAAGCTTGAAATCCCAAAAGGGAAGACTTGAAACAGCCAAGGGACTTTGTAACGGCAGGCCAATTCCAGAAACCTGACTTGACATCTCAACCAGCCGTTACCATAAGACAAGGAACCATTGCTAGTCTCCTCCCCTTCTGACTCTTAAAAAATCTATAAAGATGTACCTCTTCCTCCCGGAGGGTGCAACTTCACTGTTCTCCATCGTGAGACCTGTGAACCTTACCTGGGAGCACTTCTCCCAGTAAAAATCACTTTTGCAATACTTTAGTCTACCTTCTCTTTTCAGTCTCGTTGCGGACCTCGTTGTAACCTGACAACTGGACTTTTACATCTTGGGTCCTGAATCTGCCACTTAGGAAGCCAGACCCTCAGAATCAGGCTCTGGAGAGGCTAGGAATGCCACAGTGACACCAGCCACCAGGATGTGGCGGGTATGACCCTGCCCCAGCCCCAGTCCTGGATCAGTGCACCTGTGCATTAGTTAATAGAGCCACCTGATTCACACTTCCGCCTCCTTCTCCAGATAGAGACAATTAGGAGCCCATTTTACAGGTGAAGAAACTTAGGCTCAGAGAGAAAACTGAGTCACCAGACTGAAGCTAAAATCTAAAACAGTCAAAAACAGACATCAAAAACAGACAGTCAAAAACAGACAGACAGATCTCTGTCCTGTAAAGTGATAGAGGCCAGAGGCTGCAGGCCTGGATGTTCTTGTTATTTCATGGGGACACTTAGAACCAGATATTGGAGCCTCTGATTGATAAAAATCTCAAGCCGAAAGAGTTGGGACTACCCCCTGGAGGCTTCTAGACTGCTGGGAATGAAGTAGCAGAGTCCTGGCCTAAGTTTCTAAGGAACTTCTGGGAATCTGCATCCAGCAAAGTGACTGGAGACCTGAGAACCTGTAGATTCCTTCTCTGCAGAAAGTCCAGCGCAGGACCCCAGCCTATTACCCAAAAGGGAGCTGGTGGGAACACCCTGAGGGAGGTGTAACCAGCCCTCACCCCGGTTTCTGTCCTCCCACCCCCTCCCCCACAGCCAGTTAGACTCAGTGGCCCCATGTCTCCCAGGGCTCCCAGACTCCCCAGGGACCAAGCAAAGACCACAGACCCTGAGAATCTGGGCCCTGCCGGCCCCTCCTCACTTCATATTGCTTCCCCAGCCCCTGACCTGCTCCCTCACGTAGCCCTTATTCCTGCTGCACCCCTGCCTGCTACTGTCTTCCCTCCATCCTCCTTCCCTGAGCCACTGTAATGAGACATCCCCTCCCACCTTCAGAGGAGCCCCTGTGGGTCTGTTCCAGCCTTTGAGGTCACCCTCACTCGCACTGTACCTTTTACCATCATGACTATCACCCTCAGACTCCAGCTGGTTGACTTTGCCTCTTTCTTCAACTCCCTGCGGGTCTTTCAGGCGCCTCCAGTAGCTTTGTGCTGGTCCTGGCTGAGTCCCGCCCGCAGCGGCACTCTGGGTGCCTAATGCCAATACTGCTGGCAGTGTCCTCGGTGCTTGGCACATCTTGCTGGTTTCCTGCTGGAGCCAGCCAGTCCCAGCTCTGGCTTTGCAGAGGAGGAAGAGGACCGCCCTAGGAGAGGTGAGTTACCTGCTCCGGAGACCCCGCAGGGAAGGGCGGGAAGGGCGCTGGGACTAGGCCCACGCTTACCCAGCCTGGGTTCTGCCTACTCCAAAGGCACCAGAATTAGGGAAGGAAGCAGAAAGCTTGTGTGTGTGTGTGTGTGTGTGTGTGTGTGTGTGTGTGTGTGTGTGTTAGGGTCATCTGTCCCTCCTGGAGCAGCATTGGGACTGAAGCCCTTTCCCCACCCTCCATCCCTGTGCTGCCCACCAGCCCTACCTGGTGACCCAGCGGGAGAAGGCAGGTCTGTCGCATCAGCCCTGCCTGCGCATGTGGTAGGTAGTACTGCTCGCTCTGGACCTGCTCAATACACGAGTCTGCAGGCAGCACCAGCTGTGTGCAACACGATCACATATTGCACGGGTGACAGGAGAGCCTGGGTGTACAGTGATGCCAGGGCCTTCCACTCTGACACGATGGGGCCACAGCAGGCCTGGTCTTCTTCAGCTGCTCCGAGGCCCAGGAGGGTGAGGAGGGCACAGACGAGCAGTGCGCCGTGGGTGGGCATGGCGGGCGGGGCACACAAGGACCGCTAGGAGCACGGCCGGTGGCGCCCTTATCTGCTGGGGCGGAGGCCTTCCTCACCCCACAGTGGGAAGTCCGGAGCAGGTTACACAGGACCCCAAACTTAAGCTTCCTTCTCTGACTGGGCTGCAACAGGATGCGGTGAGGTGGTGGCAAGGGGCCCCTCATCTAGTCAAGACGGGGTGGGGAGGTGCAGCTCCCCAGATGCTTTCTGGAAGATCCAGAGCCTGGATCCCTGCCCTGCTTTGTCTCTTGTCTCACTGGGACTTTGGACAAGTTACCAGGAACTTAACTTGCACCCTGGGCCCTCTTCTTCCTGGTGTTGAGGCAATAAAGCCTCCCCTCAACCACTTGCTGTTTTTTTTTGAGGAAAGGCGCAGATGGGAATAAAGGTGAGTAGGCAGGCAGGCAAGAAGAGAGTGGAGGAGGAAGCATCTTTTATTTATTTTGATTTAGTGGTTCACACTGGTGGTTTCCCCTGAACCTAGTACTCCAACCCAGGGGTAGGTGGCCTGTGCTCATTTGGAGGCAACTGACCTAATCACTGCTCCACCAGGTTGCACCAAGACTCCCAGTTTTTAAACAATTCTCCGTGGCTCAAGCCCATTGTCGTTTAACCCTTGCTGCACACTGAAGAGGTGACTATTGGAAGCCAGACTCACAGTGGAGGATTCCCAGGCCAGGAGAAGGGAAGGCAGGCCACTCAGATCAGGAGCTAGAGCGTCTGGATTCAGAGCCGGGCTGCCTGAGGTTTACTTCTCGCCACATGCCACTGTGGGGGCTCAGCGCGCAACAGCCTTTGGTGCCTGTTTCCCCACATGCAAAATGGGAATGATCATGTGAAGCACCCACCTCAGGGTGGGCGTGGGATTAAATGGGCTGACAAGAGCCCAACTTAGAAGCTGTCTGGCTCCTAGTGTCACGTCCGCACCACTGGGGCTGGAATTCCAGTCCACACTTGGTAGATGCAGGTCATCACTATGTCGCCCATGAGGGCATCTGAGGCCAGAGAGGAACAGCTGCTGCCAAGGCCTTCGGTGGCCTGGAATCAGCTGCCGGATCAGCAGGCCCTTCTGGACTCTGCCACCAGTCCCTCCTAGAGCACCGGGGTGATTTCAGGGTGGGCTTGCTGCTGCTTTGCCCTGCCTCTTTCACTCTTACGTTAGTGATTAGAAAATGACAAAAGTAACACATTTTAGCTGTGATGCTTGAATTGATGCAGAATGTTACTGTCCTGTGTCCCATTCTCTCCAGTCCCACCCATTGGAGTCACCAGTGAGCACACTACGGTATGTTTTCTTCAACTATATTTTCCTTGCTCACACAAATCACACTGAAACTTATGATATCATGGAATGGCTCGCCTGGCAGTGCCAAGTACTTCCATCGATGATCTCACCCACAGCTCCCCACAGGTTTGTGAGGTGGCTGTCATTTTTCACCCCCTCTTATGTCCTGGAGGGTGGGTCCTGGAGGGGTCACCACAGACAGGGAGGAGGCGGTGATGCAGGCTTCATGGAGCCAAACATTACGTTCTGAACTAGATTCTGCCTCCTGCAAACATACACAAGGCCATAAAAAAACATGCACATACACTTGCCTTCTACCAACTAATATCTCAGGGGTATCTTGCCAGGTCATCACATCTAACTTATTCTTCATGATAGCTGCATAGTAGTTCAAGAACAGATTTGCCATTTTGACAATCTTCCTTTTAAAAAGCCTTCCAATCTTTCCTCAATACGGCACAAAATATTATCAGACCACCTTATACATTAGAGCATTTCTAAATTATAAACAGTGACGTTCTAGGTCCCAGGGTATACACACTGACAGATTGTTTCCCCCAAAAGGCTGTTAATAATTCATATTTCCACCAGCAATGTATTGGAGTCCTCACTTACCCCACAGGGGATGCTATCACTACTTAAATGTCTGCTTATAAAGTGCTCTTTGTCACTTTAATTGCCATTTTTATGAACACAGGAGATTGAGTAATTTTCTGTCTTTGCTGCTCATGTGAGATTCTGTCCACTGCCTGTTCATCTTCGTTTCCATTTGAACAGCCACGAGGCTCATCCAAGGATAGGTCGGAGTAAGACAAAAGGACTGAAAGTTGTCACTTTCCAGCCAAGCATGAGAAATGGAATGTTTTGCAGCCTAAAGCAAGATCAGAGGCTGTTCATCCCCCTCTCCTGTTTACCAAACTCAAGGACTCCATCCCCAACTCCACACTCACCTAGCATTCCAGTCCATCTACTCCTTACCCCTAAATCAACAGCTCAGCCAGGTGGCCTTATCAAAATCCCACCTCTAGCCCCCTCCGTGCTAGTCAGCGACTTCCCCTTTAAAAACCCCTCTCACACTGCTTCCCTGGGATTGCTCCTTCTGCCTCTTCTCAGAAAGGAACTGTTCCTGGCCTGCACATGGTACAATAAAATTGTGCCTTAATGCGTTTTAGCCACTGCAGCCCTCTTAGGGCAGAAAGTCTTTTACCTTATCCCTTATGCTGAAATCCAAATCTCCTCACACTCCCTTCAGTCTCTCACTTCTCATCAAGCCATTTCTAACACCTCTCCCTCCAGATACCTTCTCCACAACCCTGCAGATCTGCCTCCAACCCTCCATTACTTGTCTCAACCCCACAACCCTCCTTCCCCTGCCACCCTCAGATGCCATGCTCTCTCACGATTGCCTTGAACTCCTCGACCTCTTCACCAACCCCGTCCCTAACATACAAGTCTCATCCCAACCCAGAGAAACTACCCACCCATATGCAAGCTCCATGGCCCACTGTGGCCTCCAAATGACATCCCCAATCTCTCCATTCAGTGCAATTTGGATAATTTTTGCCACTGATGCAGAAATTGGTTAGGAAACTCCTTCAAGCTTGTTTTTATCTCTGCTCTCTCTACTTTCTCAGACTGCCTCTTTCCTATCTGCATTCTCTGAACTCAGAACCTATTAACCCCACAGAATCAGTTTTCCAACCCCATTGTCCTCCCAATAATCCCCAAGCCCCCACTTAAACCTTTGCTTCAGATCCACCCTTCCCTGAACTTACTTGAGGGCGCAGGCAGCAAATGCACCACCAGACTTAAAACTGAATTCTGCCATCGCTGCTCTCTCAGGGCACCTATTCTTCCATTAGCCTGGGTAGTCAGAGCAAGTGCTGAGCTGCATTGCCTTTCTCTTCTCTTTTCTTGACTGGTCTCTTTCTCTCAAAATGGAATTCTACTAGGCCCTTTTTCCTCAGGCCCAACTACTAGCCGGGAGTTTGAATATGTGACCTATGTTTATAATCTTTCCTATAATTTCTTTATTATCCTCTACCACTGCAAATTACCAAAACTGGGAAACTGCACAAAGACCCCTCAAAAAATCTTCTAAAGGCAGCCTTTCAGGTGTTTAATAATAGAGATAAGGGGCCTCAGTAGCAACATGAAAAAGATCAGGCTAAGACAGAAGTCCAATAACTGGGCATTTAGCTCCTGGCCACGACCAGAGACCTTGCTGCTGGCACCCAGCTGGGCTCAGAGTCTCCACAGGCACCAGGCCCATGTTTCTGGGCCCATGATCCAAATGCAAGTGGGAGGGCCTTTTGGCCTCCTCAGTGCCCCAACCCTCAAGTCTAGTGGGGCCCTGCCCTTCGTGGTGGACAGAGAAGGCATTACAAGTTGAACTGCCCCCAGGCCCCCAAGGTCAGTGGGCATTCCCACCTGGCCCCTCATTGCCAGCGATGGCCCCAGGGGCACACGAACTGCTGGGAGCGCTGATGGAAGTCTAAAGGTGGTACTCAGACCCCGCTGGGACCTCTGTGACCGCCTTAACCATGATCCAGCCCCAAGTGCTTGGTGTTGGCTGGGTTTCTTTTAACTGATAAAATGCCACATGTTTGACTCTAACTTATTCTGGCCCTGTTGGAGTTTCCTCAGTCTCTGTTATGGGGGTGAATGGCGGTCCCTCATTCCCTAAAGCCACCCCTCCTCTGTTGTTGGAAGTCTTTACTCTCTCTTCTGCCTCTCTCAAGTTGCTACAGCCTGAAAACAACCTCCAGGTCTTCTCACTGGAATCAAGGCTAGAGTGCATCTCTAAATCCACTCCCCTCTCTTTTCTCCAAGCTATGTCTTTTCCTAAAGGGCAGACTATAATTTTTCCTCGTCTGCTCTCTTCTCAGCTGAAAATCTATATAACTCAACCCCTTTCCCAAGCCCTTTATTCCACTCTTTACCATGAAGTTTTTTCTCTCTCTCTGACTCTAACTTCTGATGGTATCTCTCCACCTGTCCTGCCCACTGTGAAATCCACAGGCTGGCGCTAGTCTGTTTGCTGCTTTCACATCTTGAAGTTACACAGCAGCTACATCCCACAAGCAGCTAAAGGAGGGAAATAGAGCTCCCTCTCTCTCTCTCTCTCTCTTTCTCTCTCTCTCTCTGGAATAGAAGCCTTATCAGCTATGCAAACTAGATAAACTTCAGCTAGGTGCTTGAGAGAAAAAAAGGTGAAAGTGAATGAACGTGTTTCTGAATGGAAAGATATAGACTGGGTTTTTGATTTAGTAAGAAAGTACTGTGGAATATTGTCTTTATTGACGTAATGGATGGTAATGAATTGAAGGTAAAACAAATGAACTTGGCATGTAGTAGGTAGGTTTATGCAAGTGAAAAAAAAAAGTTTGTGGAATGGAATAGATTTCTTTGGAAGGTCTTTACCAAATTAAGAAAGTACCATTTTCTTCTGTATGGGGGATACTAATGGCCAGGAAGCAGAGCCATACCCGCTTCTCCCAAAGTTACTGCTCTCAGAAACCCACTGCTCTGTACTCTTGGTGGTCTCATCCTCTCGTTCTATTAAATTTAAAGCACAATCTTAACCTGGGTTTCTCTATAGTTTCTCCTTATAGGAATCTCTTTGCTTTCTTACCAATCTTATTGCTACTTAAATCCTTTATACCTCTTAAAATCCTTAATGGAAGGAATAGAGGTCTCAGGTCAGGAACAAACAGGCTCAAAAATTTTAATTGCTGCCTTTGTCAGCACCTCCAGCCAGCTTATCCAGCATCAACTAAGAAGACTGACATCACCAAATGAACCTAAAGGAAAAGCCCCCAGCTACCACTGTGGCAAAGCCAGCCACTTGAGCAAAAATGTGCCCTCAAACCTGGAAATGACATGGGCCATGCCAAAGTGCAAAGGACACAAGAAAAGAGTGCTCTTGTCTCCAGAGTGAGAAGGGACCGCCTTTTCATATTCCAGCCCATGCATCAAGGGACAAAGATCAAATGATGGGGCCCAAGGAGCAGTCTGACTCCCAACTATTCATCCCAAAGGTTGTGTAAGGTTTTTTCTGAGCTCCGCGAGGAGAAAAAGTCAATTAGACAAAAAAGTCGAATAGTCAGGGCTTTATTGGATTCTGCACACCCGGGCGAAGTTCCCAAGTCCGCAGAATGGGGCCGGGGAAGTCGCGGGCTGGGAAGTCGCACTTGAACAAAGGGGAGCGGGCTCTTTAAGCGAAGGAATTTCACGGGCTTCTATGCCGCGATTGGGCATTGGCCCTGTGAATCCAGGTGTGGGGGTTGCATCCCTTATTCTGATGTCATCCACCTTTTTCCCGGACTTGGCCGCTGGGCATGCCCGCCATCCCGTCTTTCTGAGTCAACCTAACAGGTTGAACCTCAGGTAACTCTGATGTTGGAGGTAAAACTTTAATTTTCTCATTTATGAAAGAGCCATTTTGTCCTCACCTAGCACTTAATCCCCAGTTTATTCTTTACATCAGGTTTTGAACATAACTGAAAAGTACTCCACCTAGTTTACTCTGATAATCTATTTCTATTCTCTGTATTTTCTTAACATAAGTAATGCAAGGAGAAATTACTCTAAAAGTCATACCCTGCTTCGTGAATTGTGTTAAGTTTAATGGTAATTTTAAATCATCTCTAGTTCATCTTTTGACCTGTACCTGTATCCAGGAGGAAGTTTTGTGTTCCAGGTAAAAAACCAGATACTCATGAGTCAATCAAAAATTCTCTGAAGTCCCTTGGGATAAGTAAATGTAGTTGTTACAGATGATTCGTTACTGTTTTCCTGGTCCTTTGCCTCTGAAAGTTCACCCACACTAGGAAAATCTCTACTCTGCCTCTATTCAGAATAGACCTCAGCAATTGCTATAACACTCTCTAAGTTTTACTAGTACCCTTTTATGTGTTTTCTTCTTATACTTACTATTTTCACTATTATCTTTTCCTTAATGAAATTCAACTTGTAATTGTACCAGTTCTAGTCATTTCTAATCTGGAAAGCCTCTCTGTTCTGCATTTTCTCTAAAAGTCATGACAATATGCTCGGAGTCCCCACTCAGACTTTTCCTGAATCAGCCCTTTTTTAGGATTCCTACTCATACTTAAACTCTGCTTTTCTAACCTGCTATCTGAAATTAATATGTATGTTCTGAAGTTACATAAATTCCTAAAATGTGATGTGCTCTAATAGAAAGCATGTCATTCTGGTTATAATTCTAAAATGTTATGTACCAATTTTCTGTCTCTCCCTCCTAGACAGAGCTGGTGTCCCTGTTCCCGATTCTTCCTCCCCCAATCTTTTTCTTATCAATTTAAAAAGAAAAAGACAGGAATGTCAGGACCCCCACAGGAGCAAATCTTAGACAAGGGATCAAAGTTCATCAGGGCAGTGAATTGTCTCTGGTGCCACCTGGCCAAGGAATGTAATCACCTGAACTGATAAGGAACAAAGGAATGTCACCGGTGGATGCCTTCCCTGCCACCTCTGAAAAGGACCACGAAGTATCTACAGCACTTCTCAAAGAAACCATTCCCAGGTTTGGCCTAGGGAGGCCTCTCTCCAATCCAATTTGTTTCTCAGGTCACTCAAGAGACAGCCTCAGCAATAGACACCAAGTGGCACCTCCACTCCTCCTACCAGCCTCAGGTCTTCATAACCAAATTAACTTTCTTGCTTTCGTTGTCTTGCAGAACTGTAGAGGTCTGGACACACTAGCCTCTTCCTGAGGAGGCATTTACCTTCTCCTTCAAGAAGAATGCTGCTTCTGCATAAGCCAATCAGGCCAGATAGAAAAAAATCTCTTCAAACTAAGCCACCCAGCTCCGAGAAAACACTCAATTCCTGCCCCTCACTTGTTTTTCTGGTCTTCCTGGGTACTCCCAATCCTCACTCCATTCTTACCCTTTCTCATCCTCCTCCTACTTGGTCTCTGTCTTATACAACTGCTAGTTAACTTCATCAGAAGGACTGCCACCGGTATCACTAATCATAACCTCCTCCTCTTACAGGAAAACAAGATTTCTCTCCCTCAAGGTGCCCACTTCACCACCACCCCCTTTCAGCAGGAAGTAGCAATTTGAGATTTCATGGCCTATTCCCTTTTATTTTTTATTAAAAAAACATAACAAAGGCAGGAATGATAAAGGAGACAAAAGGACTGAAAGTTGTCACTTTCCAGCCAAGCATGAGAAATGGAATGTTTTGCAGTCTGAAGCAAGACCAGAGGCTGTTTAACTCCCCTCCTGTTTAGCTTTCTCTTCAGTGATAGTGTTCTGTAGGGTAATGACTTTCACTGAATAAGCCTGGATGTTGGTTTGAACACTGGGTATTCTTGAGTTTTGTGGCATCACCACTGGTTAGATTTGTTGACGTTCTTAGGTGGACCCTGCAATGGGGCCCTTAGAATTCATGCCAAGGGGTTGGAGTTTGGGTGGGGGATGCAGAGCCTTCCCCAGAGTCACAGGTCTGAATGGTAACAACCACTTTGTCACTGGCCCACAGTCAGCAATCAGGCTTCAGTTCCACCTCTGTCCACTCAACAGTACTGTGGGTAGCCTTAAAGTTTCCTTCCTTCTGGGACTCTCTTCCTTTAAGCCTGGGGGTGGGATTTCCTATGCGAGGGTCCTGAGGCTCCAGAACAATATGGTGGGAAGGTATAGGGGTAGGGGAATTCCCCTACCTGCCTTAGGTTATAGCAGCGACCTGTGTCATTTTCCTTCAGAGGTGCTCCTGCTTAGACAACCTGGGCACTGGTCCTCCTTCTGCCTTGTGCCAAAACACTCTCCCCCAACTCCACGTCCTGGTCCAGCTGGGCAGGCTCCCTGTTGCTCTCAGAGTGACTCCTGGGAGGCTTGGTTCCTGCAGAGGTTCCACCTCCTATGCTGTTTCCCTTCTCCCCTCAACCCCACAAGGTTGGGAGTCCCACATCCACCATGAAACTTTGAACTGTGTCGCCTTCTCCTACCCTTGGGGTGGTGATTGCAAGAACTGTGTTTACAGCCCCCAGGCCAGCCCTTCCACACTGTGTGTCTGGAGAACAGGTGATTTCTAGGTCTTCCATGGAGAAGGGATCCGACATGTCCTGCAAGGTCACCATCTTGACCACCTATCTCATCCCCATTTTTATTAGTGCTTTATTATTGTAACTTTGCTTTACAAATGATAATAAACTCATGTGTAGGTTCCCCGCATGTGCAGTTTCCTCACTCCTCAGATATACAGCAGCACATCCTGCTCTCAACCAAATCACTGAGTGTTCTTCACCATTATCCAGCGGGCTCCGCCACCATTTGTCGCCCCCCACCCCATGTTCCCCATGTCGTTCCAAATTGGTAACCTCAGTTCTATTGCAAAGAACCAAGGATTGGTTTATTTCATCTGTTCCTTTGTTTTTTCTATTCACATTCTATCTATGAGTGAGGTCATCTGGTATCTTTCTTCTTTTGACTTATTTCACTTAGCATAATCCCTCTGGATCTATCCAAATTGATTCAAATGACTGGATTTCATCTCTCCTAAGGGCTGTGTAGTATGCTATTTTATATATATATATATACATATATACATATGTATATATGTATAACATCTTTATTCATTCATCTGATATTGGGCACTTAGGTACTTTATAGTTCTTAACTATTGTGAATAGGGCTGCAATAAACATGAGAGTGCATAAATCTCTGTGAGTTAGTGTTTTTGTATCTTTTGGGTAGGATCATATGGAATTTCCATCTTTAACTTTTTTTCTATAGGGATTGCACCAATTTGTACTCCCACCAACAATGGAAAAGTGTTCCCTCCTCTCCACATCCTCATCAACATTTGTTGTTTCCAGACTTATGGATGATAGCCAATCTCTCAGATATAAGGTGATAGCTCATTGTTGTTTTGATTTGCCTTTCCCTGATAGCCAGTGAGTAGGAACATGTTTTCATCTTTGCTGTGTATCCTCTTAAGAAAAATGTTTCTCCAGTTCCTCTTCCCATTTTTTGATTGAAGTGCCTGTATTTTCTTATTGAGTTTTATTAGTTCTTTGTATATTTTGGATCCCCATTTTATGCAGGCTTTTTTTTTTATCATAAATGGGTGTTGGATCTTGTCAAAATTTCTCTGCATTTATTGATATGACCATGTGGTTTTTCTCCTTGCTCTTGTTGATATGGTGCATTACATTAATAGATTTACGTATATTGAACCTGGGATAAAGCCCACTTGGTCATGATGGATGATATTTTTGATGGATTGTTGGACTTGATATGCTAATATTTTGTTGAGAATTTTTGCATCTATGTTCATTAGATATATTGGTCTGTAATTTTCTGATGTCTCTATCAACTTTTGGTGTAGTGTGATATTAGCCGTAAAGAAGTGGTCTCTATTCCTCAATATTTTGGAATAGTTTGAGAAGAACAGCTATTAATACTACTATGAAGATTTGGCATAACCCATCAGAAAAGCCGTCTGGTCTTGAGTTTTTATTTTTAGGGAGACTTATGATTACCATTTAGTTTCCTTGCTTGTGATTGATCTGTTTAGTTTCTTCAGTTCTTCCAGGTTCGGTCATGGTAGCCTGTATTTTTCTACAAATTTCTCCATGTCCTCTAGCTTGTCCACTTTGTTGGCATAGAGATTTTCATAGCAGTCTGTTAGGATGTTTTATATCTCTGTGGTGTCTGTTGTAACTTCTCCCCATTCATTTCTGATTCTACTTATTAGAGTTTTCTCTTTTTTGCTTTGTGAGTCTAGTTAATGTTTTATCAATTTGTTTATTTTTTCAGAGTCAACTTCTGGTTTTATTTATGTTCTGGGTTGTCTTTTTGTTTTCTATTTTATTTGTTTCTGCTTCAATTTTGATCATTTCTTCTGCTGATTTTTGGCTTTGTTTTTATCTCTCTAGTTGCTTAAAATACATAGATTATTTGCTATTTTTCTTGTTTCTTGAGGTAGGCCTGGATTGCAATGAACTTCTCTTTTAGTACTGCTTTCGTTGCATCCCAGAGATTCTGTTAACCTGTGTCTTCATTCTCATTTGTTTCTAAGTTTTTTATTACTAATTTTTTAAATTTCATAATCCTAAACTTAACTCTGCAACCCAATTAGACTTGGAGGGGACAAGGGAACTATGGAACCCAAAGAACAGTCGTAAGAGCACAGATTATAGGACACTTTGAGCAGATGAGGGTAATGTGGTACTCTCCTAAGATATAGAAAGGTCTGGTGGTTAAAACACAAGTCAAATTTATTAGTCATGTCCAGTCTGCAATGATAATCTTGCTGGTCTTGCCATTCCTGGACTCAAAGTGTTCCATAGCTTCCACAGTATTCGTGCCATCTTTCACCTTGCCGAAGACCACATGCTTGCCAGCTAAGCATTCAGTCTTGGCAGTATAGATAAAAAACTGGGAACCATTTGTGCTGGGCCCAGCATTTGCAATGGACAAAATGTCAGGACCCATATGCTTCAGGATGAAATTCTCATCATTACATTTCTCCCCATAGATAGACTTGCTGCCAGTGCTATTGTGGCATTTGAAGTCACCACCCTGCTCATAAATCCTGGAATAATCTGTGAAAGTGACAGTCTTTATTACCAAATCCTTTCTTTTCAGTGCTCAGAGCATGAAAGTTTTCTGCTGTCTTTGGGACTTTGTCTGCAAATAGCCTGAAGGAGACACGTCCAAGGGTTCGCCACCAATATTGATGTTGAAGAGCACAGTGGCATTGACCATGGCTGCATGCCACCAAAGATCAGGTGGTGGTGCCATCTGCAAGGTCTCTAAGTATTTTTTTTAAGTTCTTCTTTGATATTTTCCTGTCATATTGTTTTTTAAGTGGTGTTTCTTTACACTGTATAGAGCTTCCTTTATGATTTCTGCAGAACTGGTTTTGTGGTGATGAATTCCTTTAACTTTTGTTTATCTGAAAAGTTTCTTATCATCCCTCAGTTCTAAATGATACTCTCACAGGGCATATAGAATCTTAGGTTGAAAACCTTTTTCTTTCAGTACTTCGAATATATCATACCATTCTCTTCTGGACTGCAGCGCTTCAGCTGAGAAATCTGCTGACAATTTTATGGGGATTCCTTTGTATGTAACTCGTTTTTCTCTATCTGCTTTTAAGCTTCTCTCTTTATCTTTTATTTTGGCACTTTGATGACAACGTGTCTTGGTGATGGTGTCTTTGGATTTTTTTTTTGTTTGGAACTTTTTGAGTTTCCTGGGTCTGGACGCTTGCTTCATTCTTTGGGTTATGGAAATTCTCAGCTATTATTTCTCTCTTCTTCTGGGAACTCTATGTTGCAAATGTTATCCCTTTTGATGGTATCCCATAGGTCTTGAATGCTGTGTTAATTTCTTTTCATTCATTTTTCTCTTTGCTGGTTTGCTTGAGTCATTCTTCTGCCCTTTCTTCTAGCTCACTGATTCTACTGGAGACTTTATTCATCCCATTCTTGAGTTCCTCTACTGAGTTCTTTAGCTCATTATTGTGTACTTCATTTCTTTGATATCTTGCTTCATTTATTCTTTTTGTTGTTGTATTTGTTTGCTTCCTTTATTTTTTTTTCATTACTGTGGGTATGTTTATTGCTCTTGTCCTAAATTCATCCTCAGGTAGTTTGCGTATATGTGCTATATCCAGAGCTTTCTTTGGAGTTTTACTTGGAATCATCATTTCTAATATATTTCTGTATCTTTGCTGTTTGGCAATTTGTTTTTATTTTTGTGGGTTAGGTTTCCCTGCAGTGATAGCCTTGTGTAGGTATTATTGACTTGCACTGAATAAGCCTGAATATTGGTTTGAACCCTGGGATTTTTTAAGTAGTATGGCATCACCACTGGTTGGATTTGAAGTTCTTAGGTGGACCCTGGGATGGGGTCCAAGAACTCAGCCAATGGTGTGTGTGTGTGTGTGTGTGTGTGTGTGTGTGTGTGTGTGTGTGTGTGTGTGTGTGTGTGTGTGATGCAGAGCCTTCCTCCTGCATCACAGGTCTAAATAGTAAAGACCACCTTATCATTGACCCACAATCAGAAGGCTGCAGTTTCACTTCCACCCACAGGGTGGCACTAAACTATTGAAGGTTCCTCATTTCTGGGAGACTTTTCCAGAGATGGCTGTTTCAGCCACCTTTAGGCAAGTCTGTGGGTTGGTCATGGCTCAGGTGCAATATGGTGGGAGAGTGTGGGTGTGGGGTATTCTCCTAGATGACTTCCAGTTTGGGCAAATCCCCTCAGGGGGTCCTATTCAGTCCATGGGGTGCTGGCCCTTCCGCCTTGCACCACCCTCTTCCCCAAGTCAGTGTCCCCAATCCCGCCAATCTCTGCTACTGGAATGACTCTCTGAAGGGCTGGTTCTTCCCAAATTTACTCTTTGCCATGGCCCTTATGTCACCAAGGCTGGGAATCCCAAAACCACTATGTAATTCTGAACCCTGATGTTTTAACTTATTTTATGGTAGCGAATGCTGCTACCATCTCTGTATACTCTGGACCTGCTTTTCCCTCTGCATTTGTCTGCAAAAGAGATGCATCTTGACAATTTAACTAGTGAGTCTATAATCCCCAGAACATGGATTTCTCCTTTTGGATTCATTATATTCTTGTCAGGATCCTAGGGCATTCCTTGGCTACGAGGTATTGCTTTTATATTCCCTACCATAATTCACCCCTTTATTTCCTCTTGCTCAATAAGAATTCAATTGCTATAAACTCTATTTATTACATGAAAAATGAATCTAAAACTTCCTAGTTATCTAAGATTTTCAACCTAGTTAGGTTTAGTACTTGTTTGGGATTCATATATATGCCCTTAGAATTAATAATAGCACAGTGCTATGACAGGTACTTCATGTGAACAGAAACTATGAGACTGGGAATATATCAAACTGGAGAAAAGAAATAGCAGGTTTTCCTGGAACAAATTGATATAATGTAAAAGTTGGTAGAAAGGTCATGTAACATGAGGATGGAGAAAAGTTTTCCCCCCAGAAGTAGATTTCATCAAGTACTCAAGGACATGCCTTGCTGTGTCACCTAGCAAGTGCACAGTTGCCAATGACTGATTTCTTCTTTGGAGAAACAAAATTAAACACACATTGTCATTCCAGAGACAATTAATAAAAAACAAAACAAAACAAAACAAATCAAACATTGGAGTTTTTGGTTATTTTATTTCTGTACAAAGTAAGTGGACATTAACTTGGATTTTTGAAAGTCAGTTCAATTAGGAATCTCTTTAGCCCTTCATCAATTATTTTGAGTGTTCTAGTCTCAAATACATTCTTTTCTTCTACAAACTTCTGAAAAAGATGAACACCTCCACCTACACCAAAATAATGTGCTTTGCTGGCCAAAAGCACCTGTCCATTTTTATCTAACAACCTAAGAAACGTTTCATGCAAAGTATCATAATAATCTGGATTGTAAATGGTTTCTGAGGTAAGAATGAGATCATAGCTCTCAAAGAGCTTTTCACTGCTTAGCAAAAGCTTACGAAACTCAGACCACTCCCCAGAAAAGAAACGACACTGGCCCAGTTCTTGTGTTACTTTTGATTTCCTGCATCTTTCCACCTCTGCTTCATTTAAGTCATTTTCTTCATCTTCCCACATGGAGTTAGCTACTACATTCGGTAAGGTTACTTCATCAATCACTAGACTGTTGTAATCTTGAAAATGGATTTCTTTGGCCTCTTCCTTGATTGCAATTATACCCAGCAGCCCTGATCCACAGCCAAGATCCAACACCCTTTTCCCAGCAAATTTCACTTTGGCCTCTGTAAAATAAGTCAGGAGGTCAAAGGTACATTCCCAGATTTTTAAGCCTCCTTCATAAACACCTGTAATCAGATCAGAGTGAGAAGAAAAGCTTTTTGAAATGATGTTTTCTCCAGGGAAGTTCTCTTTAAAAAAGGTAGTTTTTAGTACTGAGATGTTAACATCCTGGAGACCTGGTAAAGTTTCTATAACTCTATTTTCTAACACTTTCTTGAAATCTTTAGGCATAGAATGCTCCTTGGCAACTCTCAAACAGGGCTGTTTTTCATGTGCCTCCAAGTTACTTGAACTGTTAGCTGCACTAAGAGAGTTGTCTGTGTCTTGAGAGAGAGATGTGTTTCTCACTGACTTGTGTTCCCAGAGATGGTCCTGTGGTAAGTCAAACTGTTTGGCAGAACGTTTTCTGTCTCTCTGTGGACCTTTTTTACTTTCTGAGATGGAAGACTCTTTTGAGGAATCCAGGGCCACAGCTCCATTTCCAAGGATTGTTAATTCATTTTCCATATGGTCTTCTATAGTGAAATTAAACTGAAAGGCCATCCTCTCATTAAATGCACACAACTTTTTAAATTTAAAGGAATTTTTTTTTCCAACACAAGAGTTGAAGGTAGGTGCATACACTGCCTCAATTGTTCAATTAGTTTTGTTGGAATCAATTTCTTTCTAGCTGCTTACACACCATTGCAAATACTTAGGGATTTTTCCAAAGGATTTTTTTGAGGTCTTTGTTCTTTCAAATTAGTTCTGGAGAAAAAGAGAAATAAAAACTATTATTAAAACACAATTTGATGACTTTCACTAAAATGTAATATTAAAGCCTCCCCTGTGCCCACAGAGCTGTCTTTTCTATACAAACTGTGGAGGGTGAAAAGCATGAAAGACATTTGGAAACACACCACACATGCACACACACTTAACCTTCAGGGTTCAAAAGCTGGAGAAAGAAAGAAACTGTAAAACAAAAAACTGCAGAAGTAACTGGAAAAAACAAAGTAAAACATTTGGAGGCAGGAAACGCTAGGCCTAAGTACTTGGCTTGTCACCTGTCACGATCCTGCCTAAACACACTGGCCCTGTAACTTGTCAGAATCTCTTCAGTCCATTACTGTCTCAAGTAACAGAAATTGCAGACCGTGTCCTGGTAAATGAGCATCCCTTTAAAAACATGGACAGGTATGCTCTGGTGTGTAAATTCTTCCAGTTGACTGCACTAGAGATATTCTGTGGAGACTAGCAGCCCGAAGAAGAGTACGCAGGTGGGTTAGGTCTGGAGTAATAAAGATTAGCTTGATGGAAGTAACTTCATGGAGCAGCTTCTCTCTAGAGTGCAGAGGGTGGGGGTGGGGGCTTTATTCCTTTAGACAAAATCATTCTTGGGACCCTTCTCTCGCCGGCTGGAACTTGCACAGGGGCAAATCAAAACAAATCTGGCCCAATTCTGTGAATCATCAGGCGCCCCGATGCCTCTTCGTACTCAGCCGGGCCAGCCGGCAGGGAGTCACTTCCCGCAGTAGAGCCAGGTCAACCCCGACCTCGAACTTGAAATCCCAATCCCCGTGGGACCTAAGGTAGCTAATTTGGGAACTTTCAATTCTGCCCGCCAAGGCGCGCGATTAAATGCACCTTTGCCAGGAACGTACACCTGCAGCAGCCCGCAGCCCGCGCCGTCCTAGATCTCGCCGGGTCGGGTCGCTTCCGCCGGACCGGAAGCGCGCACCAGTGAGTGGAATCCTCCAAGGACCAGACAAGCCCGGCGCACAGAGCGACGCAGCCGCTTCCTCTCTATAGTATTGGCGCCGGGGGCCAGTTCGCGGGGCTTGCCGGGAAGCAGGGGTTTCCGGTCTGGGCGGCGGCGGCGGCGGGAAGGATTTGAAGCCGCCCTAGTTGGCGGCAGCATGTCCCAGGAGCGTGCCTTCCCGGTGAGCTCTGTGCTCCTGGAAGAGCTGAGTAGCTGGCCGGAGGAACTATGCCGCCGGGAACTGCCCACTGTCCTGCCCCGGCTCCTTATATCCTTTTCACTCGGAGAGGGGAGTGGGGTGGGCGTCGAACGCTTCTCCTTTGGCCTTCTCACACTCGCCGCCGGGCCTGAACCCTCTCTTTCCTTTGTTGATGAGCAGAGTGGATCTGCGAGGGGATGACGGGCGAGCGACCCGCTTGCGCCAGCGTCGAAGTCGCGCTTGGCTTTAAAGTCTTGGAAGGACTCGCGGCGTGTTCTGCCCTGTGATTGTGCCCTTGGAGGTGGCGTTTTCTTCTGTGTTGTTGTAATCGTTAGATGCGGTTAAGTGCAGATGCTTTTTGCACGGGGTTAGCAGGGAAGGCAAGGACTCAGACACAAGCTCTCAGGTGCGCTCTGACTCTTAATGGCTAAAGTCGAGAGGGATGCGCTTCAGTTTTTATCTTCTCAAAAATGGAAATAATACCCTCCTAGCTATTGTGAGTAAAAGGACAGTTCTACTTTGTTGCCAAGTCTAACAGGTGCTGCTTGATTTAAAATGTGTTCCCCTCCGCCTCTGGGACCTCTTGCTGATTAGGAGTTGCTTTTGTCCCGGGGTCGCCTCTGTTGAATGCCTCCGTTGTCCAGGCGCAGACCGTTTAGTCGTCTGAGGCCTTGGTGTAAATGTGGCCAGAGGTGGAGCCCTTCATATTCAAGAGTAGTTTCATTAATTCTTGAGCTCACTTTGAACATAAAACTTACACCTTCTTTTGAAAACCGAACTTCATTTGACGGTCTCGGCACTGCTAATTTCACAGCTAACCCCCAAACTGTTCCCATCCCTCAGAAGTCACTCGCCTTGGCATAAGCAATTATGTGCGGAGTAGGTACCAAAGGCCCCCCGCCCCCCTTTTCTTTTTAGTCACTGCGGTATGTAGAATTGCTGTCTTCAAGGATTTTGCTGTGGAAAACAAATAGCCTTCTCAAGAACAGTTAGTGGGCACACCAGGTGTCATGCTTTGGGGACAAAGATAAGGAACTTACTCCTCCTCTTCCTCTCAAGCTACCAGGGGTATTTCACTACACTGAAAATATCTTCACCTGATTTTGCATCTCAGACTTGACATTCAGAGGACTCCAGAAATGCTATTCCCCAGTTTTTTCGTCAGGATAAGTAGTTTCACAAGCCAAAGCCTTGGATCCTTAGTTTCTCACACCCAAACAGCAAGTCCTCTTGTTTCTGACTTCAAAATATATCTGAAATTCTTCCACTTCTCTCCATCCCCACTGCTGCTGTTCTAAACCGCCATCACCTCTCACCTGCTATATTGTTAACGTCCTTGCTTTTTATTCCTGTCTTAAAATCCATTCTCCAGAAACACTTCCAGAATGGAAAACAGATGTGTTACACGTAGACACACATCGCCCTCCAAGGCCTTGGCCACCTGAGCTACAGGGGTGCGACAGCACGTCAGTTCCCTTTTTAAGCAACCCACTGCCCCGCAGTGACTTTTTAATCAAATTAGGAGTAAAATTCAAATTTAAATTTAAGGCTTCCCGTAATTTTAAGCCTTGGTCTTCTCTGCTACCAAGCTCACTACACTCTTAACCTCAAATACATAAAGCTCGTCTGCCTCAAGCTCTTCCTGCTTGCTGATCTGTCCCTGTGTTCTCCCTTACTCGTGTATGCATCTTTGTTCAGGTCTTTGAGCAAATGTCACCTCAAAGAAGTCTTTTCGGAGCCCTCAATCTTAGGTAGTTCCTCCCAAACTCAGTCTGTAGCATTTCTATTATATTACCCTATTCAATTTTCTGAAAAGTACTTTATCATTAATAGAAATTACCTTGTTTGCTTTATTTTTCAGTTTTCTTCAGTACAATGTAAAATTCATAAAGACGGGAGCTGTGTTTTCACTGTATTATCCCTAGCATCTAGAATCTATACATTCAATAATTTGGGTTTATTTTTACTTTTCGTGGTATTTTATCTTCAATACTATTTTCAACAAATGAGAAAGATTTGCAATAAATTCACAATTCCATTACCAAAACAATTATTTTCATGTTTCACAGTCTAACTGCATGTCCCGTAATGATAGCATGTGTTTAATTTTGGAAGAGGCTAGGGTTTTTGACTTACTGAAATATTCTCTAAAGTCTGTCATACTGAATTCAGCTAACTTAATGACTATCTCATTTTGATTGCTACCTTAAGTACATGTATATACACCCATATGCAGAATAAGATCTCAAAGGAAAACTCAATTTTTCTCTTAGCGTGATAGGTTATAGGTTATTCGTTTTTCTTATTGACATTAATGATTCTCACATTGTTTTTAGAGTAAAACATTTCTAACATCTCTTGGTAATATATAAGTATATAATGTGGTACTGTTAACATTTGTAGTGAGCAGGATAATTTGTGTTCACGTTTATAAGCAATGTGCAGAAGAGTGGTAGGAAAGGTATGCAGATAACATGAGAAGAAGGTGGTGAATGACTTAAGATAGGTACAAATAAAGTACTATAGAAATACGGAGGAGGGAGAAATTTCTTTCCTCTTTTAGAAATCACTCCGTGGATAACTTTAACACTTTCTCTGTGAAAAACATTTCATCACCTGCGCAAAGTTTGCAAAGGGAATTTTATTCCTGAGCAATTTTGAAAATATTTCCTTGTTTTTATAATATTGTTTGTTTACCTAATGGGAACATTAAGTATTTGTTTTTTAAAGGAATGGTAGAGGCAGAAATAAAGGCAAGTAGACAGGCAGGAAGAATCATTTTATTTATTTTCACTTGTTCACACTGGTTGTCACCCTCTGGACCTGGGAATACAACCCAGGACTGGGAAGCCTGTGCTCCTTCGGAGGCATTTGACCTAACCACTGCTCCACGAGGGTGTGCCAGGAACATTAAATTTTAAAAACAAAATTAAGCCAGTAATGTCAATCTAATTTCAGTCTTTGTGCATCGTTACTTAAATTTGTGAAACATCTTTTTTTTTTAGTTTCTTAAAAGAAAAGGCAAAGGCGGGAGTGAAGGCAAGCAGAGAGGCCGGCAGGCAGTTAAAGAGGAAGAAGAAACACTATTTAGTTGTTCATCTTGGTTGGTCTCCTGGCCCCAAGAGGTGAATCTTGATGTATATGGCTTATGCTCAACTGCTATTCTACCATGGTGTGCCGAGAAGCAGCCTTTTTAATTGATTCTCTCTAGTGAATATCCTGTTACTATAATAGTGTCTTTCTTAATTATTTTACTCTATGTATCAAGATTCCAACAACTGGATTGAGCACATTAGTAAGTAAAATAATCTTAATTGTATGATATACTTGGATGTTGTTAAGGTCTTAGTTATGCATAGCAATTATAATTTCCTGTTCTCTTCAAATTTAATCTTTTCCTGTTATAGTCTCTCATCTACTTAAAATGTATCCAGATTCCTTCAAATTACACTACAAAGGTTTTAAATTCTATTTTGGATACCAAAAGTGTTCTGTTTGATAATGTATAAGCACATTTTAATTTTAAATATTAGTTCTTAAGTTGGTTAGACCTATATAAAACATAATTTACAGGCTACTTAACCTTTAGCCTCTACTATGTTAAAGCTCATTTAGAAAATACCTTGAGTTATAAAAAAGCTGATTGTTTAGGTGATGGCATTTGTCATTGAAAAAGTTTCTCATCTTCATCTGTCTTCATCAACCTTGATGTGATTTACTTAGTAGGGGAGATAGAGGCAAGGCAAAACTGCACAATTTACAAATATATTTTAAGTTTATTCTATTTATATTTCACTTGGTTGTGGAGTATTTGTTTATAATTTTGAGTCTGTATTACTTGTTGGGAGCCTAGTTTTTTTTCAGAGTATTGCTTTTATCCTGACTATTAGTTAAACATATTCATTGTAGAAAATTTGAAGTGTGCAAAAAGCAGAAAGAGTAATAAAACATCCACCACTCTAAAATGATTAAGGTTTTGCTATAGAACTTTCAGCTCTTCATTTCTCTGTCCTGCCAGTCTATTTTCCTTTGCATTTATACAATTACATACATTAAAATATGGTTTATACAATTTTGGAACTTTTCGTTTAAACTTGAAGTTTTGTGAACATTTTCTCGTGCTTTTAAATCATCTCTAATAATCATTTTAATATATGCAGATCCTGTTCAATGATGGTCCTCAATTACACATTAACTAGTCCTCAATTACCAGACATATAGGTCGTTTCCTTTTTTTAAGTTATTTAGTTGTTTGTTTAGATAGGTAACAAGCACTCTTAAACACTCTTACATTTGGAAAGAATAATGATCTTTGTTTACTGACATGACAATATTCTTACAAATTACTATTTTGCTTTATAGGAATTCTGAAACTTATTGTAGAAATGTTTTTACCTCATATGAACCACCTGACATTGGAACAGACTTTCTTTTCACAAGTGCTGCCAAAGGTAAGGTACTAGTATTATCTTTGACAAGCTACCTGTTATAAAGCCTGTTAGTCTAACCTCAGTTGTAGATCATTTGTTCTTAATTGTGGCTCTTTTTACCCCGTCTGTCAAACCCATTTGAAATACAGATGAAGTAGTGGGAGAAAAAAAAAGGTATTATGCAAGAAATAATCGTATAAGTATAGATCCTTTATTAACTAGATATTCATTATTTGTAGCTAGTTTTAAATACCCTTGTATTTTAAACCTATTATATGGAAATTTGGGATGGGTGATGAAGTTAGCTAATTTTGTTGTATCTTTGTTGACTGAATAATTTTTAATATTAAAATTTTGTTAAATTTCACTGTCTCAAGAAATGGAGCCAAAATTTATTAATGAATTCTTAGAATATAAAAAAAGTAGAATATTAGTAAATCAGAGAAAACAGTTCTCAAGCTACAGCATTACTTTTTAGTATGGTATGGTTTTTCTTTGAAAATCTCAATCATACTGTTTTTAAAAATTGAGAATAGTAGTGGAACTTTGGTGCCAAAATGAAACATGTATTTATGTGAGCTACTTCTTAAAGGAATGGATTCCAATCTATAGCCTTGAAGTAGATAATTATAAGAATTTTTTTATGCATCTTCACTTAGTCTCTATCTGAAAAACTTAATAGAATTCATTTTTGACTACCAGGAAAAAGGTCCAGCTATGGGAAGCAGTATCTTAAATTACATTGTGATTTTGGCTGTGTCATTATTCCTGAAATATTTAGACCTTTTAAATTGTTTACAAAGATCTGAGTATTAAGATCTTAGGGTGGCTAATTTTTTTTAAGGACGGGTGCAGGTAAGAATGAAGGTGGGCAGACAAGCAGGCAGAAAGAGGGAAAGAAGAAGCACTTCATTTTATTTTCAGTTGTACATCTTTGTTGTTCCCGCCCCCAGGATGTGAACCCAGGTCCGTATGGACTGTGCCAGTTGAAGGTAACTGACCAAATAAATTGCTACTTCACAGGGTATTCCAGAGTGGCTAACTTTTCCCTTAAACAAAACTTGAGGTAACGTACTGTACCTCTGAATTAGCAACTATATTTTAAGTTGATTAGAAAATAAGTGAATTCAGCACAGATTCATCACCAGAAAACACCCTTGTTGTAAATGCCTATGTGAATGTGGATTGGTTCAGACCATTTTTTATTTTATATAAAGAGTAGCACTTAAGAGTTGTTATTTCCCCAAAAGATAAACTTGAGTTGTTTTTTATTTAACTGATGTTACTAAATATATTCTAACCACAGAAATGGAAAATAATCCTTTTTTGTCTGAGACTTTTTTTTTAAAAGATTGTATTGCAGAAATACTTTATATATGCATGTTAAGCTAGATAATATTCCATGAGTGTTAATAATACAAAATGAAATCATTGAATTGCTTTTTTTCTTAAAAGACTGCTTAAAGGTTGTCTTTCTTTTTCTAATGATTTCTGTTAGTCCTGTTTATAACCTATTTTGCTTTCCCAGACTGTGAAATTATTTGATGACATGATGTGTGAGTTAACCAGTCAAGCCCGAGGATTATCAAGTCAAAATTTAGAAATCCAGACCACTCTAAGGAATATTTTACAAGTAAGTCAAATGTGGCACACCTTGGTAGCTCATAAAAATGTTTTCTCCTCCTCTTCCTTCCTTATTTAAAAATGCTTCTTCCTCATCTCTCTCCCTTCGTCTCTTCAAAAAAAAAAAAGTAAAATGTATTAGAGGGAAGAGAGGAAACTTAGGGTGTGAAACTATTTATACTGATATTACTTTGCCCTGTATTCGTTATGTAATAGCCCGATGCTTGAATTCAAAGAATTAAATCTGTGACTACAGAAACAAAATTGTGAATTTAAAAAATCAGTCTTATCCTAAGTATACATCTAAGAAGATAATCAAGATAGCATGCCCTATCTGTGATTTCAGCGCACATGGCAGAAAGCCTGCCATATGCTCTGATATATGGGTTAGGATTTTAACTTTTTTATTTTTTTACAATTTTTTTAACCAGTGGCCAGTTCCAATATTCATTCTGATGAAATGAAGTTCTGTGAAAGGAGGGAGAGTGTCCATATGGTTCTCTGATGTATCCCTAGCATTTAACTCATGGTCTGGCAGTTTCTAGATGAATAAAAATATATTCTCAGTGAAACTTCTGTCCTTATTTCCAGACAATGGTTCAGCTCTTAGGAGCTCTGACGGGATGCATTCAGCATATCTGTGCTACACACGACTCCATTGTTCTAGAACATATCCATAGTCTCCCCACTTCAGTCCTCCATGTAATCAAAAGTACATTTGTACATTGTAAGGTGAGTAATGGGTTTAAGTACACTTAAATGGCCTGGACTCTGTGAACTGAGTAAAATATGTTTTTGTACATAAAAGATTTTTCATTTTAGCCTTTGTTATTGGAATAGATTTTTCAGTAGACCAGAGTATGTATGTAAATATTTGTTTCAAAATAAGTGGTTACAAGGAAGCCATAAAGGAAGGCTTTTCTATTTTGCCTTACTCTGTTTCCTCTATATAGAAAGAAGTGATAATGGATTTGTGTCAGGTCACAAGAAGTCTAAAATAGTTCTGTCATGGCATTGGTGGATTAGATATATTCCTGAATGGGTGGGTGTCTGTGAAGCAACTCTACCCCTGGTTTAGTTCTTCCTTACAATCCCAAGGCAGCTTTGAAGCACAGCAGAGGGCTGGGGTGGGGTGGCAGGGAGGGGTCATAGGCAGTTTGGTGCTGCTGTTTATTGGGAGGTAAACATCACTAGGTAACTATGTTCCTCTTTGTGTTACGGTGATAAAGTGTCCTAATGTTCTAGATTTGTACCATCTCTGAAGTCAGAGCGCCTACTTTATTCATGCTTACATCTATTGAAGTACATTGTATACAGTGATTGTTCACACATTTGTTTAATGAATGGATGTGTGATTCAATAAAAGACATTGCCTTTGTGATCCTGAATGGAATGAGTTAAAGTATATTTGACTCTTGAACTTTTTGTGATTTTCTTTTTCTCTCATTTTTGTTATTTGTGATCAGAATAGTGAAGCAGTTTACTCTGGCCGTTTACACCTTGTTTCAGACCTTCTCCAGGCTCTTTTCAAGGAGGCCTATTCTCTTCAAAAGCAGCTGATGGAATTGCTGGACATGGTTTGTGTGGATCCGTTGGTAGATGAGAAGGATGATGTTTTGAATATGGTAATAGGTGAGTTGAAGAAAACGACTTAGTATGTGATATGTATTGACTACAACTTTACGCCAGTTAAATGGTTGAACCCAATATTGTTTCTTTCTTTTCTTTTGAAAGGAAAGGTGCAGGCAGGAATGAAGGCATGCAGAGGCAGGCAGGTAGGAAGAGAGGAGGAAGAAGCACTTTATTTAGTTGTTCATCTTGGTTTTCATCCTAGCCCCAGGTCTTAAACCTGAGTCCTTGGGATATGCAGCCAGTGCTCTCAGCCGAAGGCAGCTAACTAATCTGCTCTTCCCCCAGGGCATGCCCCAACATTGTTTCTAATGATTCATCATACCTTAATCACCCAGGTATAAAAAATTATTTGTTTTTAATTTTTTTAAATTTAGAATTGTAGAATTGACGTTTGATGCCTTAATAAAAATTTGTGTATTAAGTTACTATTCATAGTAGGTAATTTCCCCACAGTGATTAACCAAGTTAGTTAGGCTCTTTGTTATACCCTCCATAAAGTAGTCTTTTTACCCTCTGGTAATCTGCATTCTGGGGCAGTAACTTTCAGGGTTTTTAAACCATAGCTCATAGTAAGAAATGCAATTAGCATTCATTCCCAGACACACATAATTATATATGAATGTTCATGCTTGTGAGTTTGTATAGACTACATTTATTTAATATGCATGAAATAATAAGCATTTTGTGATGTGCTCTTATGTTCTATTTGATTTTTAAATCACTGATTTTAATTATTAATTTCATCATTTACCAATGGAATAAGACCCACTCAGAGTTTGAAAAGCAATACTATGATATTTAAGGGCAAGGATTGCATACCTCGTTTCAGTATAAAGAGAGTAAGTTGGATTTGTGCAGTGTTTGAGATACCTTTTGCTCTAACAGACCACCTCAAAGTCTTTTGGATTGAAACAACCACTGTTTTGTTGATTCATGAATTTGTGAGTCCATCAGCAGGTTAGGCTGGACTCAACCGATTCTGCTCTCTCTGCCCCATGTGGTGGTGCAGCTGTCTCTCCTGAGTTGCAGTAAGTGACCTCACTCCCAGGTTGACAGGCAGCAGTCCGGGCTATCCCAGGCTGTCATCGGTAGTGTCTCAGTTGCAAGAGAGGGCAACCCCAGCACATAAGGACTTCTGCAGTCTCTGCTTGCCCTACATTTATCATTGCCCGGTAAACCAAAGCACATCTGTGGATAAGCCCAGTGTCAGTGTGAAGGGAGTCACCTAAGAGTGTGTGCACAGTAGGGAAGCTACTTTGGCCTTTTTGCAGGCACAGGCAGAGGAGAGCCTTGCGTGAGGACTACACAGATTTGTTTAAATTCCTCTTTGTTAGGCCTTCTTCCCTCAGCAGTTGATTTTGTCATTTTGGATTAGAATTGTGTCTGCAGAATATATCTCTTAAAATAGAATACAATTTTTATTCCACTAAGCACTTTAGTTTTATTTAGGTCATAGAGTAGGTGTAAACTTAAGGGAATTTATGAACACCTTAAATCAAGTGTGACCCTTGTCTTCATCCAGTTTTTTTGAACTGCACTACCTGTTTTAACAGTTGTCAGATTTGTTCAGTAGATTCTTTTAAATATAGGAGAAACTCCATGATATCAGGATGTCCTAAGATTTCTGTTGTCTTTCTTTGTAGTTATACATTCATTATTGGATATTTGCTCTATTATTTCCAGCATGGACCATGCATTTCATGCCAATACTTGGAAATTTATAATTAAGTAAGTTTTTTGTTTTCCTTTTGTAATGAGTTGTCCGTATCCAAAATCTTAATTATTCATCTATTTCTTGGATTGCATTTAAAACATTTTGTATGGTGTGTATAATGTTTACTGATAATCCAACTAATGTACAAGCAGCTCCCAAACCTACTGCCTCTGAAATTAAAAAAAAAGTTTCAGTTAGTCAGCTAGTACCTCTGATGTAATGGGCCCGTGGGCCAGACTAATCCTTAACCACTCACCTGCTACTAATGTTTAACTGCCAAGTATCTATTTCCACACTTAGATAAAGTAGTTACTGTAATTACATGGATATGATTTTGAGTTCAAGTTAAATTCCATTTATAAGGTACTTTTAAATGGAGTGTTACGAAGAGTTGCTGGGGGAGTGCCCTTAGCATTCATCAGAATCTTAGGGGTGGTAGGAGATGGAGTTGAGATGTGAAAATGGTCACTTTGGAACCTTACCTGCATAAAGCATTGAAACTCAGTGTGATGCTTTCAGGTCTTAGCTGTTTGGGTTTTTTGCACAGGTCACAGTGCAGTGGGTGACTGTCACCTCACTCGTGCTGCACAATGAATCCTTTTGAAACCCCCACTCTCCTGAACCCTGGTCAAGTTTGGTTAACTTGACTCATCTGGAAATGGACAATAACAATAGCACCTTCTTGGTGAGACCACAGTGAGAATTCATTGAGGTTGTCAGTGAAGTGCACGGCCCAGTGTTGATGCTCAGTCCTCCATCACGTCTACACCGCAGGCCCTGTCCTGTTCAATTTCTGCCCAGTATTCAGACTCTTGTTCTGAAATGTAAACCAGGTTGTTACTCTGCTGCTTACAGTCCGTCCAGTTTTATGAGTTGTAACTTCTTCGTCTTCTCTGGTCCCCGCCCTTTCATTTGCCCATCGCTGAGATCGTAAATACCAGACTCCGACCTAGAGCCTTTTCACAGCCTTTCCTCTGTCTAAGAGGCTCCTCTCCTGGACATCACACCTTTCTAACTCGTATTTCTCTTTCAGTTCGCATTTGAAATGTTAACATCTTTGTGGCAGCATTGTTCAGTATCTTACCTTAAGAAGAAATTAGATTGTATTTCAGCTGCAGCACTCTGGACTCCTCCATTTTAGCATTTATCACAGTTGTAATGAATAGTTTTTGTTCTCATACTAGACCACAGATTTCATGCTTAAGGGGCAGAGATTATCTTTTCATTCACTTCTCTATCCCCAGGGACTAGTGGAATTCTTAGAATTCTTAGTAAGAGTTCAGTTAGTATTTTATAAGGAGAAATACCAGTTTAGCAACTAACTTTAACTGGTTCAGAGGTAAAGTTCGTTACTTGTTAATTATGCCATGCCTAACATGATGTATTGTGATTTTTTTTTTTTTTTTTTTACCGTGACTCTTCAAGTCGTTTTATGGTCTTAAATTACTTGATGTGTTACCTATGGTGATTGTATTCCTTTCATTCTTCTAGGCAGAGCTTTAAGCACCAGTCGGTTATAAAGAATCAACTGAAACACAAAGATATAATTAGTAGCTTGTGTGAAGACATTCTTGTCTCCTTCCATTCTTGTTTACAGTTAGCTGAGCAGATGACACAGTCAGAAGCACAGGTAAAGCATGGTTGAATAGCACTGTAATCAGTAGCTCTCATCTCCTTTGGCAATTACTGTATCTCATTTGAATTTATGGATCAGTTTATCTGGGGGTGGGTGTTAATTAGTTTCATTCAATTGTTTTGGTTTATTCAGTCTGTGGACTTATTGGCAACCCATAATTGCTTTTATTTTTTTTATAACAGTAACATTGATTTTGCAGATTAAAATAAACTCATGTGTAGGTTCTCTGTGAAGCTCCCTATTCCTAAGATATATGTTAGCATACCCTGCCTGCCACCAAATCACCAAGTGTTCTTCAACATTGTCCAGTGGACTCCTCCACGCCACCACTTGCCCCACTCCCCCACGCCACCACTTGCCCCACTCCCCCGTCCCATTCCCTGTTGGTAACCTCAGTTCTATTGCAAGAATCCAAGGATTGGTTTTGTTTTGTCTGTTCCTTTGTTTTGTCTGTTCACATTCTACCTTTGCATGTGATCATCTGGTATCTTTCTTTTGATTTATTTCACTTAGCGTAATCCCCTCTAGTTCCATCCATGTTGATTCAAATGACAGGATTTCATCTCTTCTAAGGGCTGTGTAGTATTCCATTGTGTATATGTACCACATCTTTATGCATTCATCTGACGCTGGGCACTTAGGTAGTTTCCAATTCTTAGCTTGTAAATAGGGCTGCAATAAACATGAGGGTGCATAAATCTCCGTGAGTTAGTGTTTTTGTCTCTTTTGGGTAAATACTCAGAAGTGGGATGACAGGATCATATGAAATTTCCATTTTCAACTTTTTGAGAAATATCCATACTGTTTTTTATAGGGGTTGCAACCAGTTTGTCCTCCCACCAGCAGTGTATAAGTGTTTCCTCTTCTCCACATCCTCATCAACATTCGTTGTTTCCAGACTTTTGGGCAGTAGCCAAATCTCTCAGGTATAAGACGATATCTCATTGTTTTGGTTTGCATTTCCCTGATAGCCAGCAAGTAGGAACATCTTCTCATGTGCCTGTTGGCCATCTGTATATTCTCTTCAGAAAAATGCCTCTCCAATTTCTCTTCCCATTTTTCGATTGGATTGCCTGTTTTTCTATTACTGAGTTTTTTTAGTTCTTTGTATATTTTGGATATTAAGCCCTTCTCAGATATATGGAATGCAAATACTTCCTCCCAGTCTTTGTCTTGGTAATGTTTTCTTTTACCATGAAGAAGCTTTTTAGTTTGATGTATTGTCGGTTGTTTTATTTTTCTTTTTGCTTCCCAGGATGCTGGAGTTGAGTCTCCAAAGATCTTTCTAAGGCTGATATCATGGAATCTTTCCTGCATTATCTTTATGGTTTCTGGTTTCGTGTCCAAGTCTCTAAACTATCTTGAGTTAATTTTTTTAAATGGTGTTAGATCTAGCTTCATGCTTTTGCTTGTGGCTGCCTAGTTATCCCAACACCGCTGTATGCTTTTGGCTCCTGTGTCATAGATTAACTAACTGTATGTGAGTGAGTGAGGTTCTGGTGATTCAGTTCTATTCCACTGATCTATGCCACTGTTAGTCCAGTACCATACCGTTTTGGTCATTATCGCTTTGGAGTATAAGCTCAGTGTCTGGGAGTGTAATCCCTCCAGATTCATTCATTTTTTTTCTCATAATTGCCTGTTTGGGTTCTTTTGTTGTGCCATACAAATTTAAAAAAAAAATTTTTTTTTTTTTTGGTTCTATTTTCTGGAAATAAGCCCATGGAGTTTTTTGATGGGGATTGGATTAAATCTGTATATTGCTTTAGGACAGATGAACATTTTAATGATGTTGATTCTTCCCAGCCATGAGCAGGGGATATCTTTCCATCTCTGTATCCTCCTATTTCTTTTAAAAAGGACTTGTAGTTTTCATTTTACAGGTCTTAAACCTCCTTTGTTAAGTATATTCCAAGTACTCAATTATTTTTACTTCTACTTTGAAGTGATTTTTTTTTTATTTCATTTTTTTCTAGCATGTTCTTTGTGTATAAAACTTCAAGGGATTTTTGTGCATTGATTTTTGTAGGCTGCAGTTTTATTGTATTTGTTGATGAGTTCTAGTAGTTTTTTGACAGAATTTTTAGGTTTTTCAATATAATCATGCCATCTGCAAATAATGGTAGTTTTGCTACCTTCTTTCCAATTTGGACTCCTTTTATTTCCTTATCTTCCCTAATTTCTCTAAGACCTATAGTGCATAGCAGTGGTGAGATTGGACAGCCTTGACTTGTTCCTGACCTTAGAGGAAACATTTTACATTTTTCCCCATTGACTATGATAATGACTGTGGGTTTGTTTCATATGAACTTTATCATGTTGAGCTATGTACCTTTAGTCCCACTTTATGCAGGGTTTTTATCATAAATAACTGTTGAATCTTGTCAAGAGCTTTCTCTGTGTCTATGAATATGATCATGTGGTTTTTCCTCTTTGTTCTTGCTGTTATGGTATGTTACATTAATAGATTTATGTATGTTGAGCTATCTTTGCATTCCTGGGATAAATTCCACTTGGTCATGTTAGATGATCTCTTTAATGCATTGTTGGGTTTGATTTGCTAATACATAATTGCTTTCCACCCTGAACATTGTACCAGACTCCTATTCGCTCCCTTCCCTCCAGAGTCTGTCTCCTCCTCTTTACTAACTTATTAGTTAGGGCTTCCTGGTATTTCCTCAGAATTCTTTGATTTTCTATCTAGAACACAAATTGAATTCTTCAGTCCTATCTTTAAAGTCGTTTTGATATAACCACAGGTTAGCCTTTTCTTCACTAGTCCATTGCAATGTGTAATGATTCAACTGTGTGTCCGTGTATCTGTCTTTCAAAGCTGATAAATGCCTACATTTATTTTGATTTCAAAGTGAGTTTTGAATTGACATCCCATCTATGAAACTTGTATTCTCAAATTTTGTTTGTAATACGCTTATTGGGAATTACAGATTCCCGGGCTAGTGTTTGGAGAGTAAGATTAGGTGAGGTTGCTGAAGGACAGTGAGATGGGGAAAGCCCACTAACAGCATGGTCTCTATGTAGTGGAAGCCATGTCCCGTGGGTGCCTGACCAGGGGGACTCTATATTCATAAAGTCTATCAGTTCATCTTTTGTAAACTGCATGTAGATGAAGAGCAGAGAATTTAGATAGTAAATTACCTTAACTTCCCAAACAAATTTTCATGTCTTTCCTTATTTATGAAAATTTGGGACTGATAAGTGTGACTAGCACTGCTCACTGTCCATTTTCTGAAATGGGCTTTGAGATACTGTAAGTTTATCTGCTTTTCTCTGAATTCTGGCCAGGAATGCCCTCTGCTGTTCACTATTGATATTACTGAGGAATCAAAGGATAACAGTTTTCCAAGCAGTTTTTCACATTGTCAAAAAACCTCTAAGTATAACCACAAGATTCAGTTAGCACTGTGTTATTTATGATAGCATAGGATGCATAAGTCTCTATTTGTTTCGTGGGGCTTCCCTAACCAATAACCACCAACTAGGTGGCTGAAAACAGCAGAGATGTACTCTCCCTCAATTCTGGGGTTTGAGGATCTGCAGTGTGCCAGCCAGGCCTGTTCTCTCCACCACTCTAGGGGAGAGTCTGCTCCATGCCTGGGGCTAACTTCTGGTGTCACTGACTGTCCTGGCTTCTGACAGTATAACTCCCATCTCTGTGTCATCATCACATGGTGTTCTTCATAGGACACCTGTCTGTGGGGTGAAGGCCCCTCCCATACCACTGTGACCTCACCTTTTAACTAATTATGTCTGCGATGACCTTATTTCTAAATAAAGGCATTTTTGGAGGATTTTAACTTCCATTTTGGGAACATAGTCCAACAATACCTAAAATTAATATTTATTCTCTAATAGCTCTTAAATGTGCATCCAGAATGAGATTATTATATTAGACTTATCAATATACAGTTTTTTAACTTTAATGATTTAGTTTTTCGGTAGAGATAGGAAAGTTCATTGGTAGGGCTCTTTGTGATAAATTTAATTTCATTGTAATTTATGCTTTATATAATGCTTATGGGAATGTCATTCAGAAAATAAATATCTGTTGCTGAGAGATATTACCTGCCACATTTAGTTTTACCAGTATTTTTCTTGTTTTATTGAAAGAACAGAAGAACATAGTTATTAATATTTGAAACATTGAGAAATGTGTCTTCCTGGCTTATATCCCCACCCCTTCATTTTGGCATTGGAGTGCAAACTTTGTTTTGATCAGTTGAGAAAATCAAGATGGGACAGTGTTTGCTTTGCTTTTTGAAAATGTCAGGAACTCTAGATTAATTAGTATGCTGTTTAGTAATCAAGTAAAACTAGAGTCTTTAGGCAATCTTGTATGTTTCCACTTTGAATGAGAAGTATTTTAAGTATACTTAAGTATTTTAAGCTATTAATATAGCTGTGTACTATTAAAGTTTCTGAATGTACCTTGAATTTATTTGACTTAGTTGGTGGATATGTGGTTTATTTTTATTTTCATTATATACTTCCTACCCTGTCATCACCACCTGTGGGATATTGTCCGAGATTAAAGTCTTTTTAATCTTTGCTAATCAAGTAAACCTTTCCTCCACCCTCGGAAGATACGTCATTGGGTTTTAATTTGGATATTTTAGTCTATTGACAATTTATATTTCATGCGAACTGCCTTCTCATGTCATTTTCCTGTTCTATACATTGTTTTTCAATTGATTTTTAATACCTTTTTCTTTCTACTGTTAATGAGATCCCCATGTCACGAAGACTAAAAATGTGTTTAAATGTCTTTTACCTTTGGATCAATCAAGAATGATTTTGCTGTTGGTAGATTAAGGTTTCCTTTTAGTAATGTAGAATTTAATTTTTTGATATATCTCTGTTGTCATTTGGTGCTTGTTCCTAACAATTTAGAGAATTATATTTTCTTGGAAGATGTTTGCACCCTTAATGTGTTTAAGAGATCCTTTTAAAAAATAGTTTTCTTTAAAGTTTTAGCTAATTTCATGTTTTCTTATTTGCTTGTTTCCTTTTTTCATACAGGATCATACTGACTACAAAATATTTCAGAAAACACTCAAATTGTGTCGTTTCTTTGGTAACTCCCTTTTGCACTATACTAAGGTAAGTCTTATATTTTATAGCTGAATAAATGTAAAAAATATATAAAAATTATACCGTTTTTATCATTCTGACAAAAACAATATTTTGAAGTTTTGTCAAGAGTATTATTTTGTAGGATTTTTAATGGTTTAATATTGTTTGTTGTTCAGTAGTGAAAATGTTATAACATTTACGTTGCTATGATGATCGCTTAGTATTTTCAATTCTATGGAAAAAATTGCTTCTTAAACATAAATCTAAATTTTTTCCATCGCATAAATCAGTTTTCAGAAGATAACTTTAACTTAACTTTAAATACAGTTTATAAATAATTTCTGCCAGATTTCTACATTAGCTTGTTAAAATTTGAATGTTCACATCTTTTTAAAACCCAGTCGTAATTGTAAGAATCCTTGCGTATTTGGGAGTTAGCAGGATAGCAGTGATGGGTGAGGTGCATATAAATCAAAGAGGTGAGTTGTCAAGGCAGATTTGTTACTTGCAAACTAATGCTTCCAGCAGCCAGTGGAGAAAGCATCATTAGTTATGGGTGCTAATGATTTTTAAAGCAATTGTTGCCTGTATTGAATTTGTTCTGACCTTGTCTTCCTCCTCTTGGAAGAAAACATATAAGGCTCTCCAGTAACTGTTAGTCAAGATTCCTTGGTAGGCACACTGCCTGGTGACACGGTGCCTCCAGTGGGGGTGCTGCCTGCTGCTTGGGTGCTGACTCCCTATAGCTGTGTGTGTGCCTTTCAGAGGCTGATGGGTCGTTACTGATCTCCTATTTGCTTGTTGCCTGTGGAGCAGAATTGTTCCTAATGTCATTTTCAATCATCACTTTCTATCATGGGAAATTAAAATGTTTGAAATTAATCACCAGTAATATTTTGAATATCCTACTACAGTAAAAGATACTTCTTTTTCCTAAGAGAGAGTCTAACATATGGATAGAGTATTCACAACTATACTTGAATCCCAGCCTTCCTAAGTTTTATCTGTGACTCGACAAATTACTTGGTAGCTGAGCTTTCTGTTCTGTGCAGTGGGGATAATAGTAAGTTTTGAGAGGACTAAAATGAAATAGTGTGCATCAGCTCATTTGCTGCATGTCCCCTGAGCACTCAGTGGGTACTCACAACTGGTAGTTGCTGCTTATGGTTGTGTCACTTGTAACGGAGTCAGTCGTTTAGGTGCTTAGAGTTAGCCTCCATCTCCACTTTTTTCTCATGTAAGAGCTTTTTTTCTTTATTGTGCATATGCAGGATTTTATTTTATTTTCCATGCCCTTGTGCAAGGATATGTAGTAGGCACAGTGATACAGTGAATGAATGTAATTTTTCTATTTTAGGAATTTCTTCCCTTCCTCTCTGATTCTTGCTGCACATTATACCAGCTTTATCTTCAGATACACAGGTAAGAAGAATGCCTTGTGATGATGAAAATGTACCAGTGCTATTTCAACCCTGCAAAGCTTAAGTGTGTCATTTAAAAATAAACATCAGAGTAATTTAAAAGGTATTTCCGGAAATTTTTATCTGCTTGAATTAATCGGAGATGGAAGCTAGAGACTAGATTCCATGTGAGTTTTACTTATCTTTGCATTTTTAACTAATACCTTAGACCCCAGTGATGAATTGATGCAGTGATAAATACCGAAGACCAATGAAAGGTTACATTTGTATGTGTATGCTTTATATCAGTATTGTTTTTATTTTCTATGAGATTTAAGTCCAGTAGTAGTTAGCTCCATCTCAGGGAAAAAACTTATAGAGCGGTATAATTTAGAGAGGGAACCAGTAAGACCTGAAATTGATAGTTCCCTCAGGAAAGCCCTCAGTCTGACACTCAGCTCATTTATCCACAGCCCTCATCCAGTCTCCTGATCCACATACTCCCACCAACTCCTCCTCCCACTCCTCATTGTCAGTGTCGTCACTGTGTATGTCACTGAGAGAAATAGCAGCATTCAGAAAAGAACTTCTATGTACTCACTCCAACACATCAGCTCTGCTGCCTGTATCTGGACCTGTATATTGTTCCTACATCTGCACTGTCTGTGGCCTGCTGCCACAGCCTCTCCATCTGTGTGTTGGATTTCTCGTTTCATGCCGGGGCCTTACTCCAGCAATTGTATCTTCTTTCCTCTTGGTTTCGCAGGTCTCCTGCTATGGGTCATTATCCTGAATGTGCCAACATGCTGGTATTTTTCCATTTTAAGAGCAACACAAACTATCTTCTCGGCTCTACATCCTCCAAATGCCTTCCCATTTCTCTGCCTCTGTTTGCAGCCAAACTCCTGGAAAGCGACTATACCACCATCTTCACTTTCTTCTGGAAGCCACTCCATTGAGGCTTTCTGCTCCTCCATTTGTCAGGGTCACTCGTGACCTCCACATTTGTGCTTTCAGAGCTCAGTTTTAGGCTTCATCTCATGTAGCTGTCAGCAGCACCTAACCTTGAACTCTCCTCTGTTGGCATCAAGGACACCTCTCCTTCCTGGTTCTCTTCTGGTCTCTCTTGCTACTCTCTGGCTGTATCAGCAACGGTCCTCTTCTCCCTGGCTTCATGCAGTTGGGTGTGCCCCAGGGCTTAGGACTCAAACTGCCTCTAAAGTCGTTTAGTCTCAAGACTTTAAGACAATCTGGACACATACACAAAACAACCCATGTGGAGCTCTTGATTCCCACCCATTCCATCCCCATTCCCTCACAAAACCTGCTCCTCTTGTAGCTTTCTCATTTCAGTTTAAATGGCAGCTTCATTCTTCAAATTGATCAGTCCAGGAAACCTTGCAGTCACCTTTGACATTTTTCCTTCCATACACCACATCTAATTCATTAGCAAATTGTCAGTATTGCCTTCAGTATGAATACGTATATTCAGAGAGAGGGAATGCAACCAGTGTTTGTTGTATGACCTGTACCAACTGATCCCAGCCACTTATTTTCTTGCCTGGATATTTGCAGAAGGGCACCCTCCTCATTGTCTGTTTCCACTTTGCCTTGCTCTTCTAGTAACCAAAATGAGCGATAAAGCTCATATTAGATCATGTGTCTTCTCTGTACAGACCTTCAGGTGACAGCATTCAACAGAATTTCAAGTAGGAATTCAGCAGGATTTTGTGACCACCTTACCTGTTCTATGTCTTCTCCAGGCTTTTATTCACAGCTGCTGTGTGATGTATTTACTTGCTTACTTGTTAACAGCCCCCTTTATTAGAATATGAACCCTATAGGCAGTGACTTTGTATATTTTGTTTACTGCCGATTCACTCTTTCCTGGAACAGTACATGGTGTGTACACATGGGTACTTCACAAACGTGTCAAATAAATTGATTTTAAAATTCATCATTGGATGCTCAATAGCTGGGGTTCAAGTTTATGTAGTTTCATTTCCTATATTTATCTGCTGCTTTCACCTTGTAATTTGATTCTCACACCTGAGTGAATGTCACACTGAAGAAACTGAGGCTCAAGGAATCATGTTACTGCTAATAGACAGACTGGTGCTTTTCCCATTGATGTTTATCTGAAATGAATCCTTTGAAGTGGTGTTACACCCTGTAAGACATGGTTTTCTCATGGACTGTCAAATTTGCCATAATTAAAATAACATCTTAGAAAACGTTGAACGCATATTTCATGTGGGTTTAAATTGCCGTTTAGTTTAAACTCCAGTTACTGGGACATTTTTCATGAAAATGTCTTCTTTCGATGTTAGGACACTTTGGTTCTTGTAAAGCTCTTCTGAGAAACAACAAATCATGCTAAACTCAGCATTTGACCTATTTTTAAACAACTTCTAATAAAAGTAAGTCAGAACTTTTACTTTTATTTTTAAGGAAACTTGCAGATAGGAATTAAGGCGAGCAGGCAGTGAGGCAGAAAGAGAGGAGGAAGAAGCATCTTCGTTTGATTTGTTTAATCGTTTACACTGGTTGCCTCCCCTGGGCCTGAAACTCGAACCCAGGAGGATGTGGCCTGCTCCTTTGGAGTCTACTGACCTAACTGCTGCTCCACCAGGGTGCGCCTTAAGTCAGAATTTATCAGAAATATCTTTTTATATATAATGTTCTTAACTAGTTATTTAAGAGTCAGGTTTTAAGTTTATTTTAAAAAATCTCATTGCCTAAATAGCGTTACTTACATCAACCGATACCAAAAATAAACTTTTATTTTTGTAGAAGTAGAACCATATTATTTTGTTTGGAGGCTGTCATACAATTGTGGCATTAATTCAGAACTTTGAATTTTGTGGAATGCCTGCTTGCTTTTTACATCTTTTCACTGTAGAAGAACCGTTGCAGCACTTGGCGCTGCGTAAAGTTAGAAGCTCGCTGTGACATGTGAATGTTTCCCTCCGTTTCCAGCAAGTTTCCTCCTAGTCTGTACGCCGCCAGGGTCTCTCAAGCTCAGCAGGAGGAGATCGCGGGTGCCTTCCTGGTGATGCTGGACCCACTAGTCAGCCAGCTTCTCACAGTCCAGCCTTTCGTGCAGGCAGTTCTGGACAGTAAACTAGGTAAGCTTCGTAGTTTTCATGTTAGTCATCTTAACTGTGACATGTTAGAGACATGTTTGCTCTTATATAGTTATTCTATTTTAAGATTTTTATTTAAGGCAGTCCTGGTGGCCTAGTGGATAATCTGCCGCCTCTGACTAAGCACAGTCCATGTAAGTTGGAGACAACACCCAGGATGAACAACTGAATAAAATAAATGAAAATCCAAAAAAAAAAAAAAAAAGCTTTAAATGTCTTCTTTGTTTTCTTGGAACGTAGTTCCTTTTTACAAAAAAGTATATTCCTCTGACTGCCTTACTGATCACAGATTTCTGCTGAAATTACGCAGCGCGTGTATTTCTTGATTTCTTACAACTCTCGTGTCTTCATTACCTGGCAGAGCTGTCCTGTGAGCTGCAGTTGCCACAGTGTCTCCTGCTGGTGGGCATCATGGATAAGCTGCCTGCCCAGCCTGTGGAGGTGCAGAGCCTGTGGTGCACAGAAAGCCGGGTCTCAGAGGCAGCGACAGCCAGGTGACAAACTCCTTACGTCCAGTCCTGTGACAGTTTAGAACGCCCAGGTGTTTGGAAGGATATACAGCTGCAGCAGATGTAACAAATGTTTTTATTTTGCTCAGTGCTGTGGAGGCTTTGCAGACAGTCGGGTTACACATGTTGAGTGAGCGCAGCAGAGTAGGTGTGGACATGGCATGTGAACACAGCCGATGAGTAGCGAGCCCTGTTGTGAGCTGTCCCGGGAAAATTTACATCTGTCCTCCTTGACAACACCAGCCTGGTGTCTTACTCCATGGTTCACTGCTGTGCTTTAATTATTTCCACCCTGTCCTTCTGTCCCTTTTGTGTATGACTAAAGTCTTCCTAAAGCCCAGCTCTGAGCTTTTCCCTCTCCCGCCTGAAAAGGAGCATAACCTCAGAACCCCCTACCTTTGCATTTAAAGCCCCTCCCACTCTCATCACCTACTTTCGTGCCCCTTCCTCTTTTCTTTGCATACCCCTGCTTCTATGGGACTGATTCTTCATGTTTGTTTATCTTTATTTAAATCCTCTACCAAGAATTCTTCAATCATTTCAGTCTTAAAATGACCCCTCCCTGTTGAGACTGTAATTCTTAATTTCTATTTTATCTAATTTAACTATATAAATGTCTAGTTCTTTGATAATTTGTTCTGACTTTTTATGGTGCAGTATTATGATAAACACTTAGCAAATTAATACTTTTTAAATATATAGGAAAATTCCTGTCCTTTAAGTAAATCCTCTAACAGTGACTATATTTTACTTTTATGTATGTGTAATTTACACATAGTAGAAACGTGAAACATTATTTAAATGCCTGCTAAATATTTTATGTTAACTAATATTGGGCTCAATGCTCTCAATTTCCCCGCAGGGTATCGCTACTCAAAGCCATTTTCCACAGTTTTGAGCAGTGCTCTGGTGAGCTCTCTCTCCCTGTGTACCTACAGGGAACGAAGAGTAAGGGGCAGGCAGAGGTTGCTGTCAGCTTGTACCAGCACGTCTGTGTTCATCTGTGCATGTTTATCGCTTCCTTCCATCCCTCACTGTTTCCTGAACTGGTAAGTTTACTATGTTCTGCGCTAAGGAAGCCGTATCAGTGGGCAAAGCTGATGTTACACTTTCACTTTTTTTTTTCTCCCATTGCAATAGGATTCATGTAGGTAAGGGAGTATGGGAAAGTTAATGTATTTTCTTTTTAAATGTCATTCTCCCAGCTTGTACATTTCACCCCTAATTCAGTTGTGTTCTAGGAAATGGCTGTCCAAGAGTCCTCTGGCGCTGAGATGTGATATTTACCTAATATGTTTGAGTAAACATTTTAGGTGGGAATGTATGGAAAGACCACGTGAGAAGAGAAAAATGTGTAATTCAGTTTTGTTAAGAAAAGGAGAAGTAAATAGTAGTAATACCAAGTCTTCTCTAAATCTAGGTATAATGCAGTTTTTTAAAAATGGAATGGGATTAGAAAAGAGGTTGAGAAAATTCTAGGAAAAAAATTCTTAGAATTTACATGGAGATCAGTATTTTTTAAGATGGAAAGTAGCAGGCACACATTAAATACTATATTTAATAGTTAAAGGCAACAAAAGCATAGGGATAGCTGTCATTTATGCAGTTTACAGATTTCAGGCTTAGGGAATCTGTGACTCCTAGTGATTAAATTACTTCATTTTTCCCCCTTCCCGTGACCTGGGGTCCAGACCCAGGTCTGGGGACTTACCTGGTCTGCACCTTAGCTGCTGAACCACAGGGATGTGCCAGCATCGCCACATTAAAGCCACTTTTGAATCCCATGGCCTAGAACAGTGCTGAGCATGCAGTAGGTGCTCGACAGACGTTGAGGGAATGGTGCAGAGGTTCTTTTGGGGCATGAGGGAGAAGAGTGGTTGCTTGATGCTGATAATGCTTTCTTGCTTTATTCTGAGAGATGTAATGTTAATGAGAACTGACCTGAGCTCTGCTCTTCCTTAGGATGCTGCTCTCCTGAGCGCTGTGCTCAGTGCTAACCTGATCACCTCTCTGTTAGCTATGGATGCCTGGTGCTTCCTTGCTCGGTATGACACGCTTACTGTTTGCGGTTAGGATTGGTTTATAGTGGTGGAGGAGAACAAATGACTTGATGCTCATGCATGTATACAAACACCTGTCTGAAGAATCCTTTAATAGCCCAATGATTGGTCTCACATGACATCACCAAATTAGGGGCTGGTTTCCCTCTTTCCTTTTTCAGTCCTAGCCTATCAGTAAGTGTTGCTAAGCTACTTTTGTATATTCTGATGGTCCTTAGATGGAAATAATGCAGTTCCTATGCCCTTATTAGAATAGTTAGTGCTTTATGGAGATTCTCCTTCTTGCTTTTCTGAGCAGTTGGATAAAGATCACCTTCTCTGTGGCAGGTATGGGACTGCTGAACTCTGTGCACACCATGTCGCTGTGGTGGCTCATCTGGTGAGTAGCGTGCACAGCCTGAACCACCCTTGTCTGTGCACTTCTTCTGGGGGTGATGGTCATCAGCGCGAAGAATATCCAGAGGAGAAAGTGCATGGTAGTGACGTCATCTTGACAGTTTTTTACTTTGCATTCATTAATGCTGATGCTGTTGAGAAACATGCTAGAAACAGTATAAAACTAGGCAGATTGTCATATTATAAAGACTAAGTTAAATGAAAATAAGTTTTAAATTGAAGTGTAATGCAGCGTAGAAAATGAGAAGAGTTAGGTATAATCCTGATGGCCAAGAGTTCACGTTAGTTTCTCTGATGTGATCTAGTGTCTTCATTTTCTTTTATACACATGCACACGCAGCAAGAGCCATTGTTAATTTTTGGCAAGTAAAAGTATGATTTAAAATCAGCCAATCTCTCCTCTTCTCTGTTTTCCCAGATAAAATCCTGCCCTGAAGAATGTTTTCAGCTTACCAACCTGTCAATACTGTTGAGGCGTCTCTTCTTCTTCATGGCTCCACCCCAGCAGGCAAGGACACCGTCTTTGTCACTGTCTTCCAGCAGTGCTGAGAATTGGATTCAGAATCTTCTGCACACCTCTCCTCCTCTCATTTATCCTCCATTTGAATGTTGCCTGATCTGAGCATAACTTTTTAACACACTGATTACTTTGCTTACTACTGTTAGCTGAGCTTAGATTTTGATATTAAAGAATACTATTTTGATACTAAAGAAAAACCAAAGCTAAACAGTATTTAAAACAATAAAACCAGATTTTATTCAGAAAATGTTGCACTAGGGGAAATGAGAGCTGTATGGAGCTGGGCCCGGTTCTGAGTATAGCAGGGACAGGTGAGGATCCATAGCCAAGGAGCAGAAGGCTGACGGCTGGAAGCAGTAGCGATGGGGGAGCTGGTGTGACAGTGGCATTTGAGGAGCAAGTTCAAGAGTGGGCGGGTGGAAGGGAGACAGTGGGGACAGAGAAGCACCTCATGAGAAGAAGAATTTAATATACCTGATTAAAGTATGTGGGTAGTTGTGCTGCCATTCTTTTTTTAAGAGGAAGGGAGAGACAGAGGAGAGGAGGGAAGAAGCATTTAAGGAAAGAAGGACCAATTATTTTATTTAATTGTTCATTTTTTTTGGTTTCTCACCCTGGCCTTGGGTCTCGAACTTGGGTCCTTGGGCTCTATGTGGTCTGCACATGAGCATCTCAGTCCCCTGAGCCACAAGGGATACCCACGTGCTGCCATTTTTATGTGGACTAAAAAATTCCTATATTCACTTGCCGTTTAAGCCCACTAGTGTATTTTTTCTCTCAATTTTAAGGAAGAAAGTCCTAATTCTCTACATATTATTTTTCTTTCCCTTCACTCCGTGCAAACTTCTCAGCACTAGTAGTATTAAGTCTTTAAAATTGTGTCGAGACCAGGTCTTGAAACTCAGAAGAGTCAATAAATGACTATGAAATAAATGTGCAACACTGACCCTCTTAGGTTGTCCAGACATTACTTATCCCTTCTATTTGGGGACAGGAATGTTTGCTCAGTCCTTGGACTTTAGCATAAAGAAAGGTGATACTGATGTGTCTCGGTTGCATAATTCTTTTGTTTCCCAGATGCAATTTGGTCTCATGAACAAAGCTGCTTATTATACCAGACACAGTTCATCAAAGGAGCCAGTTTCTGCCTTTAATAGCTGTCCCGGGAGATGTCCACATGATCTCTCCCTTGTTCTGGTGGCGCACTATTTTCTGCAAATAAAATTCAAATATAAATGCGGTATAAAACATAAGGCAGTTCTTCTGTCAATATAGCGTATTATTTTTCAGTTTTGATGTAGAGAAATTTTTATTCAACAAGTAGATTTTGGATATTATAAATTGAATTTTACTTTAAAGCATTTTTAATATACTTGTTGGATTATTTTTACTTAGTAATAAATGCACCATTCTTTTTGCCCCAGAAACATTCACTTTCATTAAACATTTGGTTTCCTTTTTATATCTAGTCTGTTAATGCCTCGTTTTAACAGGACAGTAAGGTGTTTTGGCTAACTCGGCAAGCACTCTGAATTGTTATTTGACTGGTAGAATGGACTCACCAGCCACACTGCTCTGGACTTGTGGCTTAAACTTGTGAAATAAATTTCATGTGTTGTCTGCAGCAGAACAGAGGCCACTAGCCCATAGGAAAACTGCTGCTTAAGTTGGCTACGAGACTATAATAGTAAACCTCAAAGGTTTATAGAATGAATCTGTTTTGTTGGCATATTTTGGAATATATTCCAAATTTTGACTTAATTATGCAAAGCAATGAGTAAATGTGTATGTTCTTAGGAAAATAATAGACTTACTGGGTAGAAACATGGGAAGATAGTCTGAGGTGATGAATAATGCAATATATTATTTAACACTTCCTAGTGTGTTTATATTTTGCTTCACTTAAGCTGTTTTTCACTTTAGAATCATGTAACAACAAAATAATGTGTTCATTTATGCTACCTTTGGTACCTTGTGATCATTATTCAATTAAGAACTTTAAAACTAGCTCCTCCTGTAGCTAAGGCACAGACTGTGAAAGCCTTGACCCCAGATTTGGTACCTTGGTAGGGGATGTTGGTAAGGAAAAAGCTTGCAAACTACTAAATGTGGAAGCGAACTCTTAGCTTCTGTGAATCCATTCATCAGATTGTCGTAGTTACTCTTGTATCTTTAACAATTTATTTCAGGTGGAGTTCATCCAGAAATTTCCTCCCAAAGAAGAAGAAAATTTGCTTCTGTGGCAACATATTTCCTTGCAGGCCTTGCCTGCTGAGCTGAGGAAACAGATTGCATCCGAGGTCGTCAGAGTGGGTGCCGCACAGTGCAGGAGCTGGCTAGGCAGCAGCCGTACCCTGCGAGAGCTTCAGTCCCTGGTAAACAGAGACCATTCAGCCATTCATTCAGCGGCTGCTCATTCACTGTCTGGGGATGGGTGGTTAATAAGGTGGACAGTCTCTTCTCTCAGGAGAACCTAGCAAGATTTTCAGATTTCTGCATTGTAAAAGGATCTATGAGAAACTTGACCACATTGGAACAACATGAAAACATTATGAAATACCTTATCTGCAGTATTTTTGCTAATATAATATATATTTCTCTGGATTAAGCAGAAATATTTCTGTTTGACAAAACACCATCCTATTTATTAAGACCTTAAACTCAGCCCTTTATGTACCCATCTGTTAGAATGCTTCCTCTTAAAATAATGGAATTAAGAAGAAATTCATCTATAAGAATTTTTTTAAATGATTTTTTAAACTTGGCTGAATGTAGTTAAAATTTCTAGTTTTAACATTAATTTGCTCATTCATCCATTCAACAAACATCCTGAGTATCTTCCATTGCAGGCTCTAGTCTAGGCATTGGGGTTATGTATATCAGAGAACAAACAAAAATCCCTACTTGTATGAATTACATTCTGGTTCAATAAGTAATCTATGTGTGTATATATATATAAGTTCTTAATAAGTGGAGAAAAAGCAAGCAAGGATGGGACAGGGCATTCAAGGGGTTGGGTGACTACAATTTAAAATTAGGAGTTCAGGGTTTTCTCAGGGTATGTATTACCATACTGAGTATAATTGTTCTAATGGCATTTGATTATAATTAAAATAATTAAAAACATATTCAAAGAAAGTAAGTTTTGTGTTCCTTTATTTTGGGGAAACTGTTAAACATTCTGTTAGGAGTGGTTTAAATTATTCAGGTTTCGTATTTATTGTGAATTAATTTCTGTAGTAAAGACAAGAAATGTAATGCATTATTAGGTAAAATAAAGCACCTCTTTTCTATTTGAATAAATCTTTGCTCTGTGACCAAAACTTCAGTTCAGCAGGGCATTTAAACTTTTCGTGTGTAAAAGGAAAGAGAAATCTTAAAGCTACGTGGTAATTATATTGAATTAAGTGTAGCTATTGGAATTTAATGATGAAAGGCCTGGTTACTGACCATGAGATCCCTACGGGATCTTCACTTTACGCCTCGTAACCCGTCCAGCCCCATTCCTGGCCAATCAGAGAGATGACAGAATGAATCCTTCGGAAAAGATGATTTTTAGTTTCACATTCTAGATAATGGCCTTAAGTTCTGCTTATTGAATACAGTGTTGCTGAGAAAATTTTAAAATAAAAAAACACAGCGAAATCTTGTAACTTAAAAAGATTGCTAGGTCCATAATGTGAAAATAGAATTTTCAGTTGGTGAGTATTATCAGTTAGCTTACCCATACTGACCATTTGTATAAACCTGTTTATTAAAATACAGAGCTGGTTCCATTTTGTTATTAACTTTCCAACCTTACAGAAAGGTGTTTATTTAGAAAAATGAAGCAAATATTTCTATGTATAAGGAAAATCAGTTTTCATAAAATATGGCAGTAAAGAAATAGCTGAAAAGTATCTTTGTGTCTTAATTTTCCCTGGGTTTTGAGGAAAACTTCTAAATAACTTGTACCTCTGGGTAGCTGGGCCCCAGCACCTTTCGACTGCCATCTGAACCTAGATCCTTTTCTCCCCTGCAGAACACGGTGCTCTCTGCTCTGCTGACTGCCTGTAGTTCTGCTAGCGAAGCTCTGGATGTTGGACAACAAGCTGCAGTTATGGAAGTTGGGGGTCAGCTTTGGACTTTTTTAAACATTGACCTGGTAAGGAAAGCAACTGATCATTTCCCTGAAGGACAAATAAAATGCGAGAAAAAAGGAATGGTACTGAAATTTTCCTATAAAGTAAAATGTATCTAATTTCTTTAGGTGCTTGGAAGGTGCTCGGAAGAACTTGTGATTACAACTTAAAATAACTATATAACTCTTTCAGCCAGTTTTGTTTTTCCTTAAAAATAATTTTTTAAAAATGTTATCGAAGGAATATTATACCATATCATTATGTAGGTTTAAGGTGGGCAGTGTCATAAATCAGCCTCTGTATATAATACCTTCAGTTCACCAACAGTCTAGTTCCACCCTTCACCATATCATCTCACCTGATTTTTTCAGATTTGGTAGAACTCTGTTAGTAATACTGGAATCTAGTAAAGTGACAGTGACAACCTAGCTAACTGCTTTCATGACCACTTGGACCCTAATTTTTGTGTGTGACTTTTTTTTGTTTATTGTAGTAGTTATTCTACACATTAAAATAACTTCCTATGTATCGGTTCCCCAGTCTTTAGATATATTTCAACACACCATGCCCTCCACCAAATCACCAAGTGTTCTTCACCATTGTTGGATCCTAATTTTTAAAACAATCTCTGCCTATATCTGCTCCTTTGGCTTAGTAAATCCTGTTTCTGTGATTCTAGGGTCTTTTATACAATCCTGTAGGCACTGGAGAGTGATCTCGTAGAAGGACAGATAAGTGGCTAATGAGTATTCCTTTTCCCCAGTAAAGCAAAAAACCACATGATGATGTGTCTCACAGATTAATGTATTTTTAAAATCTGAACTTGATATTTGTTTTGATTAAGAAGTAGTGTGTGGCCCTTGGTGGTCTCAGCCAGTGGAAGCTGAAAGCAACTTTCACACTTTTGGGAAATGGTAGAAATGGTTTTGCAGATGTCATACCGTTGAAGATGGGCAGATTGATTGCCCCTGGCAATATTTTTGCTAGAAATGCCTTCCCTAATCTTCACAGATCATTCAGCAAATATGCACTTGGGCTGTCTCTGCTATACCTGTAGCTTACAGTTTGATAGAAATTATAAAATTATGGAGATAAGAAAGGGAATTTTAGGAAACCCTAAGGACTATACAAGCATTTCAATGGCAGATCAGTAATTAGATGCCCCATTCAAGTTAAATCTGGGTTTGAATCAGACTTTTGCTTTTTCCTAACCATGTGATTTTGAGCAGATCATTTAACATTTCTGCCCCTTTTTCTTTTTGGTAAAGTGAGGGTAATAAGATCTTCCTACATTGAATAATATCTTGTAATACAGAGTTATTAGAAGGTTTAAGTAAGATAATAAAGACACAAAGCGCTTAGCATATTGCCTGATATATAGTAAATGCTCACTAGGAGGTTCCTAATCTCATATAATTGAACATTTTCACCAAAATTATTTTGTGTTTCTTAAGGTAACAGGTCATCCTTATCTTCAACAAACACTCAGCCTTTTACTTCCGCTCTTGGGATTTTTCATTCAAATGCTAGATCCTCAACTGATAAGTCAGGTAAGAATGGTGAGCAAGTTGATTCTTCGCTGAGGAAGTTGTTAAACTTGTTTGGTTTAAAATAGCTCTCTAGAACTGGTCTTTAAAGTGATTTCTTGCTGTTTTGGGTTGAACTGAATATAAACACTTGTTTAAGGATATCCGAGGATTTCTCATCCTGGTGGGGTGTTGCTGGTGTACTGGACTGTGAACCCAGCTCTGTTCTTCTGACTCCCTGATCCTGAGCAGTTGAAACTTGGTGCTGTTGCCCAAGAATGAGCTCTGCAGTAGGAGTACGGGTTTGCAGGTGGAGCCTGGTGTTCCGAGCATTTCCCAGGCGCTTCAGCAGCTGGGGATGTGGGGTCTAACAACATGGACTTAGGGATCATCCTCACTGTTTCTTTTGTGAAATTCGGTGATTTCGAGAGGAGGGCACCATGGATTCTTCTCCGGGGTGGTATGGGGAGAGCCTTCTGAATTGGAGTCACTACCTGGAGGAGCCTTGTGGTGGCGGCGTCCTAGTCAGTGGAGAGAGTAAAGGGGAAGATCCCCTCGTCTCACCCAGTGTGACTTCCAGACCCGGGAGTGAATCCATACTGGACAGATGACCCCAGAATCAGGAGTTGGCTTAAGCTTATGGTCATGTAAGAGATAGACAACACTTAATGAGGTTAAACTAATGCTTCTACTTAGGAGGATAGTACACAAAATGAGACCCTGTCACTGTATGGTGGTGGAACGTGAAACTAGTAACAGTTTTCAGTAGCTCTGGTTACTAGTTCTGGACAGAAGAACTTGGGAAAGGTATATTTACTCATTAGGTTTATTTTTTCATTACTATATGTGTAACACGGATACTCTTATAGAGAAATGAGGATACAGTAAAATAATTGACTGTTTGGTGCAACAGTCTGAATTCGTTAATTCTGAAGGTTTAATATTCTTTTGTAAAGTTAAATAACTTAGATATAATCATGTTAACCTTTAAAAAAGCCCAAATAAGTTCTAGGATTTCAACATCATGTTCATTTAGGCATTTCATTATAGAAGCTTCCTCTCAGTTTTCCTTTAAACCCAGGGTTGGCACGCTGCCCTGCTCGTCTCAGCATGAAGCTGAGGCCTAGTTTTACTTCCTTGCTCCTGCGCTGCAGGGGACATGAGGCTAAGCCTCCAGTCCATGCACCTGGCCCTTCAAAGAAAGTAGCCTGTCTCTGCTAACTCATGAATGCCTCTCCCTAGAACTTAAGATAAAAAATAATTTTTTCTAAGAAGTATTTTTATTTATTCATTCATTCATCTTGGTCGTTCCCCAGGGTTCTGGGTGGGTTGTGAACCCGAGTTACTGGGATGTATGTAGACTGTGCGTGGCTGGAGGCTGTGGGCCTAACTACTACTTCACCTGTTTCCTGAGGTTCGACAGTAGAGCGCGGGTACCTGTTTTTTCAGAACACATCTTTGCTTTTAGGCTCTTTACAGTGGCGGGTCAGAATCATTGCAGTAAGGATCGACTCCAGAGTTGTCTTATTTAGGGTTCCACCTATGAAGTTCAGACTTGTGGAGGGGAAAGGGTTGACTTGTCCTGGTTTGGTTTGGTTTCCCCTCCCCACATACTCATCGAAATCTTTGTCATTGTCACTATAAAATATTTGTTTTTAAACTATTCTTTGCTCTTTTCCTCTTTAGGTAGTAATTATGCAGACCTCACTACTTAAGTCAGAGCCTCCTGACCATGTTCGTTTGGCAATGCTTGATTTTCTGTCTTTTCTAGGAGAACTTTTTATATCTCGAGCTATCCAGGTAACACTCTTAATTCTGTTATTAAAAGCATTCTAAATATGAATTTGTAGACTTAATTTCTGGAATTATGTGGGTTGTTGACTGTGAAAGTTGGGGCTAATTATTATTTTGTGAAGGAGGGCGACTTCGTTAAAATAGAACTCATTTTCTTTTAAGATTAATATATGTTGACATGCTCTATGGTGCTGGTTATGGTCTGACATTCTTAGTGCGGTTGGTCTTCAGCACAGAAAGTTCCTGAGGAAGGAAAGCGCGTGCGTCTTCCAGGGCACAGGGTTTAATGATGAAATGCAATGTTACTGAAGTTATCATTCTCTTGGTTTTCTATCCATGATAGGGAGCATGTTTGTTTTTAAAGACGGTATTTTCAAAAATGTCGCTAAGTATATGTAGTTGAGAAATCGGTATTTATAAAACTGTACTGTGAAGGCCTGGCAATACACTTGTACTGAGTTTTAAGCAAAATAAGCTGTAACCTTACAGCAAAAGGAATTCATCTCCTAAGTTCAGTTTTGCCTTTATTATTATGGTCAAAATGCAACAATTCCCAGATAGTTGGCTCATTACCTCCACCTCACGAATGTGAACCTATGTTATTGAAGCAAAAACATGGAAGTGTAGATGTTGGCAGCTTCTCTTCAACTCTACAAAGGTACTTAACTTTGAATTTTGTCCTCCTTTAGCAGAAATAAATGTATTCCAAAATACTGCTTCATTTGTGCTATGGGTCCTCATGGACCCAGAGTCTATGGAACAAATGTTTTATTAGCAGAAATTACCTCTAAATTCCTGGGTGTACATTATTTCCAAGGAGGGATGGTGAGCCCTGATGAAATTTTATCAGTATAGAAAGAGGCAGCTCCAGCTCAGATGTGATTGATTCATTCAAAAAAAATTCTTGCTGTGTCTGGCACTGTTTCAATCACTGGGGATTCACTGATGAACCAAATGAGTCAATACCCACCCTCAGCCTGCTGAGAGGCAGCAGAGCAGTCAAGCGGGATATGCACAGCATCTGGACAGAGGCTGGTGCTGTGCAGGGAAGTCACACACAGAAAGGGAGGCACGTGTGGGGGTAGTTTCAGTGCTGTACAGTTGATGAGAAAGAACCTGAAGGGGGCGGGGTGGGGAACAAGCCATCGGGTGTCTGGAAAAGAGGAAGTGCAGGACCCGAGAATGAGAATGAGGAAGCGCAGGCTGCTGGAACAGAGGTGGCAGCTTTATAGGCCACAGTGAATTGTGACTTTTAACTCTGAGGGAAATAGGAGGCTTTTGGAAGGATTTGAGCCAAGCAATGACGGGAGCTAACATGTTTACTGTGTGTTCCCTGGACAGAATTATGGAAACATGACCACACGAGGCACTGAAATGCACTCTCCCGAGGTTTCCTTCTAATAGGTTTGGTTCTCTTTTTCTAGGACAAAATTCTGCCCAACCTGTCTTCTCTTTTTGCTTCACTACTAGCTGATGGGAACTGGCTACTAGAACAACATGCTGTAGAGGCGTTTACTCACTTTGCTGAGGTGATTATGAGACCACTCTACACAAACATTCCAAAAGCATTTCTGAGCTGCTCTTAGATCTTAGTTATAAGCACTTTGTGCTGGAGGAGATGTTGCTAATCATCTGATTTACGGGATCAAAAATGAGGCTTAGAAAAGTGACACGATTTTTCTCAGGTCCTGTATTAGTGACAGCCTGAATAAACATTCTGACTGAGCCTGCTAACTCCAGCAATGTCTACAAGATGCTGTTTTTGAGTTGGATTATACATTTTATTTCAAACTACCCCAGGGGCTGGGAAAAACAGACATCTACAGAGAAGGTACCCCCGCCATGGCCTGCTCCCTGCGGCCTGTTGAGACGGTGCAGTCATGCCTTTGGTCAGGAGGCCTGGGACACTAGATGACTGGGCAGAGGACTGACTGTCCTGGGCACCCACAAATGCAAACATATCCTCTTGAATATTCCCCAAGATTTTATTTTAATCAACAGCTCATTTGTCTTTGCAAGTTGTTGGAAGATGTTAAAATTGGTCCTGTCTTTTAACAGGGAACAAATCATGAAGAGATCGTTCCACAGTGTCTCAGTGCTGAAGAAACTAAGAACAAAGTTGTTTCCTTTTTGGAGAAGGTATTTTATCTATTTATATAGAATCAAAATAGTAATGTCACTTATTTTGTTCATCATGGTACTTCTGGGGGGAAATCGTATAGATGAACTCCAACCCAGTTGAACATCTTCTCAGTTCACTGTGTGTTGAGCACAGTGGTGACACACACTAGGAAGTATCACCCCACACGAGATTCAGACGGACGGGCATCTCGGCCTGGTGGCGTGAGATCTGACGAGAGCCTGCACGTTACTGCTTATAACTCGAGGCACGTGTACAAGAGGCGGACCTGTAGTACAGGACTGGTTTTTCTACACGGGTGGAGTCCAAAACCTGCTTTACCAAACCGTGACATTTTTAAAGCTATTTAAAGCTATTTTCAGTTAGAATCTATTAAATCATATAGCTCCCATTTTTGTGCACACTTTGAGTAAATCTTACACGGGGAGGTATTTGGATGTTAGGGATTAATTGAAGCACTAACAAAAGAGCTAAACCACTAAGTTCAAACACCAGGAGACAGTGACTTATTCTGAATTTTTTTTTTTTTTTTTTTTTTTAGTAAAATGCCCATAATTAAACTGGGCTATGTGATTTATATTACTAAAAGCTGGATTTAAGTACATGTGTGTATACATGTTTGTTACTTTTGCCAATTTCTCAGACTTAGAAGACACTACTTATAGAGGAAGGAGAACATTGTCATGTAACATTACCCAAATTACACTACAAAGAAACATTTACAGAGAAGTCCAACTTGCTTCCAGAATTTGCCTAGCCTACAGGCTGAGGCAGAATAGCCAAACCCTTGGCACTTAGGCACACGTCCACTTGGCCTTTTCCCTTTCTGGGTGCTACACCATGAGATCTAGCCGGGCTGCCAGCACACGCTGACTTGGTTTCTCTCTGCAGACTGGCTTTGTGGATGAAACTACAGCTGCTAGAGTGGAACGGGTGAAAATGGAAAAGCCTATTTTTTGGGAGCCCTTGGCTAAAGTTGCCATAGAAGAGACGAAGTCATCTTTACAGGTAGGGACTGCTTTTCAGAATCGGCTGGGCTTTAATAAATAATTCTGCCCTTACTGAGAAGACAGAAGCCAGTATGGTTCTTGGCTTCATCGAACTGTTGAGTTTGATCTCTGCTTCATTCATCAAATGAGCCTGTTAAGTTTTGGCATTGTCAGAAATCGCATCCCCATATGAAAGGCAGAAAATGAGATACCATAGATATATTAAAAATATTATTTTGAGCAGTTACTGTATTTGGAAAGATGATCTATAAAAGGAACAGTATCCTGGTGAATTTTATAAAAAAGAAAAGTCTGTTTACTTTCATGCCTGAAATCTATAATCTACCAGTGGTCAGAAAGAATTGATCATAACCTTCCTTTGGAAGCTGTTGCCTCAGTCCCTTCTCCCCCTTCGTAGAGTGGTGGTGTTCAGCCTGACAATTTATTGAATTGGCCTCAAAAGCATCAGAAAAAACACAGTGCTCATCAGTGAAGCTTAGCATTAAAAAGTAGGAAATTCACAGTTGGGGCAATTTTGTATAGACAGATGTGTCTATTAAGAGTGCTCCCTAGAAATCACTGGGTGAGGCAGCACCACGCTCAGCCACCTTGGCTAAATCACCATGACAAACAGGCCTCCACCTGCTTGCAGGTGACTGTGGGGTTCCCTCCTGTCCTCGTGAACCATGACTAGGAAAAATTTGCAGAGAAAACTTAGTTTTAGGCTGTTCTAAATTTTGCTCTGACACCAAAGGAAAAGTCCTTCCTATCTGTCGTGTTTAGAGTGGCTCTTGTGTCCCTTCATTCTCCAGCCTCCTACAAAGAGAGCCCGTCATGAGTGCCCCTCGGAAGAGGAATACAGGACAGCTCTGCAGGCGGCAGCGGGTGCCTTGGAGGCCCTTGCACTGCTGCTTGGCAAGGCCCCTGCTCCAGGCTGGCTTCTCGGGAAAATGGAGGCGCTCCAAGGAAGGATCGAGGAGCTGAAAGGTCATGTGCTCTAAGGTGACCACATTGTCACCAGAAACTGGTACGCTGTCATCCTCCACAATATTTTATAAGTGAAAATACGGATGTAAATATGTCTGTACATTTTGTAGCGCATATAAAACAATTTTGTAAAGTTGAATCTAATGAAAATAGCCTTTTATTGGACATTTCGAGAACAAGATTATCAGGGATATTTCTCATTAGGAACTTTGGTACAATGTGATGTGCCTGGAACAGTCAGTACCTGCCTGGGTCCAGCAGGGCTGTTCCCTCAGACTGTACAACAGTAAACAAATAAATAGCTGCCTAAGGAAACTAGCAATTTAAAATCATTTATATACTTTAATAGCTAAAACTTCATAAGCTGCATTTCATAAGAATTTACTCTTCTCTGACTGTTAAAGAAATGGCACAAGATTAAGCTAGAATTTGTATTTATTTTCTTTACTTCCCAAATTGTCCTGGACAGAGCAGTGAGTGCAGCCTGTCCACAGACACTGGCTCTTCACAGGACAGGCCGCGTCCGGCCGGGGCTCCCACTGCCCTGGACTCCACCGAGTTGGCACAGACTGGAGAAAGAGCTCCTGGGATGGGAAGAACAGGACCTTTTGGGTTTTCTTGTCTGCAGAGCCTGCTTTTGAGGTATTCGTTTGATTTTTTAAATTTTTTTTTTAAAGGAACCCCTTTTCCTCAAGTTCAACTCACACCCGTTGTCACCAGTTATTATCGTCCCAGTTCAGCTCCCCTTCGTCTCCCCAGCCTCCAGACTCTCCCTGCAACAGACAAAGCAGACCGGGCGGCACACTTGAGAAAGCAGACTTGCAAAGGGGCCTACCCTTGTCTTTTGCCAGGATACGTTTATTTCGTGCTAACAAGAAAAATTACGTAATGTAGCAGGAAGCTGAATGAGGAGGATGACCTTGGTTCCAGTGTTAAAAAGCCCGGCAGTGGAAAATAATTTTCTAAGGACCACATAATCCAAGAAAACCATTCTGTGGGTATGACGTATTCTTGGTTTAATTCCCTTCTCAAATGCACAAGGTTACTTTAACAAGTGGCCCAGTAAATGATTAGCCCAGTAACAGTTTTCCAGATATTAGGGGCTGTATCTTTCCTAGGAAATCATCGTTGTGTGCCTGACTGGGTCTGCATGCCTGTGTAACTGGACGGTGCAGCGGTGCCTGGGAGGGAGGGAAAGCCTTAAACTAGGAGCACAATGAGTAATCCTCACCTCAGTCATTTCTGCTGCAGCAAATTTTGAGGAAAACTGCATCACTGGTGAGGCCTCCTCCTTGTCTGTCCTCAGTTGAGGTAAAGTCAGAAAAGCAGCTGAAGGCTTAATTTCTGGGACCATGTCAGCAAACCAGTCTAACTCAGGGTCCTGTACTGGCTTCTTCACTTGAATGGTAAACTCCTCTCCTAATACCAGTTCAGAGGGGCCCTTGAGGCGCCGTTCCTGTGTCGAGACCCTGTGGGGCTTGGTCTGGGCATGCTCGTCCCTGCTTGCGGGGGGACTGTGATGCAGTGGCTGGGCAGCCTTGTTTCCCCCCAAGGGAACGGCTCCTGCAGTGGCGAGGCTGCCTCCTGAGTGTGGTGCAGCGTCCAAACCACCGTCGCAAGTCTCCTCTGCATCCAAACTAGCGAGCGGGACCTCAGTGTCCTTGCAGGGGCTTGCAGGCCACATCTGCCTGCAAGTAGTTCTGCTTTCAGGCTCCTCAGGCTCACTCCAGTCAGGCCATTCCTCGCACCTCTTAGGACTTGGCGGGAAGCTTTCACTGTCTCCTGAGGTATTTTTCACATCTGAGATTCCATTCATGGGAAGTTGAATAGACTGAGAGAACTGATCACCTGGGGAAATAGGTCCAAGAATTATTCTCCTGAGATGCTTGTTAAGAGCATGCAGTGTATTTTGGAAAAGGAAAAGGTTAGTACTAACAGAAATGTACAGATATAATTTCTAGTATCCCAGCAGAACTCGAAGAAATGATGTAAGTTATCCAGATATTTAAACTGTAATTTGATGGAAACACCAGCAACAACCTGGGTACTCAGTCCTTTACTAAATAAATATCCAAATATACTGTTTATTGGCATAATTATCTCTACAGAAATGCCAAGTGATGTTACCCTGGAAAAAGTATGTGCTTGAATAAGTTTGCCTAACCCTGGCTCCTCATGCTCTAGTGAGTCAGAACACCAAAAGTCTCCGACAAAGCCATTAACAGTTCCCCACAGTCCTCTAGAACCATTGCCTTAGGCACAATTTAGAAAATGCTGCATGAAGGCATCAAGAGTCCCAAAGTAAAGGACTGGACCCAGTCCCCCTGCTGCTCTTTGCAGCATTTCTGAGAAAAGGCAGGCGACACCCAAAATTGAGGCCCAAGCTATCTCACACTTAGAGCAAAACAGCTCATTCTCGGGGACCCAGTGTGGCCTTCACACTCGACAACTGCTTGCTCAGGAAAACATCCACACGAGCACTAGGAGAACGACAGAAGTGGTACTACCTGTCTGTAAGGGAGAACTGGAGAAACCTCGGTGGCTGTGCTTCTGGCTGCTAGTGGGCACGCGGTCTGCGAGGAAGCGCTGAGGGGGTGGGCTGTGCCGACTGCAGGCCACGTGTCTGGGAGAACCTGAGACACAGAAAGGGAAGTAAAAGGTTCTTTGCTCTGTCACGTCAGGTGAGCAATGGTGGGGAAGGAGGCACGTTTCACACAAACTTTCAGTGAAGGAGCATCTTCAAATATTCGAAGAACCAGCCATTCTAGAATGGGTGCTCCCCGGGATATTTACCAACAGGCCAGGCACCCACATGGTGGTGAGGGAATACAGAGGACTAGAGCCTCGGCTCAGGAGAGCGGGCTTTTAGAAGACCTGATTAGGAAAGTAACAGCCTTTAATATAGTGAGTGAAAGAAATGCAACTGTGTGAATGTACACTTAAAAGTGATTAAAATAGGGACATTTTATGGACATTTAATTTCCAACTGCAAAAAGGTTATTTCAAGAAAATATCTTTAACAGATTATCAGAAAGTTCCTAAAAGTGGGCATGGTCAAAAGGATTCTAGCAAAATTCTGACTATCACCTCTGCCTTCAAGTGAGGGTTAACACCACTTTCCCTGCAGCCCCAGGTCTGACTGCCACCAGCATTTGTTTTTGCCTGTCCAGCCTGTCTGACAGAAAGTCATTAACCGTTATTCATAATGAAACTTGATATGCTGCTGGTGTCTTTCAGGTTCTTACTGGGATTACAGAGTAATCCCGACGGACAATATGTAAGACTTCAGAACCGGAGAACTCCAGTAATGAAGCAGATGTGAGGAGGGAGAGCATTTGCTGTGTCCGTGCAAAGCTGCCCCTAGAGACAGCCCCTATACCTTACCTCAAAACGGCACTCTCCCCAGTGTGAAGCTGTGTAATCTCTTCTCTGGTGTGTTCTGCACCAAGAAAGTCTGGGCGCGGACCTGCCCCCACTAGGTCAGTGTGCTCACCATTTACGACACCCGCTGCGGGCTCCCGGGAGCCACAGCAACACCAGCACCCAGAAAAAAACTGAACGCCAAATTCGGGGAGCCAGTGCTGCTTTAAAAGTTCTCTTGAGATAAAAACTCAAGAAAAGCCCTTTTTATTAAATAAATGTTCTCATGTGCCCACTGACTACCAGAGCCACCCAGAGTTCAGGACAAGGTCACGATTCGGGGTTCTTTGAGGGAGCAAAGCAGCCAGGATACTCTTGATAAAAACTCTAATCGACTTTTCTAGCCGCTAAGGACCAGGATCCGTGATAGCTCTATCAATGCCACAGGTCACAAACCAGTGTCCATGACTCAGCTGCCTCCTGAGCCACAGGGGGCTCAGCTCCAGAAATTCTCGTCCCCTTCTAGGTAACATCCAACAGGAACAACAGAAAAGGATTCCCTGAGGTGCAGCAAAATCAAAACCAGCTAAAGGACACCCACTAAGCTATTAAAACTGGTTCTCTACACCCAGGAGGAGCTGGGGAGGGAAATTCACTTTTTCCTTCTAATGCTGTCATTTGAATTCAGCCCCCTGCATTATTTGTATAATGTTAAACATCTAACAACAGCAGCCCTAAGAATAAAAAACGAGGTCTCTGTCATTCTTACCTTCTGAGGAGAGGTTGGTAGTTTTAGGAAAACTGGGAGCAGTGCGCTTGAAGATCTTGGTTCTCTCTCCTCCTACAACCACCTCTGGCCCGAGCAGAGACACCAGCACTGCCAGGCTGTGCAGGGTGATAGCCACAATGGAGTCACTGGTGTCGCGCAGACCCAGTAAGACCTAGGTGAAAGGAGAGTGAGCTGGACCATCGCCACGGAGCCCAGGCGGACGCACACGCCCGGGGACTGCTGCACCCTTAGCCTCGACTTCTGGGCTGGTAGCTCGTGAGCCTTGTGTGGTCAAGGACCAGTATTTTCCCTCCCAATACACCCAGGCTGATACTTTTATACTAATATAATAAAAACAATAAAAAAAATTGGTAATAAAGAAAAATTAAGTTGCTGTGAGTGGTTTCAGGTGAATCCTCCTTGTCTGCTCGCCTCACTCAGACTGCACATGCGCACCTAGAATCTTGCATAGGAATCATCCGCTGTTCACTTAGTCCTGTCCCCTCTTTTTAGCTTTACACACCAGGCCAGGCCCTGCAAACGTTTTCTGACAGAACACCTGTCCCAGGCTGAGACACTTATGCTCGCCCACGAATGAAAATGAGTGGAGAGGAATGCTGGTCCACTTCAAACAAGCAGTCGCCGAGGAACCAGCCCCCAACGAGCAGCCTATCAGAAGGCCCAGGCTGCAGGAGGACGAAGCCTGGCGGCATCCCGCTGCACGGGGGTTCGCTACCTCAGCTCTAGTGAGTTTGGGACAGTCAGGCAGACCTAAGGTTTGCTCTGACTAAAGGAAGAGGAAGGAGAGGCGCTGTAGACCGCGGGTCAGGCGTGCTGGTTCTGATCCCGCCCCGCCAGGAACTCGGTGCAAATCACCCAGTGACCATTTCATTTCTGGTTCAGTCCTCATTTATCTAAGACAGAGGTTCCCAATGGGACTCAGCAGCAGGTCCAATGCTCACAAAGCCACACTTTCTCAAGACACAGCTGCACAACTGAACTGACGTGTCCTTCGGCTCTGATTAGAACCCTGTCGGAATCACCAGTGACAAACCACACAAGCACCAGCCCAAGAGTCACTGCAAGCTCTGCCTCCAGTGAGAAAGGCCCTCACCCTTCTCCGGGTCCCCTCCCATAACCACTGCCATGTTCCCAGGCTTGTCACAGCCCTAAAGCATCTTCGCAGTCCCGTGTGCGCCCTCCCCGCTGCTGCCCCTGTGAACTTGGGCACGTGACTCAGACGCAGAAAGCTTGGACCCACTTCTGAGACCTGGTGAGCCTATGTCAGAGTTAGTGCTCAGTCCTTTTCTATAGGTTCAGACAACCTACACATACAGGGTGACGGGTGACAGCTGCAGCAGCAAAGCAAAGTGCTGTTCGTGGCAGTGAGCTCTAAATGCCCCCCACCCCAGCTGCCAGGCCCTGTGTGCACCCCAGAGTGAACCTGCTGACCCACTTCAACCAAGAGTGATGAGTGACCCCGTCTGTCCCAGCTGTGCCACTTCTGGTGGCTCTAGGCAGCCAGGGGAGAAGTCCACCTCTCTTGCCGGAGAAATCACATGGAGCAGAGGTCAAGCAAAGGTCCCCCATCCCAACTAAGCCCAGCCGCTCAGACATCCATACACTGGCACCTAGAAGGCAGGATGCTATGTACCTCAACCCCAAATTGGCAGGAAGCCAGGCCCTACCAACAATGTGTAAACTGGTAAGAAACCAAACTGAAAGAAACCACATGACAAAATATTTTAAAACCTTGTTCTGAGTTGAATAGCAGCCCCCTGCCCCAATTCAAATCCATCCAGAATGTGACATTCAAATGAGATCACCGGGGCCCTAAGTCCAATGACTGGTGTCCTTACAAAGAGGCCACATAGAGACAGTGTGCCCTGGTGACTCGGGCACAACTAAGTCTGAAGCGTGTCCCTGTACCCGGATTTTTGAGCCCGGGGTTCACAACCTGGACGCCGCAGGGCAACCAAATAAATATGGGATTCCTCCCTCCCTGACTATACCTTTACTTTAAAAACAAAAACAGAAGCAGGGAAGGCCATGTGAGGGCAAGCGTTGACTGGGATGACACAGCTACAAGGCCAGAGGTGCAGGAGTGCCTGCTGGGAGCAGCAGTAGCTGGAAGGGGCAGGGTCCTGGCCGCACTGGGCTTGGCTGCAGACACAATGCATTTCTGCTGTGTAAATCAACCTGCGCGTGGTCATGTCCGTCACAGGAAACGAACACTAGCCGGGCCCTGGGTGGGCAGACCTTGACGTGGCTCCTGGGCTCTGATAATCAGACCGAAACCCGGATGTGATGCTCCTCTGATCGTTTTATACTAATTCCGGACACCCGCAGCGCATGTTCACACAGCAATACACAGATGATTCCCCTCCCCCTCCCCCGAAGAACTGCAGCTGCCGCCCCCCATGCTTCAGAACACCCACCCGCGTCCCCCACGGCCCACTCCCCACCGACCTGCGGCAGGACCACGTCCTTCAGCTGCTCCTGGGAGAAGTGGGACGCGTATGCCTCCAGGTGGGACAGCAGCACCAGACGCACATGCTCCTCATGCACCTGGAACAGCTGCAGCAGCACGGGGACCACCCGTGCGCGGAACAGGGCCGATGAGAGCAGGCAGGGGGTCTCCCCGGGGGCGCTGTCTGCCATGGAGAAACAGGCCTCTCAGGAACCTGGGACACAGGCTGTGGAGGCTCGAGCCCCGCCCCACCGCGCTGAAACACTCCCTCTAGGCAGCGCCCTGCAGAGCAAGCCTGGGCCTCAGCAGGCTGTCACAGCCTCTCCACACTGTCGCTTCCTCCAGGAGCTTTGTACTGAGATACAAGTCACGCGACTGCCACAAATTTATGTGTAAACCCAGAAGCTAATGACAGCACGTGGCGTTGGAGAGCCTGTTATTCGCCCTCAGGTGTCACAGGGACACGTGTCAGAATCATTTGGGAACCTCTGGAATGTGACCCCCAAATCTGTCCCATGTGAGGAGGCCGGCACATTTTTAAAAGCTCCCAGGTGATTTGGAAATGCACCCCAATGTTACCCACTGAGTGATGGGATGGAAGAGTCATAAGGACACACCATAGCAAAAGGGGGGGTGACATCAAAGCAGAGGCAGGAGGACGGTCTCTACTGTCAATTACTGGGACACTGCTTTGTTGGAGTCAGACCTTTTAAGAAAATCAATTCTGAAGGCAGGATCTGACTGAACTCAAAATTCTCTGGAGTTAGATTAGCCCCTAAACTGACGTGTTATCATCTAGGCACAACTATAAAGCTACGAAGTAATAACCTCATTTCCCATTCAGGAAAAAACTAGCTCAAGGGGTGGAGTCAGTGCTTTTTGACTTTCTCCTGCAAACGGGTAAGAAACAGGCTGCTCCTGGGAAGCCAGGCAGTCTAACGGACCGCAGAGTTCTCTGAGGGCAGGCTGACCTCAACCGCACGTCCGCCTTCAGCCTGTGTGGACTTGACCTACTCAGTGATGCCCAGCAGGACTCTCCAGAGAGATGCTCCAGGGCCTTCGGTGCCCAGGTTTGAGTCAGTTCTCACATCAGGGGCCAATCATTCTCCAATTTGAGGACCATGCAGTAATTTCACTCTGCTCAAGTATGACTACCAATCTCCAAACTCCTCAATTACCAATGCTACTTTGTTTAAAAAAATTACCTTTTTTGGGGCCTAAGAGATGAGGAAGAAAACTCTTAACAGCTACGGGCTCTGCAAACACCAACTGATTGAGCAGAAGAGGCACCAATCGTGAAGCTATCAGCTCCTCAGACAAGCAGCTGACTCGGTCCAGCAGAAACCTGAGGAGACAAAGAACACCTGGGGTCGACTCCTCGTCTTGCCACACGCAGCCGCTCCCCTTCCTGCAGAGGGCGCACACTCCGAGGTGGCCAAAGACAGCGCCCAGGTCAGTACCCAGGTATTTGAAATGCCAAAGGCTCTATGCGAGGCCAGCTCTTCAGCACACACGACACCTCCAGTCCCCGTGAGGGTCCCCCCACAGCTAGCAAATGTCTGACCTGGAAGAGCTTCCCAGTCAATGAAAGGTATGTTTCGCAATTAAAAAAATCAGAATATTTGATTATCTAAAGTTTCTACTGCAAACAAAGTAAGTTTTTACTAAACTTAGTAAATGATGTGTAAAAAAGCACCTTGTTTAGCAGTATGAGATAAGGTATTAGTAATACCCCATTATACAGCCACGTGGCCCGGTAATCTTGCCACCTGCTTCATTACGCGATGCAGTCAGGTAGGTCTTGTCTCCTTCAAGTGCCTAGGCCACTACAGGTATATACCCCTCCTCATTGTCACCTCCTGTCCTTTCCAGGCACTGCTTATTTAAGTAACAACACAGGCCATCTTGCTGACACGCCTGTCTTCCAGGACCTCACCAGAGAGGCACTGTTGCTGACACAGAACCGTGTCCTTCCAGGTGAAAGCACAGTGTGTCCTGCTTTTGTCTGTCTGTGATGCCCTCTGCCTTGAGCAAAGCCTTTTCTCCAAGCAGCACCTCCCACCCTGTGTCCTGGGGGTCCCCTCCCTACCCCCAGCTCTGTCACTGTTTAGGGGTTTCCAGTCTGCATTTTTCCCACACCACAACTATCTATACTGATATACTGGGGTCCAGAAGGCCTGACACAGAGGATATGTTCAATAAACTTCGTTAAAGAAACTGTGTCTGACTGTCCTCTTGATCAAGTGCTTAATCAATGGACGTAATTCAATTCACTGGATGTTAAGGTGTTAACTTTCAGCACTTACTTGAAGAATTCAGTTTTTTCCTCTTCACTCTTCAATGTTAAACTTTTTAAGAAATTCACAACTTCTAGAAAGTCATTCCTAAACACCAAAAACGGGGAGGCAGGACAGTCTATCAGAGAAGGCATGTTAAACACGGAAGCCACGAGCACATGCCACATTGTCATCATTTTCAATAGAAAAATAATCGCTGCAACTTAGAAGACTATTATCAAGAACTAATGAGATCAATACTGTGAATAAGCCCAGAAGGAATTAATATTTAAAAATTATCAGAGACCTGAGACATGCTCAAACACACACACAAGCACGCTAACATGCTTTGTGGATTAATCAGCATCAGCACTGGTCATTTTTGATCGTCATGGATGAGGCCTGGGAGAACATCCTATGAGAAATGCTTTTTTATTATACAAAATGGTTGTTGATTCTCAGGTTTCCTTTGGTGAAGGAAGAAGTAAGTTATTAAAGAGGGTTGAGGCAAGAGGAATTTCCTGGACGGTTACAGCAACCTTCTCAATTCTCTGGTTGTCGGCGGGTGGTCATTTTAGGACCATCAGCTTCCCACGGCCTCAACTGGGATGCGGCCTCAAAGAAGCTGCAGCTGCTGGCGGGGTCTCCACACTGTGTGTCGCCTGTCCCCCCTCTGACTCCGAAGCAGAGAAAAAGCACAAATGTCTTCACTCATGTCCAAATTGTCTGGCCACCTCCGCAAGACATGCAGCCAGGTCTCCTGCTGCAGGAGGGTTTCTCACAGGTTCACGATCAGAAATCTGGGCCAGGGGATGTGGTCTGCTTTTGGCTCTCCTCTGCCCTATTGCAAATAGAATCCTGAAGAACTCGTATGCCCCTCAGTGAAGGGAAGGTCTCTTTACTCTTGAGGATTAGTCTTCATAGAGACCTTCCCTCACAGTAAATGAACATGCCTGGGCCGCCCAGACAGACGGAAACACCTCGCTAAGACTCCTGTGATGGGGAGGATTCTGGACAGTGTCTGAAACCAAGAGCCACAAACTCCCTGAGAACGACGACACCAGCCCCTCGGCCTTGTTTATGACCATCCCCCGCCCATTCTCAGGAAACTTTTCCAGGGATACAGCCTCCTTCCCCAACTGCTCTCCACAAGCTCTGTCTCCGCAAACACAGGATTTTAAATTCAAAATTGAGAGAAGACTGGTCTTGCTAATCAAAGTCATGATGGTGGAATGCACTGTGCGGAAGTTCTGCAGTCAAGGAATTGAAAATGGACCCACAATTAAACCAACTTTGAAGAGGGGTCCAACATATCTGAATCCAGTCAAAGTATTGACTACATTTCCCTTCCCTCTAACTCAGCTTCTCTGCTCTATCATTGAGTAGTTAAAACAAAGAAAACAATCTGATGCCTGAAGAAAAATAGGCTCTTTTCCCCTCAAGAAGAAAAATTCAATAGCAGGTAGTAAGAAAAGGGCAGCAGAGAAAAAAGGCTGTTTGTTAACTTTCTAAACGGTCAGCTGCCTGGCTCAATACCAGAAGGTCCAATGTATAGCCAAAATCAGACAAGTTTACTTATGTACCTTTGAGACAAGTAGGGATGTCTCACTTTATAACAGAACCCTGAAAATCCTGTCTTTTTTCTTTTCTTTTTTTTCAAAGGAAAGGTAGAGGCAGGAATGAAGGTGAGTAGACAGGCAGGCAAGCAGGAAGAGAGAGGAGGAAGAAGCGTTTATGTTTTTCATATTTAGTCATTGACACTGGTTATTCTTCCTGGACCCTGGACCTGAACGCAGGGGTATGTGGCCTGTGCGCCTTCAGAGGTGTCTGGCCGAATGGCTTCTCCACCGAGATGCGCCCCCAGTCTGTACTCCCTGGGCTGTGGTTTGTCCCTGATGTCACTGGCTCCCAGCCCAGCGGTGAGTGGCCCTCACCTGAAGAAGTCATGGGAGAGGAGCGTGCGGAGCGCCGGCCGGCAGTGTGGCATGGGACTCAGCAGGGTTGAGTGCAAGGTCTGCTGAAAGCTGGAGAGAACGCCCGCTGAAACTGAAATCCAGAGCTACAGTTAGTTCCAAAGCTTCTCCCTCTTTTCAGGACCTTATAGCTGGAGACTGACGAGAGCAAAAACCAACCTGTAAAAGCCCAAACAAACAAAGCCCTGGCTGTTGCTCAACAGCTTCCTTGGGCCTGAGCCCAAACTCCTTGCAGGTGTGGAGGGTGGTGCTGCCCGCTCCCCGTGCCCTCACTCCCTCCAGTCTGACTCTGCCCCGGCCTGCTGAGGACAGGCTTGAGGGCCTTCGGCCAGATCCCTCGCAGGAAGAGTTCAGTGAAGGACTGTCTGCATTTCTCCCACAGATGGGCTGGAACTGCCACCAGCCTAGACAGAGTGGGAGCTATTACCCACCAGGGCAGGCTTGGGCCTCGGGGTTCGAGTCTCAGGCACTCAGGCTGGAACCTCAAAGCTGACAGCTGAGTGGGGCTGAAACTACATCATAATCTCAGAGCTACAGCAACAGGAGAGCCCAGTGGGGACTGACGGGGAGAGCACCCCCGGCACTGAAGGTGAACAATTCAAGGCCTGAAGTGTTGAGGAGAGTGAGGAAGGCTGCCAAGTACTCTCAGAGACCTCAGAGGAGACGGAAACAATGTGCTCACAGCCTGGGCTTCCAGGGCAAGGGAAGAGAAATGTGACCAGGAAGTTCCATTAAGAAGAAAAAAACAAAGAACTTTGAAAAAGTCAAGATAAAGCAATGTTAACTTGATTTAGAAATAAGTAAAAATGTGACTCTTTATTCTTCAGATTAAGACACACAAACCAGTAACAGCATTTATTTATTTAGTGGCTGGCTCTTATTATTATTCTCTATTCTCTACAGAGTAATCTTTAGACCTTATGATACTAAAGCCAATGAATAGGACAGAAACACATGACACTGACAGTCATGGTTCCTACTTAAAAGTTTTTTATGCAAACTAACTTATTAAAGCTGCTTCCCTCACGAGGGTCTCCCTGAACGAGCTACTGGGTAGCAATTGCTTTTTGCTGTGATCAGAAAGCCCACAAGCCTCTGAATCCACACAGCTCAGTGGGGTAGGGGAGTGGCCCTACCTGTTCTGCATGGAACTCCAACTCACCCTGTTTACTTAAGATCGTGAGCAAACGTTCCACCAGTGTCCCAAATGAATAGGCGTCCCGGGCATGTCCGTGAGATTCCGGCAGAGTTGTGAATTCTGAAGACTAAAAGCAGTAAACAAAGGCTATTAACATGGAAGGGTCTGCTTTACAAGCCAGTTCAAATGTTCTCTGAAGCATTTCTCTCATTTTTGTATTTATTATAGTCAAAGCTAACCACACACTAATTTCCAGGTTCTTAAAATCTATTAGTAAACGGAATTCAACAAAGATTTAAAAATATCGAACAAAGGCAAAAAATAAAGGTCAGAGTATCATACAGGTCTATGACCTCAAAAAATATTTTTGAGCATAAAAATATTATCAGTATATTCAAATTTGTATAAAGACACACATAATGGAAACAAAAGTTTCTTTAAAAAAATATTTAGCTTTACTACCATTATTCATAAGATGGTCAATGATCTTTTCTATTTTATTTCTTCTTTTCAAAATGCTGACCAGTTCGCCTAAACTGATTTAAAATACTTGAATCAGTTTGTAAAACACCATTACATACACATAGCACTGATCTGGATAAACCTGATTTATTTCAAGTCTTAGGTCTGGACTGAAATTTGCAGTTGGGTTTGTGTCTCCTATAAAGCACAATAACTCTGGGCATCAGTATTTATTTATGGTGGTTAGAAGAACAGGTTTGGAGAGAGGAACAGCTTTCTAATACACTGGCAGATCGCATCTCTCTTTACTGGCACCAACAATCCCCCTGCCACACATCCGGGGCTGTAATGGTGGTCAGAGGATCAGGTCGCCCTGTAGCATCCAACAAAGCACGTGGACCTGTGAAACAGGTGTAAGCACCAACCCCGACCCAACTGCAGTCTCTACACAGGTGACCCCAGGACAAGACTGTCAGCTGAGAGTCAGGAGAATGGCTCCTGCTGTGGGGGGTTTGGAGGAGCTCAGAGGCCTTCGGGCCGAGAAACCGTGAAGCACCTAGAACTGAGCAACGAAAGGGTGTGTGCACAGAAGCAAGTTTTACGTTTTATATTGTTACACAGAGAAGCCTTGGAGACACAGAAGCATGTTGTCTTACCATCTCTTCTGGAGGGATAGATGCTGGGTCTCTGACTGACTGAATGCTCCTCAGAAACTAGAAGAGAAATAAATGAGGAAAACAGCTCATACCTGCATTTGGTAAAGTGCTGACAAGTCACCAGAGCAGCGAGCAATGCAAACATCAGTAATGAAACCTTTGCTGCCAGGGCACGCATCAAACACACAAATCTGAACTCTCCCTAATTAAAAAATGTGAATGTGGGGCCCAGCTGGCACTGGCCTTAGTGAGGCAGACACGTGAGTTCCTTCCCTCCCATGTGGCAGGCAGGTCCTGTCTCAACCCACGTGACTAATGAAAAGCTGTTTCATTTCTCATGGGATCAGATCCCTCTTCGGGCTGGCTGCCGCAGGAGAGGTGGCTGTCAGGGGCCCTATAAGCTGCAGAGACAAACCCCATACATGGAACAAGCACTTTCATCCACAGATTCCTGACGACCTCTAAGGAGCTGCTCTGTCTCAGACACCAGGGGTGTGAAACGAATGCAGAGTCCCCAGCCCAGCCAGGTGCGCACAACCTAAATGGAAAACCTCAGAATGTCAAGAACCACACTGGGGACATGGGTCTTCTGGGTGGGTGGCAGGGCTTCACAGAGACTTAGCCAGATGTCAACTTCCCTTACAATTTCTGGTGACCAGGGCAAAGGAAGAGGGAGAGGAGGACACAGCTGTGCGGACAGGATATGCCATCATGACCTCGAATTAAAGGCAGCTGAAGGCAGGCTGGGGAAGGGATCCCTGGGCCCTTTTGTGTTGAGGAATTCTGACAGGTCCCGGTGAAAGGATGACAGCAGCTATGCTAATGAAATGTAAAGGGATTTCTGAGAAGACACTGACCTAGAGGGCAGAACTAACCAGCATTTTTGCAGTGGAAATAGTGATTGGACTAAGCAAGAGCCCATGGAGATGCACAAGGTCATGGCTGAGCATGGAGGCACGAACGAGGCCACACTGCAGCAGGATGTATGAGGGGAGTGTTCATTCTTCTTTTAGAAGTCTCCTGGCTACATGTAAAATGGTGAAAAGAAAAACAAACAAAAAACCTAACAGTGGAGGGACTGGGGAGGGTCAAGATGGGAGGGAGACGTGTGGCTCTGTCCGACAAAACTAAGTGCTGACACTGGCCCCCGAGGAGGAGCTGGGCGCTCAGGGCAGGAGGCACAACTCTGGACAACTCAGAACAGCAGTCAGTGGCTACTTCCTGATGACCCGACAGTGCCGGGCACTATGCCAGGTGGGGGTATGAAGGCCATGCTCTGAGACCACACTCAAAAAGCACAACTGCGCGTCAGTGAGAACAGGGTCACATCACTGCTATGCAGGAAGTGGTCTGACAGAGCACAGGCACCGCAGCAGCAGAAAGGAGGAATTTCACTCAAATATTGGAACAACCATTTAACCTCTCTCAGTCTCAGGTTCCTCATCTATAAAATGAGGAGAAAGAATAAATAACCAATAGTGCCCTCTGAGGAATAAAAGCCTACAACTCTAAGAAACGGGCACTGACAAGTCAAATCACTAACCTTAAGATCACCCTCACTCTGATGGGAAAGTCACAGGCGAGACCCGCATCCCAGATGCAATGGGGCTGAGCCACGCGGCCTCACTTACCTCCGGGGTGGCCTGAAGAACCTGACACACCGTCTCCATGCCCCCCAGCTTCCAGTGCCCGTCTTCACTCACAAACACAGAAGCCAAACAGACATTGTTGTGTGTTAGATGACCCTGGAAGAAAGAACAGCAAGACAATTTGAACTCCAGTGTTTGAACTGCAAGTTGTAAAAAACCAAGTGCAAAGAAGATAGAGAAAGCCTTCGTCCTTGAGGCATAATAAAAGGAACGATGACACTAAGGCACAACAAGCTCAGTGAGCCTCAACATTATGAGGTGAGAAGAAAGGAGAAATGCGGTGGAAAGGCTTCTCTTTGCACCCGTTCACAAGGAGCACTGATGACATGAATGGCACTTCTTTGGTTTAAGGACACCACGTTCTTACACTGACACGCTTTTAGACGTGTTTGCTTCTAATGCCTTCACTGCTCCCAGGAGTTATTTTCTCCTCTGAATTCTTTCTCACCTACATTGGTCATGAACCCAATGGTTCATGAATCCAGGTCATCTGCGATCTCGTCAGCAGGCACTTAAAAAATTCTGCCTGCGGAAGAGGAAAATGGACTGGGAAGGACCACGAGAAATATCCCACAGATCATAACAGAGCCAACATTAAAACACTGAAAACAGAACGGTCCACTGCGGAAGAGGGAGGAAGACCATGAGAACGGCGCTGAGCATGGGTGTTTGTCTAGCAAAGGAAGGCGGGCAGCTACGGGCAGATCTCTATCCGAAATGCTCCAGGACACACAGGCTCTAGAGGAGGTTCCAGAGAGCACGTGTGCTGCTTCCACCCGAGACAAAGTACAGACACTGCTGCCCTGCACAAAAGGACCCCGACCAGCGTGAAGGTCACGGCTGCCTCCGGAGGAAGACACAGGCCGGGAAGTCAGCGAGGGGCCACCTCGCCTTCCACTCAAACTTCCCACCAAGTGAGTGCACTTCTTAATGACTTAATTCTGCCTGGGGAAGTTCCAGTCAGTCGTTCTTGCTGTGCAAATCTTAAATACACTTTTAAGAGATACGTTCAAAGTGACTGTCCTCCACTGATAGAGAAAAAAATGTCTAAACAAATGTTGAGATGAGTCACCTGTGACTGGTGTGTTTGAATCTTGGGGGACCCAAAGGCCTTAGTGCTTCAGAATGTAAATTCCATTAAGAAACGAGCAGAGGCAAACACAGGGCAGTTACTCACTGTGTGTCACCCCTTATTGCAGACGTCCCATCAGGGCTGTCTCTCTGTCATCAGTATCACCTCCTGATGGGGAAGGGAAACTGCCTCTTTCTAAGAGGAGGTCATTTTCTTCTTCAAAATTTCAGTGGGGCGCACTCTTGTGGCTCAGGCAGCTGAGACGGCTGGTATGTGAACCATGGAAAGTCTAAGGACCTGGGTTAAGACCCAGGGAAGAAGAGGACCAAAATAAACAAAGAAAAATGCTTCTTTCTCCCTCTTTGAAAAAAAAAAAGAAAAATTTAAATAGGAGAAAGCTGCTGAAAGCGGGAGCTCTGCACCCCAGCAGCATTGCTATGAAACCTCTACCCCTGTCTTGATAGCAATGCCATTAAGTGACAGCTGTTGCCAGGTAAAGATTTATCCCAACAAGAGGGAGACGAGAGCAAACAGAATGAAGTCCTCTGAAGAACTGTGCTGCCCTCATCTCAGCCTTGCCCCCCGAAAGGAACAGCACCTGTAACCTGCACTCATACCCCAGTCTGTGGCAACGCCACAGGCCCTGCCCAGCTCAGGGCCAACTGTCCAGGGCACTTACTCGGTCATGAAGGAAGATAAGAGCCAGCAGTATGTCGTAGATCCCGGCACAGACCTCTGCAGAAGACAGGGTTTCCAGGGCCACCTCCACAGGCTGCACTCGCTCGGTGACCAGATGGATGCCGTCGGCTTCCACAGTGCAAGATAAAAACCTGAGCAGGCAAGGGTGACGGAGTGTCTTCAAGTGCTTTAAAAATACACAAGAAGAGCAGATGTAGTTAATGACTACAAACCAACCACACTGTGGTAGAGCCAGACAAGCGACCGCTGCATTCGAGGTCCTACTTCCCCCATTTCAGTAGGGCGAGGAGTATGTGACTGGTGCTGACTCTCCCACTTTTCGACGTTTCAGTAACTCTTGGGACACTCCCAGTTCCCTGAGACAGCATGACTCTCAGACATGCCCAGACTCTCTGTGGCTATACTACGAACAGGGAACCAAGGATCCAAACCACCCTGAGAACTCTGAAAAGTTAACAAGAGTACATAATTATGGGCAGAGGTGGGGTCAAAACCTGGACCCACCAGGGGGTGAGTTTCCCATGTTTCACTGTGACTGAGGCAGCGAAGGGCCACCACTGGTGGAGAGGACATCATCTTCTGCCCAGAGTGTGAGGCGCCTCGGTGGGGAGTACCTGCTGAATGCTGGGTACCTGCAGGCCCCCAACGTCTCAGACAAACCCCTAACCCTACAGAGAGACCCGGGGCAGCACAGCACGGCTCTGAGAGTTGACTGAGGTCTGATTTCTCATACACAGAAGGTGGGAGTTGGTGAAACCCTCAGGAGTGACGGCTGGCTCAACTGAACCCCTCTACCACTCTCCAGAGGACTCAAAGAGCCGAGCTCTGTGCAACAGGACATCCAATATGTGCAGGATCCGCCCCGCAATCACTCCTCACACAAGGAATGAGGGAAGTGAAAGGACAACCCCAAGAAGGCCCAGACACTGGAGAGATTGGAAGAGTTTAGAGCCACTCTTTGGTCTAACAACCTCCCTAGAGAAAAAAGAAACAGGAAAGGCGTGGAAGATAAAACATTCTTGGCAGAGAAGTGAATGTGTGTAAAGATCTAAATGGAAATTTCGGAAATGAAAAATAAGGTGACAGAGCAAGAATCAGGGAAGAATACCAGCCTGTTCTCTGAAGAACAGAGAAAGTGCATTTCAAACAAATGAGCCAGTGTGACTATAGCACAACGTCAAGTGCATACAAGTGGAGACCCCAAATGACAGAAAAATTAAGGCATAAAAATATGTAATGGCTGAAAACTCCCCAAATGTGTTCAAATATTTAATTTTATGGACTTAAGTGAATACCAAATAGGATAAATCAAGAAAACCAAATGTTGACATGTTATATCCAATAGCTGAAAATCAAAGAGAAATACAAATTCTGGACAGCAACCAGAGAAAACAGCACATTACAGGAAGGGTGACATCGTCAATGGCAATTCCTCATCAGAAAACAAGAGGTCAAAAGGCAACGAGAAGGTCTACAAGGTGCTAAAGAACAGTGACCAACACTGACCAGCCTACAAAAGACAAACTTTAAAAATGAAGACAGGCCGGTGGATGGAAGGCGATGTCAAGGACACACTAAGCAGAAGGCAGCCGGAGGGATCTATTCTATCAGACCAAAGACATTCCGAGAGGTGCTGTCGGAGACAGATATTTCTGAAAAGAATAAAAGGACAAAGGACCGATTCATTAAAAAGACCTAGCGATTATAAATGTGTGTGTGCAGCCCAGCAGAGCTTTAAAACACACGAAGCCAAACCTGGCCAACATGCAAGGGAGAAACAGACGACTCCCCAATCACAGGCATCGGAATCACACCCGGACACTAAAACTCCCCAACAATCACAGAAGCGGCAAACAAATCCATCAGTCAGTTCATTCATTAATAAAGGTAAAAGCTAAGAAAACTTAAATGGCGTATGCGCTACATGAGCACACCCCAACGGCTGCGGGGGCACCTCCGCGCCGCTGCCACCGCCGCCGCCGCCCGGAGCCACTACGCTGGGCCGCAGCGCAGGTCTGCCCCGCTCGGTGCCTAGACTTGCCCTAGTGCAGGGTAGACATTTAAATCGTATGCATTATGTCTTCCTACTCTTTGCCTTTTTGCTACCAAGCATTTAATTCCCTTAAAAATATTTAACCATCTCGTGTAGCTTTTTTACCTTTCTACTGTGTAGATTATGTATCAGAAAAGTGTTCTTCACTTCGTTGCTCACACGTCTCACTGGTAAAAACATCAGGTTTGTGTCTAAGTGCGTGTGTGATGTATTTTGTTATAAACATATTCAACACAGTACAACAGACTATAAGACACTCACAAAATTGCAAGCACACAAAGAAAAAGGCTAAAAGTACAATGAAACCAATATTCTTGACATTTTGCCCCAAACTGAGTGACTCATGTTGGACAACCCCAAGGGCATGGGTACCCCTAATAGGGAGTATTCTGTGCCCTCCTCCCTATCTGCTCTGTCCACATAGAAAGAACTGTGTGGTAGATAAAAGACACTATGTGTCAGACATGAGGGACTGACAGTGAGGTTACTTTCCTCCCCTGGTTGGCACGACGACAGTCCCAGAGGATCTGGATTTTCCAATCTCCATTCATGCTATATATGCAGAATTTTAACTTGAGTAATTTAGGAGACTCACAGTCCAACATTCCCAACCCAGACGATAGTAATCCCGTTGTTTACTTACAGCAAAACTTCAAATGCTGGGTGATGGTTTTCTTTCCAAATCACCCAGTTCTTCTGAAACAAGTTACAAGACCTTAATTCACTGGCTCTACCCTGTATAATTTGTTAGATAGTGAGGACTCTCTACACCAATCATCAAATTGGGAGGAGACAGGAGATTGCACTCGGAGAGCAAGTCTCCATGTAACATCAGATTTCATTTTTATAAATAAGCACTTAATATTGAATGTTCCAGAACACCTTTGAAGAATTTACGAAAGACAGGAAACAATAAATACTGGCAAAGACATGTAGAAAAGGTAATCTGTTTACACTGTTGGTGGGAGTGCAAATAGGCACAAACTTTATGGAAAGCAGTATGGAGATCACTCAAAACAAAATCGAGAATGGAAATTTTCCATATGATCCTGTCATCCTACTTCTAGGTATTTCACCTGAAAAACATAAAAGCACTAATTCACAGAGATATATACAACCCCAGATTTATTCTGCACTAATTACAATAGCCAAAAATTGGAAACTAAGTGCCCACCTTCAGATGACTGGATCAGCAGAATACTACACAGTCCTAAAAAAGATGAAATTCTGCCATTTACAACATAGATGGAACTAGAGGGGATTATGCTAAGTGAAATAAGTCAGATGGAGAAAGACAAATACTGGATGATCTCAGTCACATGTGGAACAATAAAAAAGAACTTCTAGAAGGCATGCCCTGGTGACCTAGTGGAAAAAGCCACCAGGTGCAGTCCATATATGTCCCAAGGGTACCCCTTCATTCATGCCTGCACCTTTCCTTAAAAATAAATAAATAAAAAGGAAGAGACAAAGCAAAGGAAGAGACAAAACAAAAACAAACCCAGCTGTCCAGCTTTACATGGTCTGCACCTTGTTCAGTTGCCTGAACAAGGATGCGACTGTTTATTACTTTTAATTTACAACTGTAGAAGAAACGCTAATCGTTACTCAGTAATACTTGCCAAGGAAAATACCACATACGTCCTTGAATGGTCATTCTAGTTCTCTCAAGTTACCATCAGGAACCTGAGTGCTAGAGAAAGTGAGGTGAACTAGATACAAATATATCAATATTTTAGACATGAAGGAAATCAAGTTCCTAACCCATGCCTATGTTTCTTTTTAGTACCGGGCACTAGTGCAGAGACCAGAATTCTGAAGGACTGAACTCCTTATCATGTTGCCGTTTCAAATGTCTCAGTCACAGCTGAAGTAGATAAGGCCAAACGATGGCCTTAAGAACATGAGACAAGTATGACTATCTGCAGGACTCAGTCGTGGCTTAGAAGGATGCATATGGATTAAGAGGAGAATACCTTCCCACTGAAGTGTGCAGTTCCTGCAGCGTAACAACCTCAAACATTGAGAGTGGACCTTTAGTTTCTTTGATTTAAAAACTTTATGATCTGGGTAATTCTACTTTCCTGGTATACGTGCCACAAAGAGTAATATAATTTTTAAAAGGATCTTCTTAAGAGAGGAAGAAAAAACCCAAACTAAGATTGTAAATCTCTAGTACCTTGCTGGTACTAGTCACTCTAAATTATTGTTTTAAAAAATTACAATCTTATTACAATAAATCAGATACATCAGCTATTAATTGCAGAGAATAAGATAGTGAGGCAAAGTGTTATTTTGAAAAATCACAATAAGAAATTAATACCTAGATGGGAAAGAAAAGAGACAAAAACATGGTTTCAGAAAAGGTGTAATTAGGCACCCTGAGGAGTAGGTCAGTTGCCTCCAAAGGACATTCACTGGCCACGAACTCCTGGGTTTGAGTCCTGGGCCCTGGGTCAACAACCAGTGTGAACAATTAAATGAAAAAGAAAGTGCTTTTTCTTCTCTTTTCCTGCTTGTCTACTGCTGCCTTCATTCCTGCCTGTACCTTTCCTTTAAGAAAAAAAAAAAAAGGATAATTACTTAGCAAGAAGACAGCTTCTTACAACAGTGCGTTCATGGAAATGCTATCTGAGAGGTACATTTTCCTTAACACTCATAACTGCTCACTTCAGGCCTGATCGAAGACACAACATCAAAGAATCAACTGGTGGGACCAATGAAGTGTCAAAATGGTATTACTAATGCAACACTTTAGGATTAGTATGGAAAGTAAAAATCACTTAAAAGGGAATTAGGAAAAAGGGATCAATGGTCCATACTTATAAATAAATAGTACAAGGTGACTCGGTGTATAGATTATAATTGTCGTGAAACAAAGCTGTCAAACCAACTTGAAAGGTGTGTCTGTCATAGTAAACACCGAAGAGGAAAGTAATTAGCACAACTGTACATGCCTTCTAGAACCTGAAGACGATCTGAATGGCTCAATATCCTTTCAAAATCCAATATCCAAGGTGGTAGCTATCCAAGGAAGTATCAACCAGTGCCTTTCTTTTCTAAACTCAAAATGACATGCAGAGTTTTGCTGAATCCTATTCCAAGGTAGAATCGCTTTTCCTAACAGGGTGGTAGGGAGACTGTGTGCTGCCCCCGGGAGCACTTTGCTGCTGTGGGCAGCAGTCAGCAGGGTCCCTGAGCACCAGCTCCACAGAAGTGAATGACCCTCAGCAGAACCAGAGCCCAGGTCCCACACGCTTTCTGGGGTATCACAATGCTCAGGGAAAAAAATAGTGCAGCTTCTAAAATATGTTATTTCCAGGTCCCTCAATATTTTCACTAAACTAGATTCACTCCCTTTATCTTATATCTCATGAAAAACAACATCACTTTTTCACTAAAAGAAAAAAAAAGGTATTCTGACAAGACCAAACACTGAGTTTTTTGACGTCTGGGCTCTGGCTATGGTACTTGACGATGTCACTCAAGCTGGAGATGCTCCATGATGTAGAGCCGGCTGTGCTTTTTGACAGTCTTTAGACAACATGACCGAAAGCATGCTCATGACCTCTCTCCTTTGACTTTTATCCCTTTCCCATGTGTACTAGAAGACAGGACAGTAAAGCTACTATTAAGTCGTCACCTATTACAGTACCTTGGCAGCTTTATTAACCTTGTCTTCATTTTCTCTCTTGTATATAAATACCGAAGCCAACTTGCCATCTTGAAGCTCAGCAGGGTGAATGGTGAGTCCTGAGGGCAAGGAGAAGGGGGGCTGCTGCAGCGAGTAGCTCTTCAGGGCGCTGCTCTCCGAGCCCATCCCTCAAGGCCCGAGGCGCTGAGCAGGCCTGCGCTCCTTCTCAAAGCCGAGCTGACCTGCAGGACAACAGAAAACCTTTTCGAACATTACATCGCGATCTATGGCTGAGCCAGAAGCAGGCAAGGATCTAGACACCCACCCACCGCCCCCCACACAGGCCGCTGGACAGTCAAGACAAAATGCTCAGCACTCAGCTGCCGGTGAACAGCTCCAGCTCTGCAGAGTGGGGCACATAATCAAAGCACCCCCTCAAAGTTACCACCCCACCCCCAGAAAGGTCAGGAGAAGCACAAACGAGTTGACCATGCTCCCTGTATAACCCAGTCCCGGTATAGTTTCAAAACAAAAAAGTGCAAAGGTAACATTCCTATGTCTAAAATAACTTAAACTTATAAAGGAGAACATCACAAACTGGAAAACATCCTAACAATGGCAGGAAACACGTTCACGAGTGGAGCACTCTTGTGGACCAGGGGAAATACTAAAACTCCAGTAGGAATAATAAAGTCCCCGAAGAAAGATGACAATAAACAAGAAACACGCTCTTCAGAGTAACGCAAACTTTAAAAAGGGAAAAGTGTGAACCTATCATTTCGAATGCTGAAAAAAAACACACATAAGTGAAATTCCAGAAAATGTAAACTACTCTGTGATGGAAAACAGATCAGTGGAGACAGAGATGGGGACCCAGGGAGAGGACAGGACAACCATGGCCTTTAAGGGAACTTCAGGGGATGCAGTCAGTATCTTGATGGTGATGATTATGCTATTGGGTCACTAAATCACAGCTTATAAAATTATATACCTTATATGTGCTCAGTTTATAATTAAACCACAAGAAAGATGGATTTATTTGTTTTTTGTTTTTAAGGAAAGATACAGGCACGGGTGAAGGCAAGTAGGCAGGTTGGCAGAAGAGAAAGGAGGAAGAAGCATCTTTATTTTATTTTTATTTAGTTGTTCACATTGGTTGTTACCCCCCAGGTCTGGACTCAAACCCAGGGGTATCCTCCTTCAGAGGTGAGTAACCTAACCGCTGCTCCACCAGGGTGGTCCAGTTTTAAATGAAGTCTCTATTTACATACACAGTCATACATATAGTCACGTAAGTACACACAGTGCCTGAGCCTCCCAGCCTCCTCCAGCAGGAACACATCCTCTTTCATGTGGTTGGGGGGAGGGGCGTGGGGGGGTTTCCTGCGGCAGGGTGTGCATTTTCAGGGGGCAGAGTCACATTTCACCAGGACTGTGGCCCCAGGGTTGCCCAGTCATGACATTTGTCATAAGGAGACAAGAGTCTGAAAATTTACGTGGAAATTTCCACTTTTGAATGCTGGCGCAAGGTGTTTTCAGTTCTTGCTTTAATCATAAAACTAAAAAATAGTTCCTACTAAACCCAGCAATATGGCAAGCAAGGTGCTAGTTCTAAATAACACCAGCAATGTAGGCCTCTGAACTTCAACTTACAAATCTGCATCCTTTGGATAAATATAAACCCAGTAATCACTACACATAGACCCTCTACTTACTTTTTTCCACTCTGAAGTTCCAGACAATATTTTCGATGTTCCTAGAATTTTTAATACTGCTCAAGACACAGACCTAAAACTGATCACTTAAAGTGCCCCCAGACACACAAGCATTCTTGTTGAAGGAATGCCACATGTGCAGGGCTCCAGCTATCTAAAACCCAAGTTTTTCAAAATCCAAGAATGTTGGGAGGGCTAAGAACTAAGTCTGCTCTGGAACAAATCCACCGACCTAGTAATTTAATTTTCTTAAGAACTGAGAGTGTAAAAAGTCTTACAAGTGCTGAGCATCTCAACTAGAGGTAACACTCCCCTTTCCATTGAACTCCAGATAAAATCAGTCTGCATGTGGGATAAAATGGAGGAAGGGCAACCACTGTTTTAATTCCCCTTTTTTAGAGACCATGGGGCACCCAGTCTGCCAGCCACACTCCTGCTGTGGAAGGAGGGTCCTGCTCCCCTCATTAGGCTGTAGTTCATGGGTCAGGTGCCTCCCAGGGATAAAGGACAACCCAGTCACTGACTGTCATCTCCAGGACCCCTGGCCTGAGTGAGGGGCTCAACAGGCCAGATCAGTCTCCCCGGAATCTGAATGAACAGGAGGTACTTTAGTGTGTTAGGGACAGAGCTGGAGGTAAAGGATACCAGGAGGTAGAGGCCGTGAACCCAAGGGGTGCAGGAGAAGCCCGGATGGAGCAGGAAAGCCCCGCCAGAGTAGCTCAGAAATCCTGGCAGGGGCACATTTGACGGCCACGCTGTGGGAAGCCTAGCTTCACTTCACACGCTCCCCACACTGACACCCCTATAATCAGGTATCCCTGAGCCACATCCCTGAGGTACACCTGCGATAGCTCCAGGGGTCAGTGTTCTTTGAAACCAATGGCTGTTTCACAGTAGAAAGCTCTGCTTCTCTTGCACTGCTTCAGACTAAATGACAGAGTTCGAGAAGGGTTACCTTGAAAAGAGGTGTCTGAAGTAGCCTAACAGCCTTCTCTGTCTCTCAGCCACATAAGCAAAATGGCTTTCCAAAATCAGCACATCCCAAGGGAGATCAATGAAAATAAGGACCTTCAAGTAAATGAAAATTCTCTGGGCAGGAAACTATGCTGTTTAGTTAGTTTGAAGATGTCACTGGGATTCAGGGGGTGCTCTAGCGGAATGAATGACAGTCAGCAGAGGGACAGCAATGGATACTGAATTTGTTATTTCTAAAGGGCAAAAGACTTCCTGGTAGGAATATTGGGCCTTGCAACATCTATTAACCTTCAATTTACTGTGAATTCCACTCCAAGATTAACAGTTTAGGAGTCATGAAAGCTTCGGAAGAAGTTAAAACTTGTCATTTTTCTTAGCAGCACATATTCTGGATCAAAGACTAAAAATACCCCCTTAAAAATTAGAAGGGGTTGACTCCCTTTCTTGAAAAAGCTGACTTTTAATTGTTTTGAAAGCCTGGCTAATCTTGACAGAAGTCTGCTGACAGCATCACCGTGATGCTGACAGAGTTCAAGGTTATAGTCTATGTCCAGTACAAAGTTTATTGGGGGAGATAAAAAGATGTGTTGCTGAGTGCAACTTAAGATAATGGCTTAAGAGCAGTACTTCTTAATACTTTATTTCACACAACTGTATCCTAATAAAAACTGCTGACACAGACAGTGGTTTAAAAATGACCATTCATAGTATGCCCTGGTGGCTCAGGTGTTCAGTTGGCAGCTGGTGTGGAGACCATGTAAAGCCCAAGGACCCGGATTCCCCACCCAAGGCAGGGGGAAACATCAAAAAATAAACAAATAAAAACGCTTCCTTCTTCCTCCTCTCCCTTCTTTCCTCTCAAAGAGAAAATTACTAGTTCAGCTCACCGAAGTGTAATAGATTAATATCTTTTTCTTATTTTGAAAAGTGACAGGAAAACAAAAAAATCTTTTCAATTTGAAATAAGTCACAAGAAAAAGGCATTCTTATATCGTGATATAAGCCCTGGTAATTTGCAGAATTTACCGTCTCCATTCTCTAAAATAAGATGTCGAGTAGGCAGTTTCTAACTTGAAATATGCCTCACGGTCTCATCTATCTTCTATCTTCTGCTTCCTGGGTCACCTGTGGATTTCGAAAGCCCTGGTCTAGGTCACGGCAACTCGCACGCTCGACTCGGAAATCCCTGTCCTCTGGGGATGCCCCCAGTCCTTTCGGGATGGTGACGATCTCGGTCCCAGAGCCTATGCTTGGAAGACCCAGGGACATGGTGGGCAATGGGTCGCGCCGTGGGCCAGAACTGTCCTGCCCGGTGTTTGTTACCTGGCGACTTATGGCATCGCTGTGTCAGGTGCATATTCCCTGAACTGAATTCGCGACCAGCTGGATACGCAGTCTCTACGACTAAAGGAACCAGTGCGGTTCCAGCTGAAGGAGGCGTCGTCAGGCGGGTCCGCACTCCGGTCCCCAATGAGGGCAGGGGCCGGGCTCGCGACCCGCAGGCCTCCTGAACCCCACCATCCCACGAGGCTTCTTCAATTCGAAGGGAAAGCATCCGCGGGGCAGAGCGGGCGTGCGGCTCCCCACCCCGAGCGCCTCGGCGGGTGCGAGCGCGGCCGCTCACCTTCGAGTGCAGCCGGCGGAGTCGCCCGCGCAGGAACCCGGGGCCGGGCCGGGGCCGAGCGGCCCGACCGCGGCCCCGCACGCCCCCTCCCCCGCGGTCGCCCCGCTCGGACCGAGGGCGCCGCCCGGCCCCGGTTACCTGCGAGCGGGCGGCGGGGGCGAGGCCCAGGTCTGGCTCCGGTCCCCTGTTCGCCCGCGTGTGCCGCCAGCCACCCTCGCTTCCCGGGTGAGGCTGTGGTCAATTACACTCACACCTTCAGGGGCCCGGTCCCTCCGACACCATAGAGACGGGTGCGGAACCCGGACAGAACGCCAGCCGTCACCCTTTCGGCGCCACCACCGAGGCCAGCAAATCCGGAACCGAGCTAGAGCGGACGCACGGGGGCGTCTCCGACCGGCGCCATGTTGAGTGCGGGCGCGGGTGCTGGCCCCGCGCTTCGCTCACTACTCCCATCAGCCTACGTCGGGGGTGCAGGACACCCTCCTTTCAAGGCCTTTGAGCTGAATGCGCAGATCTGATCATGCTCGTTTTCAGTCTTCTAGCCGCGCAACTCTTACTGATTTCCGCCCGGGTCTAAAATGGCCGCCGGCGCCTCAAACACATACTAAAGAGGCGGTGCCGGAATGGGGCCTGGAAACGAGATGACGTCACGAGCGCGCGTGGCCCTCATTGGCCGCGCTGCGTGGGCCGTGGCCTACGGAACGGCGGCTGCAGCTGGTGGGGGTTTGGGCTATTCTGGCTTGAAGACTTCACTGTGAAGGCACTTAATTCGGCGGAGAGGGAAATTGAGCCATTAGTTAATTACCGCCCCTTATTCATATTAGTGTTATCTGGTTATTAGGGTGTTGTGAGAGTAAAGCGAGTATCCAGAGGAGTTTTTAAGCTAATTGACAGAAAGCACACTGACCCGGGTCGGGTCGTGTCAGATCAAGCTTTTAGGTTCTTTGTGGTCACCCGCGGTGGCCCACAGGGTTTAAGACTTAAGGTGAGAACACCACCGTTTCCTCACAGAGGTAAACAAAAGCAAATATAAGGCCAAATTTTCCCCTTGTTCTGAAATGTGTTAAATATTAAGAGGCGGGCACAAACAGTATTTATTCCGTCCTGTTGACTGATGCACCAGCTCTGTCCGAGGTCAGCCTTGTGCTATATGGAAATAGAATGCAAGCCACATGCGTAATGTAAAGTTCTCATGTGGCCGCATAATGAACAGTAAAAAAGAATGAGATAAAGTCAATTCTCAGGTTTTCATTCAGTGTACCCGAAAGATGAGTCATTTAAGCATGCACTCGCTATAAATATTGAAGCATTCTACATTTTTACACTCTTCAAAATCCTTTTTAACTAGTGATAACCTTATGAAGAGCGCAGTTCTTGACCCTGTGGTTAGCGGGGGTCGGGAGGGGTGGTGGGGCAGATAGTCCCCTTCCCCTCTGGGTTCTTCTCTGTTGGCAAATAATCAAGTTAAGCCAGGCAGATTGACAAGGAAAATACCCCAAAATAAAGACTAATAATAACTACTCTTACATGGGAGAAACCCAGTAAAAGTGATCAAGTCAACAAAATGGCTTAAGTCACCTCCTTAAATAACTTCAGTTAAAGACAAAATGGCAGTGGGGTCAAGGGGTGGGAAGGTCAGCCATGGTGGGTCACCAGGAAAGGCACTGCAAACAAGGGCAGGGTCATGATGCTGATTTTAATTACTGCCTTCTCCACTGGTAAGTGCTAAAGGAGACACCTTTACACAAGGGGAGATTTTTATTTACACATGCAAAGTTCTCTTCAACCTTTAAAGGCCCTCCTATGAAATAACCCTCACACCAAAGATACATATTGGGGGTGGGGGTGTGGCAGATATTGTTCCCTGACCTGGCCTAAGAGCTGAGAAGCAGTAATATAGTGGTGCAGATAAGGTTTCTGCTACCTCTGTCATCATCAGCATCAGGTGCGGGAGAGAGAAACCCAGGACCAGTGGCAGTGGTGAGGTTGCCTCAGGTGGTATCTCCCAAGGCTGAGGGCTGCTTGAATTTTCAGACCTTGTTTTTTCCGGAGAGCAGAGAATTCTCTAAATTATTTTAGCCAATCCATCCATCTTAAGTTCTTTTAAGAGCTCACCTCTAATGCAACTAAGCTGTTATCTTTGCCAATGAAAACTAATTTCTGACATTCATTATTATAATTAGTAAAACAGCTGGTATCTTCAGGGATCAAAGTGGATACATTAAATGTAGGTCAGTCTTTGAAATGTGGACTTTCCAGTATGATGCTAGCTCACTACTTGAGTATCAGTTCCAGTTTACTAGGATGCTAACTACGTCCAGAGCATAGCTTCACCAGTTAACCACACAGAATATCATACTATGCTAAAGACATGTATTTATTTTTTTGAGAGGAAGCAGGCAGGAACAAAGGCATATGGGCTGGCAGCAGGCAAGAAGAAAGGGAGAGGAAGAAGAAGTGTTTTCTTTAGTTGTTCATTTTAGCCGTCCTCACCCTCCCAGACCCCTCCTAGGCCCTTAACCTGGGTCCTTGGGCTGTATGTGAATTGTGTCCCAGGCATGGCTTAACATCTGAGCCACCAGGATGTTCCATGCTGAAGAAATTTTAAGTCAACCACAGACATCTTGACACCCATGTTGCTGTGTTTCTATTCACCTGCTTTGTAAACTATAAACACTATACAAATGCTATACAACTTATTCTCTCATGTTACAGACTCTGTTTATTCCACAGATATTTAACCCATACCTTTGCTGCATTCTGCACTGTGCTGAACACTAGCACAGTGGAAGGAAGACAGAAGGAAAAAGACAGAATCACTGCCATCTACAGGCCAAGATGAGAGCTTTCCCCAGAAACCAACCAGGACGGCTCCTGGATCTTGAAGGTTTAGTCTCCAGAACTGTAAGGAAATAAATGCATGTGTTTAAATCACCCAGTCTATGGTATTTTTCTCTTGATGGTCCAGGCCATCTAACACATAGAGTGAATGGTTCTTGCTGATGAAAGGAAGTGAAGTAAGGAATGAAGGTGCTGCCTTAGGTTTTGTCTCAAGCAGCTGAGTGCATGGTGAAGCCGTAACAGATTTTATAACATCCAAGTGGAGCTATCAGGTTGGTGGTTGTCTAGAAAATTCTGAAATTCCATGGGAGGTCTGGACAGGAGGTAAATAATACTGGACGTGGCATGCCCTGGTGGTATAGTGATTAGACTAACCACCTCCAAAATTGCATAGTCCGCATACAACCTAAGGGCCCAGGTTTGCATCCTGGGTCTGGGGGGAACAACCAGTATGAAGAACTATATAAAAACAAAACAAAAATATTCTCCCTGCTGACCTGCCAACTAGCCTTCACTGCTGCCTTCAAAAAGTAATAATAATCCTATATGCTTCCTCTACCCACCAGAGAGAAACATCTACAATAAAACGTGGCATCTGAATATGTGAACTTCAGAGACTTTCTTTGTGTGTGTAAGATTCTTTGTCCATTATTTAGTGATGTGCTGGTAGATGTTTAATACTTTATAAGGTTCATCGATGTAAAGGCTATGAAAGATACATAGCATAAAATTTCAAATGTAATAAAGTATGTGACACTCGAGTGGAAGCTCATGGATTCTTGGAGTGTATTTTCATTGATGTTTGCCGTACTTTTGTATGCATAGCCAAACCCTGGTTGTAATTGATAAATGAATGTATATCTGACATGAAAGTTGGTTAATATTTTCATTTATATGAACAGGTGAGATGAAAATGAAAGACAGTGGAATTCACTCATCGATGATATGAGTTACTTTTATGCTGAATATTTTAATAATTATTTTATTGTTTTTAAAGGAAAGGTACAAGAAGGAATGAAGGCAAGTAGGCAGGAAGGCAGGAAGAGAGAGGGGAAAGAAGAATTTTATTTTATTTGGTGTTCGTCTTGGTTGTTTCCTCTGACCCTCGGGTCTTAAACCTGGGACCTTAAAATGTATGTGAACTGTGCCTAGTGAATGAAACAATCAGATCCCCAGAGCTCTGGTCTGGTAATAGTTTTGGAAGATTAGATTTCCTCAATTTCTGTTGTGTTGTTGTGATTTAAAAACCACAGGAAGGATGCACTTTTAAGTTTAATCTGTATTGTAATAACATTTGTATCACTTTATAAGTCTACGCAATCAGCAATATATTAAGCAAAACCATGATTTGTACCACTTCTTAGGGATAAAGACTCCTACCATGGACAACTTTCCAGATCTCTATATGATGTTGCTGAATGCAGAGGTTGGAAGAGATGTGACTGATAGTGTCAGCTTCCCTCCACTGCAGTACTGGAGCATGCAGATTCCCTGAGCGCCCCAAATGTGTGAGTTAAAAAAAATCACACAAGATCATTGTGTTGAAACCTCCACCCGGGACTGGAAATAATAATCTCAGAAGGTCAAGATAACCGAAAGGTCACAGTCCCTTCATTTGTCCTCCTGGAGTCTAGGCCTTAGTGGGCAGTTCCTCCTCCCACCCAGTGCCGGTGCCTGTTGCAATATCCGTATTCTTTGGGGCCCCACTACATATCCACAATAGCGCA
>RJWH01002781.1:0-201678 GCA_004363575.1 Solenodon paradoxus | reverse complement strand
CCCCCCCCCCCCCCCACACACACACACACACACACACACACACACACACACACACACACACACACACACACACACACATATACACACACACAGTAGCCACAGGACCTATAGGACTGTGTGCCGTGTGATCATTCTGAGGTGTAAAAACTCATAAGTAAAACTGCAGGACAGAGAACAGCTGTTACTGTAGCCACTCCCCACCCCAATGTGGGGGATCTCAGTATGGGCCTGGCACAAAGTAAAAACTGGGGCCAGTTGCCCCCATCTCAAGTCTGACCGTGAGCACCCTGGAGATAGGTGTTCCCTCCTCCCAAGCAGCAGGCTAGCTCCACATTTAGTCTGGAAATGTAAAAAAAAAAAAAAAAAATATGGTTCCTGGCCTCTAATCTCCTGAGTTTCTTAGTCAACTAGAATGGGGTGGGGCCTCCCGTGGTATGTTTCAAAAGCACCCCAGGTGTTTTTAATAGGAAGCCAAGGTTAGGAACTTCTGCTGGAATAGGCTAACCTTTTATACTCTTTTAAATGGGACAGTACCTTTTTTCCTATTTCTCAACCATCCCATCATTTTAATATAAATGTCGATTTTGTCCTGTTTTTGATAAACCAGGATCGATTTTAACATGGGCAAAGGGAACAGTAGAATTGCCTCAGGCCCTGTGTTGGGGAGGCTCAAAAGTAGCTGCTCCTTTTGCCCTGCATGGAGATGATTCTTGCTTGCACTGACTGCAGTGGGCTGCACACGCTACTACTGTTCCTGATGCTTACGAGGAAACAGGAGCCAGGAGAAGAGGATTCCCCCCACCCTGCATGCCTGTTTCTTCAAAAGGAGCAGAACACTGCAGCGTGGTCGAGCTGCAAGTAAGTACTACGAGGGAAATCTCTGGCACTGTGGGGGTTATCACTGGCACTGGTCTAGTTATTGGGCATATTGTCTGTGGCCTAACACATAACTCACTTTTTCTTTCTCTTTATTTTAGTATCTATGCTAATATAAATAACATTTTGATGGATTATCTTGTACATATGATGTTATAGTTGGAATTCAATCTTTGGTATTGTTTTTGAGAGCTATAGACTCTAGTCACTGGAACTGGGATGGTTAAAGAGTAAGTGGGGCTTCTAGGGGTGCCAAATTTGGTTTTTGCCTGAGGTGCCAAAGTTCCCCTCACTGGCCCTAGGCCCTGGCCATTTCATGAAGTCCTGCTGGACCACAAGTCATTCTTTTTTTGATCACTGATGCCATTGCATAGAACTTACTTGTTGCTGGCGTGGATGCTCTGCTCCTGCTCAGATTGCTCTGCCTCTCCCCTCCCCTTAGTCACCAGTGCATAGCCCCATCCCATTTTTGCCATCCCATGTCCTGTTTTTATCTCAAGGAAATATGGATTACCTAAGATGGGGGGCTCCCGGGTCAGGCCGTAACTGCTTTGGCTTTCCAGTCTTTCACTCGATAATGTGAATGTGGTCTTCCCTATCACTGTCTACTTTGCTTGACCTGAGTCCTCGGCACCTTTCTGTCCCAGTTCAGTCCTCCACCTGGTTCTGCTCCCTCTGGTATCTCTGTCATTCACATTCTATACCTACCCAGTCTCCAGCGTCCTGCACTCCCCGCCCCCCACCCCCCAAAAGGTGTGTCCAAGTTGGATCCAGGTCTTGCCCAGCCTCTCCTGAAAGATGACCCCTGACTGCTTGCCTACTAACCTTCACTGTGGTGGGAGGTGATCAGAGCCTCCACAATCTGGATCCTTGGCTAGGGGAACCCTGAGCACAGGCAGCTTCTCCAGTAGCCAAGAGACTAAAAGTCCCAGAATTGGCCTCCTAGATCTTCTTTGAAATTTTTTCTTTTTTCTTCTTTTTTTCAAATTCCCCCAGGCCATTAGCAATGTGGAATGTGATTGCGGTCATCTTTGGGGCTCTTTTTTCCATTGTTAAAAAAAATAAGAGAAAAAAGGGGGCAGGGGGAAAGAGATTCCAGAACATATTTCCCCTGTGATTTCCCCATTATTATTAGACATAAATATTTAAATGATATATTTTATGTTAAAGCTAATACAGTATGAGCTTTCTTAAATCATAATGTATTTATAACATTCTACTCAAGACATAATATTTATTAATAAGAGTTTAACATAAATCATTTAACTATAGTACCTATAATTTTGATGAGATTGAAAGGAAAACAATGCAAAACTACCAACTCTGGCCTTGTCTTTATTGAAGTTGAGTCCCAGGAACTCCTATATTGTGTGAAAGGGACTTAAGTATTCGACATGTAGTATAAATAAGAAAAGAGAAGTCACTTTAAAGTCTACAAAAATGGAGGATCTTTTGTTGCTGCTTTTCCCCTGCCTCTCTGGACTAGTGGAGGAAGGTGGGAGCTGATTTATCATTTACTTATAAAAGGTACGAATGAACCATTACCTCATGCTTGGCTTTTTGCTTCCTCACCCTCAGTATTTTTCAAATGACATTAACGTAAACAAGGAACTGGAGGTTCGAAAGGGAGTGGTTTTTGATTCAGTCTCCTTGTTACCTATATTCTCATCACATGGGGACATCAGATAGGCAGAAACAAATTAATTATTTTATTTCAATCATCAGTATCATGAATATGCACTATGAGTCCCATAAGGACAAAGGCTGATAAATACTCAATACATTTCTAAATGATCACATGATTCTGACAGAAATAGTCTGAGGATAGCATTCTGTCCTCTTTCCTGTTAAAAACTAAATAGGAAAGTACCCCTTTATTGTGTTGGGTTGATGAATCATAACTTAATCACTTGCCTGTGGTCTAACACAAAACTCACTTTTTCCTTCTCCTTATTTTAATATCTATGCTAATAGAAATAACATTTCGATGGGTTATCTGGTACATATGATATTATAGTTGGAATCCAATCTTTGGTGGTGTTTTTGAGAGCTATAGACTCTGGTCAAGTATGATTTAACTTCTTATTGATAAGTCTTGTAATCGATAAGCCTACTTAGTCAATCCGACCCGCTAAGCTTCCTTAAGGAGAGGAGAGAGACTTTTAAGGCCGTCACATATGCCAGTCCAGAGTGCTCAGAATGAGCAGAGAAAGAGAACAGGGTCTAATGTCTATTGGCCCCTCCTCCACGGTGGGCTGATCCTCTTTCAGAGAATAGCGTTGTTAAATGCCACCCCTGCTAATGTTTTCCTTGTTTTGATGACTGGGGCTGAAGATACATGAGCATTCTTTACTAGGTAGAGAAGCCATTACGAAATTTAAAGGTGATTGATATGCCTCATACTTGAGCAAATAAATACATTGGAAAGGGGGAATGTCTGATCTGGCCACTGTCATGGTTTAAAGCCATCTGTTGTTTGGCCTCTTTCCACTGGCTGCTGCTTGCTCCCGCTGTGACCGTGGGGCCCCGACAGGTGGCCCATCTGGGGACGTGCTCCCCAGCATTTGTCCTCTTACAGGTACAGGTGTTGCCTCTGGAGAACCTTATTTATTTCCCAGTTAAAATTAATTCAGATTTTTGTGGCTAAATTTCTTTTCTGGTTAGTCTCTCGAATGTGACAAGCAGGCTCCATAATACCTGCTGAAACGTCTGGAATGGTGCCGGGAACAGCTTCTTCAGGCCACTAGGCAACAGAATTAAGACCACAAATGCTTTCTGGACAATTATTTCATTAGACTGAAAGACAGGAGGTTCTGGTCTTAGTGACTAAGATATCTCTCTTCACATTTTACATTTTTTAAATCTGTGAGTGGTGATGTCATCTTTCATTGGAGGAATATTCCGTGTTTGAAATGCCATGAGGAATAACTCTGTTCTAGTCATTGATTTCTTACTGTTCTTTCTTTATCTCAGCATATTTACTTCTTTTATTGACACCATATGCAAAAAATTGTCCCTCTGCAGCCTCAGATTAGGAGAGCTTCTAGGCAGTTTATTTTCGTTACCAAGTTTTACCAAGTTAGGAGTTACTGAATCTGACCAGAGTAGCCCCAACTTGTTTCGTTGTTGTTTTCGACAAATCCTGTCCACCTCTTTTCAAAATAAAGGATACAGTCACTGAAACTTTTTCAGCCGGGCCTCTCATCTCCACAATGACATTCTTCACGTCTGGGGTGGGGGTCGAACACTCTTTATTTTCCCTCTCCACAGTGCGTGGTCCCAGCTGTGTGTCTCCCTTCATGAATATGCATGAAATCAGATATGACATTGCCCTGCTCCCATTAATAATCTTGTCATCTGACTTGTGCTCCAGTCCATGGCTTCTCAGAGCAAATGTAGCCTGAAGAAAAAAACAAAACAAAACAAAAGACCATATCTTTGGGTTGTTCTTTTTCATTTGACTGGGAATAAGTATTCCAACACTGGGCAAGGGCTTGTGAGGGGCACAGAGGAGGGTGAAAGGGAGAGCAGGGAGCCAGGCTGAGAAGAGAAGCCAGCCCCTGTGTGAATGGCCTGGCTTGTTGGCAGCCCCGAGCGGTGGGTGTAGTGGTATGTGAAGTGACCTTGAATATAGGCGCTGTGGGTAGGCCCAGCTTTTTTGTAAAAGAAGTATTTGCAGTGGAGGTTTGGATTTCAGGCCTCCCAGTCATCAATCATCTCAGCCCATTCTTCTCTTTGACAGCTCAGTACAAGGCCTGACATTTGACACTCAGGACCCCAGGACTTGAGGCACAGACCCAGGCTGAGGCCCTAAGGGAGGGGAGGAGGGGAAAAGGAAAAAAAAAAAAAAAGTCTGCTATTTGTTTATTTATTTTTGTTTGAAGCTGCAAACTGAGGAATATACTGAACACATTCTAACTCCCAAGATGAGCGTTTTTTTTGTTGTTTTTTTTTTTTTTTTCGAGAACATCGCCTCGAGTTTTGCTGCTGCCTGGGGATTCGGCTGCACGGCTGGTACAACGTCGCTCAGTGCAGAGAGCGGGGAGCTCATCTCTGAGCCCGGCTGGCCACTTTCTATTTGGCTGAATTGAATCCAACCTCTGCCTGCAAGGATGGATTGGTGGACAAGGGGTTATCACTTTCTGGACAATGGCACCTGACACTGTGACCTGAGTGTCATTGTATCATACGTCATTTCACAGGAAGGCCACCCTCAGAGTACTTTCCCTTTGAAAAATTTAAAAAAACATTGTTTTAGAGCTAACTCAGTGCACCCTGGTGGAGCAGAGGTTGGGTTGATGCCTCCAAAAGAGCACAGGCCACATGCTGTGGGTTCAAGTCCCAGGTCTGCCTGCCGGTGGGGGGGGGAGGGGGAGGCAACCAGGGTGAACAACTGAAATAAAAATGGAATGGGTATGCCTATTCCTCCTCTCTCTCCTGCCTGTCTGCCTACTTGCCTTCATTCCTGCTCGCACCTTTCCTTAAAAAAAAAAAAAAAAAAGATAATTACAACTCAGGTTCAGCTATGAGCTCACTGGTTCGGGGTTAACAATTGCCGGTGGTTCAAGGTTCAAATCATGTAATTGGTGTTAAGGAGAATTAGGTAATTTACGGCCCTACCATTGAAAGAGTCTAAAAGGTTTACAACATGCAAGCCCCAGGATTTCGGGCGGGGTGGGGGGGGGGTGGTGCGAAGGTTCAAGTACCTGTGCCTCAGATTCCTCTTCATTTCTGGTCCCTTCAACCCAGTGCCAAACTCTGAACACGTGAGGCCCAGGATGTGTGATTAAATTCTTCCCAAGTCTGAGACTGACAGATCAATCTATCAAGTCTATTTTTGACAAGGACTAGGTGCCCGGCTCGAGAAGATGCAAATTTTCAAGAAGATGATCCTAGCCCACACAGACACTACCATCTATTCGGAGAGAAAAAAGCCTTCATTGATAAGACAGTGCATAACTGAATGGTATAAACAAATGTCTTCTGATATAATGGCGAGGTTGTCTCATTATTTCTCAGCACATTTTCCTTCTGGAAGCATCCACGGCCCACACACAGACTGAAAAAAAAAAAAAAATCACATGATGCTTCCAGTGGGAATGTGGAAAAATTATTTGAGGAACTGCTTAGGAAATGTCACAGCTTTCTACGAATATTTGAGAGGCTTAGCTTTACAACCTTCCATATTAGGCATGGCTCAGAAAAACTGGAGCAAACATACAATATTATCAATGATTTGGGTGATTGAAATAGAAGGGAATTTTACTGTGCATTCATTTCTAATAATCTCTATGGAGCATATAACTTCGTATTAATAGATAACTGGTGCATGCGTAGGGGTGTTCAGTGGCTGCCTGGAATCTTAGACCGTTATTTCATTCTATAGTTTCTCAGGGTGAAAAGTCTGTTCAGGTGTTGTTTTCATGGCCCCTCTACTGATAGTTAATAATGTTCATGCTTTTACAAGAGCAAAGGTGAATTAGCCTCTGAACTTAAATGTGGCTATTTATAGTAGGTCAGAGTTCCTTTTTGGTGTTCCCACAGCCCTATGTCCAGCATCGTGCCAGCAGGCGGTGTTAATTTGGGGACAGTTTCTCTGTATCTTGTTCACTGACCTCGGAGCTCCTGTGGGCCGGGTCCTGTCTTTGTCTCAAGGCAATTTAGACTTTCTTCTGTCTCCTGGGAATATGCCCTTGTTTGGCCAAAGGAAGAATCTAGTATCCTACTGAAGAATACATGACTACCTGAATAGTACCTACCTCTCTCTGTCTTATTAGACAAGCACCGTCACACTGCCTGGATGTCCCTTGCACACTTTGGGGAAGGCACGTTGCATGTCATTTTCACTCTTGGCAATAAGCAAACTCATTCCTCTGACTTTTCATACAAGTCCTTGTCTGCAGTGGGCTGATGAAATCTTGCCAGGCCCTGATCTTCCGTGGAAAATTTTTGGTATTGGGGCTCCTTCATAGAATATGCTCTTTTTGAAATTTCTCTTTTCATTCTCTGTTTTTGTTTTATTCATTTTTCTTGTCCTTTTAGCCTTCAAACTCTGAGCTAAGAGACTTCTTTTTAATACTTTCAAGCCTTCAAATGAACATGCCATTTACAAATGATATATATTATATATACATACATATATATTTAAACTTCAGATAGTTCATTTCCGTGGAAAATTTCTTTTTGTTCAAGTTCTTTCTCAAGTATTTTGTTATTTCATCAAGCATATTTCTTTTTATTTTTCCCCTGGAAAATGCTACCCACTGCTGTCAAGAATTCTAAGTCCAAATCATAGCGTTTTTTGCCCCACTTTGGTAAAGAAGCATAGAATCTGCACTATTGCAAAATGAAAGGTCTTAATCTTGAGGGAAATTCCTTGATCCATAAAATAAGAGTTATGCTTAGCCGTGAGCTTTTGAAACAACATATTCTTCGTTGTATGAGAAAGATCTACAGTCAGAAGTTTGAAAATGTCACACAGTGGAGATGATATGTTTTAATATAAATAGAATGGTGCCATTGAAGGCCAGCTCAAGATAAGTGCTATTTCCTATGGTTGGAAAAAAAAGAAAGAAGAGAAATAGAATTAAGCATGTGTAATTAACAATATTGAATACCATAATTTTGAGACTTTCCAACCAGCTGGCTTTTGGCCCACGGAGGGTGAAGAATACTTGTTCTGTGGAGAAATGCTGTGGCTATTTTCCTCCTTGAGGAAACTGTGTGTCACCACACAATTGGAATTCGAGAGACGAGCCTGGATTTCTAATCACGTTGATATTTCCCAAGTAGCTTCTTAGTCAGCTGCTTGGCTTCTTCACACAAAACTATAAAAGGTCATCAATTATAGGGACCTTATGTAAATACTGAGCTGTTTTGTGATTCTATTCTGAGCAACATTTATATACATCTGCTCAAATAAATTAATTTTCTTGTCCCAAATGACTCATTTAGTCGAAGCAGAAGTTCTCATGCCAATGCAAACAGAGAAAGCGAGAGAGGGCAACGGGGAAATGGGAAGGATGGGAATTCATTTTATAATCTACCTATTTATGAGAGTTGGCGTATCATTTTTAAATAGAAACGCACTAGACAAATACGTATATGGGAAAGGAAAAGAAAGAAGGAGGGAGGAAAGGGGAGAGAGAGAGAGAGAGAGAGAGAGAGAGAGAGAGAGAGAGAGAGATCGAGAAAGGAATAGAAATGTGGAATAGAAACATCTTGAAGGCACTGTAATGGAGTCAGATATGCCTGCATTAGACTCTCACTTACTATTATTTTCTGGTTTGATGATCTGAGTCACTTTAGTTAACGTCTCAGAACCTTATTTTCTCCATCTACAAAAATGATAATATGGCTTTTCAAACAGTGATCATTGGCAGCTGCCTTGCATGGAGTTTTTATCTTCTCTAGTACCATCTCCACTCACGTTGGGTATTCCACAGTGAATGAAGAAAGACTTTGTTCAAGAATGTCCTAAGCTAAAGAGAGCCTAACAGATGCTGCCGAAGTTTTTAATTCCACGTGAACCTGGAGGAATGATTATCTGCTTTTTAACAGCAGTGACTTTCCTACCAAGAAAGTGATTTTCTTTACAAAGTTTCCATCAACTCAGTCCAATGCATCCTGTAGACTGCTTGTTCCAGAATCTAAACTGGCTTTTCTCCCTTTTTTTGATCCCAAAGAGCTTCTTCCCTTGACATCAATACACTCTATCATCTAGCATTGGTAATCCTATTTTTTGATATTCATTGGGGCTTCCAATTCATGGTTGCCCCATTCCAAACATAACTGCTCATCCTTTGACATCACAGGATTTCTGTACATTTACACATGATCTTTTTGTGCAATTGTCACTGTTCCTTTCCTCAGTTAGTGTCCACCGCTTTCTTCAAAATTCAGTTCATCTTTCTTCATCCAATAATTCTTCCTAAACTAAATGTACCTTCTCTGAATGACTGTCCCATGATGTGCTCCTTAACTTTCATGTAAAATGAATGTGCTCTCATTTTGGGCGCTTCTTTTCTCTAGCCATTTCTAATAGCTCTTTTCTTCTTTTTCACCTAGAATGGAAACTCTTCAAGAGATGACATTTAACATTCTTTATTTTGTATTAATTATAGCACTGAACAGAAGTCTTTATCTATGATGAAAGTTTTATTAATTGGTTCTTGAATAAAATTATGATTAATTAAATGCTACTACAGATTTGCCATTAGCTATTACTATTCTTTTTGTATAAATTCCATCTAGTCTATCTCTTCTCCCTAGAAAGATAGATAGATTGATTCATTCACTGACCGTAAGTATGGAGTCAGCTATCTGAATCTTGAAATATATCATGGCAATGTTCCTTGAAACACAAGTATATTTTTAATGGTTAAATTCCTTGTTCCTAGAATGGCTATGGCACATATAGACCCAAAGTAACATACTTTTAATGAAAATTAATTTGAGCAATTTACCACCAGGCTTTCAGATTTCACACCTTTGTCATTTTCGAATTCCAGTGCTCTAAGCCTTTCACTATCTGATGTTTCCCTATGCTTATCCAACAAGATCTAAGCTAGGTTCAAAAATAAAATAAAGACATCATTTCATGTGTAGTCTTCAGATTCTTAAAGCTGCCTCGCTATCACCTAGATTCACGAGGAGTCTGATTTCCACCCTGCTAAATAAAATACTGGTTGGTTCATTTACACAGGATCTTTTTTTCTTTGAGTCCTGCTACACAGTTTTATACATTTAAGCAGAGGGAGAGCAAAGCCTGTCTACTGGATTATGGTGAGGAAAGAACATACCATAGGCTTAAAAAAAAAAAGGGGGTGGCGGGGGAAGGGACACATACTAAAGCCGAGAGTTGGAAGTATGGATGCTGGAGTCAATATTTTGCTTGAAAACCAACCCATTACTCTCTGGCTATGTTGACTCTCTGCCTAACTTTCCTTACTTGTAAAATGGAAATAAAATGCAGCTTCACAGACTTGGAAAGTAGTGACATATGGATATAACTTGTTTATCCAGCATCTGGGAGATTATGACTTTGATTAAAAATTTTTTAGCTTTATCCTCATGATTATTAATACAAAATACTGATGTGGAAAGTCCATCTTCTTTGGTCATGGGTCAGTCCACTCTGGGTCAAATGGCATCAAGCATACACTTATTTGGCTAGTTTTTTTTTTTTGCTTTTTTTTTTTTAACTGTCATCTGTATGGGCTGAGTGTGAAGGAGCACAGCCAAGTTGAAGGAGAAAAACAAGGCCCCTGAGCATTCCACAGAGTCTATTCCCCACGCCAACTCCCTGAGATTAAAGAGATGGCTTCTTCAGACAGAGTCATTTATATGTATAACGAGGATTCAGCTGGAGAAATTTTTTTAAAAGGAGCTGGGGGAAAATATGATGCGCTCACAGTCCCAGTGGTGTTGCCACATTCATTTTACCAGCACGTTCATCCTTTAGTACTTTCATGGATTGACATGAGGGAGGAATTCGCATGTCATGGAAGATAACATCTCACTGTTGCCAAAGGACTGTATTCAGACATGCATGTTAGTGGGTTGATAACTTATTCGGTATTGCAGAGGACTCAAAGATAGACCTTTCGCCTTTTATCTCCATCTCTGTGCTCCCTGCATACTAAAGATAGTGCAAAGCAGTCAGATACATCTTAACTAACCCACGCAGAAAAAAGGGACTTGGACTAGGTGGCTGTAAGGACTGCAAAGTTAAAGGAACAAGGTGTCACGCGGTCTAATGACAGATGAATTAAACATGCTTGTGTACCTCAACTCAAGCTGTCTGTGAATATATTTTTCAAGCTCAAACCTCGTGATCATTTAGCAAGAAGAGGTGTAAAATAAATGGAATCTAAACATTTTTGCTACTGTCTTGGTAAGGTGTCATTCTAAGAAAAGAGCAAATAGTAAAGTGGCAAAGAAAAAAGAAGTAGGTTAACTCATGTGGATATTTTCGTAATAGTTGACTTGTATTTTGAAGTGAAGGAAGAAAAGCAGCAGACCTCATTCAGACAATGACTGTGTTACGTGTGGAAACAGAACATTCTAATTCACACAGGTGAGACCATAGGACTCTATTAGACACTGTTCAGAAGCACTTTCTATATTCTTTGCATCACTGATCCTGAGTTGAGTCTCAGCTTAAATAATGAATTTCCTTTCTCAGTTATCTGTGGGTAGTAGTGAAAGGAGATCAGTTCAGAGTAGGTTCAAAAATAGATTTCGACTATGCAAAATGGAGTCGGACATGAAGATAGTGATTCAATTATTTCAGGTCAGGAAAATCACAATAATTCTGATGGGACTGAAATCTGAAGCCAAAGAGGAACAAAGTGGTCAACCTTCTAACTCCCTTTTTGTGTTCTGTTAGAATCTAGAGCTAGGTTAATAACATGAAAATGTCATTCTATAATATTTTAAATGCACAAATATTGAAAAGATATTTTAAATATGAGACATTAATGCTGTAAGCAAAAAGTGAAACTCTTAATGGCCACTGTGCTGCTTGACGTGCTTAGAAAGAGGACGGGTGGGGGGCTATGCAGAAAGTTAGTGAAGAGAATTGCACTGGAAGATATCAAGTCATTTTAATTTGTGTTCTCGAGGTTATTCCAAGATTTTCTAAATATTCTAAGAAATAATATTAAGTGTGTATTTAAAAAATAGTAATTGCTGGGGATGGGGAGAACCGTTGTGGCTTAAACAGCTGAAACAGCTGAGTATTGAGCACGTTAGGACCTGGGTTCACACCCTGGCACCAGGCAACAGCCAAAATAAAACAACTAAATCAAGGTGCTTCTTTCTTCTCTCTCTCCTCTCCTCCCTCCCTTCCTTCTTTCTTTCCTTGACTTCTCTCTTCCTTCTGCTCTTTAAAAACATAACTACTGTACTAAAACCCATTATCTGTGTGGTTCAGTTTTCTCTCAATTATGTCTTATTCTAAAATTCTACTTATTGTTCCATGTTCCTTCAAGACATATTTGAAGCAAAGAAGTACTGTATTTGAACATTTTTGTCTCTTTCAAACACTACTTGGGAAACTATATCATGTTTTTCATGGATTAAATGGATGACTTATTTTAAGGTTCTACCAGGCACTCAGTACAGTAAACAGAACAGTAATGCACTTAGCACAGAAAAATAGGTTCCAAGTTTCTTGAGTGAAATTTTTAATTGGTAGCTGTGAGTAGATTACCAAAGAGTAGTAGTAGATGGAACTTAAAATACTATACATGTAACAGTATGCAATGTGTTCACTCTCTTAAAGGGTTTGTGCTGGTGTTAAGAGATAGAGGAATCAGACTTCCATTGCCTAACTCCCTCTCCTGATTTCAGTTGACTTTGAAAATACATTTAGACCTTGTCTACTTAATACAAAGTGAAGTAGAAACATGTGTTTCATTTATTTGATCAAGAGAACTAACCTGAAAAATTCAGGTACCATGAAAAATGGCATAATCTAATTTAGCTACCCACGCCGAGATAGAGAGGTTCACTCTTCACCTTTGTGCCTGTAAACCCAGCTGTCCTTTAGAGGAAAATTTCTTTTCCTTAGCTGTAGTAACTTCCCTCTTTTTCCCAGATGGGCATAAGATTCCTTTCCTTCATTTTCCAGCTCAACAGCGAGTGAGTTCTGATTGGTCCAGAGCTTCATTAAAATCCTTGGGTTCACTGGATACCTCAGTCACTCGAGAACTATTTAAAAATAAATTATAACTGCAAAAGCATTTTTTATGGTAAGGTCATAGAGTTTGGAAATATGCATCTCTGACATTTATATGTGGACTGTGATTGCACAGAAGTTATAACTAGGCTGAGCACATTCCTTGAGACAAACATGGGACATTGAGATGGCAAACACGGGATGGGTTTATGTGCTGGTGACTAAGGAGAGCAATCTGAGTAGGAGCAGAGCAGCCAGGCCAGCAGCAAGTAAGTACTATGGAATACTGACCTGTGATCACATAGTAACGACATGTGGTTGAGTGGGACTCATATAAATAGCCAGGGCTGGTGCAAGAAATTTTGGCACCTTAGGAAAAAAACAAATGTAGCACCCCTCTAAGTCTTGCTCTAAATGTCCTGCCTAAAATACATGTTGCTTTAACCATCGCAGTGCCAGAAAGTCCAATAATCCCCACAGTGCCAGAAATAACTCCCACAGTACCAGAGACAACCCCCAAGTACTTACTTGTGACTCATCCACATTGTGTTGTTCTGTTTCTTTTGAAGAAACACGTGGGGTGGGGGGAAATCCTCTTCCTGTGGTTCCTGTTTCCTCACAGGGGCGGGAACAGTAGTAGTGGCCACTACCAGCTGTAGTCAGTCCCAGCAAGGGCCGTCCTTAATATGGGGCTAATGGGCAGCTGATTTGGGGTGTCCCCCAACACATGGGGCCCAAGGCAATTCACCTTGCCTTTTACCCCATGTTAATGATGTCCCTGGTTTATTAAAAATAGGACAAAATTGATGCTTATATTAAAATGACAAGACACTTGGGAAACATGAAAACAAAGCAGTACTGTATCATTTAAAATGGTAGGTATGGTTGGCCTAGTCTTAAGCTGTATGAATGTCTGAGGTTCTATGCTTTTGCATTTCCTCTCACGTGATTTTCATGCTCGGCTTTTCTTCAGGTGTACCCAGGTAATGCCTGTGCTTCACGGCTGCGTGGTTTCATACACAAATGCATAGTGTCACTCCACGAAAAGCATTTCACTTTCTACATAACATTGCGCGTGCCCAAACTTTGAAGGAACTCTGGACATGCAAAATCAAAATGGCTTTATAAAGAACCCAGGGTCTAATTATAAACCTGCTAAGTTGGAAATTCAGAAAGAGAATAAAGTCACGCTAGGTGATACATCATTGGTGATTTGTCATTTTATACATTGACACTGGGCTAAAATCCTGGGTAGTGTGATCCACTCAAATACATGAGAACACAGTGTCATTGGTTAAGAAGTCAACTGATTTGAAAAGAATTAGTTAATAATCATTGGCCTACCAATTCTTTTCTTTATTTTTAAAAATTAATTTGTGCACTTGACAACATCCTCAATCGTTCAAGATTTTAGCTTCTTCCTTGGAACAAATGCAATTTACTGCTCTTGCCCTGTTCCCCTGTATTCTTATTCCTGTTTTCTAATCACTATCATTAGGTGCTTTGTTTATATTTTTAAATCTATAGAATTTGTATATATAAAAATATGTAATTCAAAAGAAATTTCTTTTTTTAAGGATAAAGTATTTATGAGTATCAAATATAAGGATTTCTTGAATGTTTCTGGCAAGATCCAAGTGCATTTCATTTCTATCCCTGGTGATGTCAGGATGAAAATAGCCCTGTGTTATGGTCAACTTCATGTCCAATGAATTGTGTCCGTAGATTTAGCCACCCCTAATACCTCTGGCTATAGATTTGATCCTGATAAATGTGACACCATTGGAGGTCTGTAAAAAATAGGGTCCACATTACACACATCCTTATGAATACTTTACTCAGTGAGAGTTAATTCATCTTGTTTTAAATCTCTCTACCTATTAACAAGGAAGAGAACAAACAACACTTGCAATAAATTCTAATTTTCAGTAGATAATTAATAAATATTATTCAATGAAATATTATTCAATGAAATATTTTTAATTTTAAATATTTTTAATTATGCATTAAGGCAATCAGCTACATGACTTCAACTAGAGTTTCTATGGGAAACTATGGGCTGATTCTCAAATATAAATCTATAGCTGTAATCTTTTGAGTATGTTGTTTGACTTTAAATGCATGATGGTCTTTCCTAAATGGGTGTTTCTCTCTCCTGACGACACCATCAAGTGTTTGAAATTTCTGCCTCCTTTTCTGTGAAAGTCTGCACTGCCTTAAAACCTTGACATTTTCTTTGGTTGCTCCTTTTCCTTTCTCTCCTCTACAAGCAACAGGTTGCAAAATGAGCCTGTTCTGTCTTTGCAGTTCTTAAGCTCATCTTCTTCCTTTTCACACTTGCTACATGTGATTATGCTGTCAGTTTTCACTGCAGAGTTGTCAGTAAAATTCCAGTTGGTTTTTCTTCCCACCCGCTCCTCTAACCTTAGTTCACTTTAGCATAACTACCAAGTTACTACTCCCTTTAGCATATACAGTTCTTCCTCAACTTACAACAGGGTCACCTCCTGAGGAATCAATTGTGAGCTGAAAATATTGTAAGAAGAAAAAGTACTGAACATACCTAATCTATTGAGCATCAGAGGTGAGCTTAGTCCACCTGAAAGGTGCTCAGGACACTTACATTAGTGGCAGTTGGCAAAGTCACCTAACAAAAAGCCTGTTTTCTAATAAAGTACTGACTGTCTCATGTCATTAATTGAACACTCTACTGAAAATGAAAGTCAGTCTATAAGGTATCTGTCGTTCTGGATCACGTGGTTGGCCAGGAGCTGTGATGCCCTCTATGTCAGCATTTAAGGTTGGCTAGCTTAGGGAGGGACTGGAATGGAGAAAAGTGGGTGGCAATGCCTCAGCAGACCAGATCCTGAAATGGTCAGATAACATTCTGACCAATGGGAGAGCAGCACATACATTCTTGCCACCAAGAAATAGAACCAAAATGGCAGCCTGGCCCAGCCAACTCAAATCAATTAGCTGCACAGGTGCACTAACTGCTTAGCCACCTTGGAATAACCTTTACCTCATTATAATCTGTTTAACTTAAAATTGTATAAGGGCTCATACATTAAACTCATTATAACAGTGAATTATGGATAAGGAGCATGAACAATGAAGAGAACATTTTTCTCTAGAAATTGCCACCTCGTTCCTGGAAATCCCCACCTGGGGACCACCCCAGAGCACCCCTGATGCAAGAACAGTGAGGGATAACAAAGGGATCCCCTTTACAAAAAACATGTGCCCTGAGTCGGGTAAGTACCCTTGTCCTCTCAACCCAGCCTCTCATCACCTGGAGGAGTGTACTCTCTCTTGCTAGTTTCAAAACATTTCTGCCTAACTTTTTGTCTGCTGTTTCTTGTTTACTAATTTTACACAGGGAATGCAAGAACCTGGAGTGAGGCTCCAGTCTCTTCGGGAACTCTCACACTAACAATGGGAGTACTTAAGGCATATCAGGAGCTCCAAATTTAAAATTGGAAGATAGTACCTACTGAATGCTCTACATAGCTCTATGTCACTTTACTGCATTCTTTAAAGCTTTCATACCATCATAAAAGTAAAAAAATCGTAAGTTGAGTCACTGTAAGCTGGAAATTGTTTATACATAAGATGCAAGAACTCTGTTTCAAACTCTCAGTGGTTTTCAGATTTAAACTACTAAAATAAGCCCTTGTATATTTTGGTTCCAAACTTCTTTTCTAAAGATTTTTGCTTTTAAGCATGGCGTGAAGAGAGACGAAAAGAAATCACCATCATCTTGATAACCAGAAAAAGCTGGAGAAACTGAAAATCAACCACTTTTCTTTGACCCCTCAGATCATTAATGTGGCAGGCAACCTACCACCATGAAAAGTGAAGAAACAAATGCATCTAGAGAGACACAAAGAGACCTGTTTACCAAAAGCAGAAACTGCTGGGGCCAAAATTGGTAGGAGTAATTCAATGGTAATGTTGGTGAATTTCTGGAGACCAAGTGTGGATGAATGTGAGCATGGAAAAAAATCTTGGGGGTTAGTTTTAGCAGGTCCCCATACATACTTTGTGTTTTCTTTCCAAGATTCTTATAAGGATGCAAGAAAGATCCCCCATGGGTCTTGGCAGGAAGGGAAGAGTCAACATTGTGGAATACCCCAGAGCTTTTCCATAACAAAAGTTTACCCTCCAGGGAAAAAAACTGATCAGAGTGAAGGTCTGAAACCTTACTTCTGAGAGAGAAAGGAATTCCTCTCCATTAGCCCCAAGTAACCTTCCTGTTTGACCTGAGGAGGAAAAAGCACAGTCTCCAGGGATCCAAGCTTCAAGGAAAACAGGTTGGGGGTGTTGCAGCCACAGGAGGGAGGAGGGTGAACAGTGGAGAAGAGTCAGACACTGGAGAGTCACCAATGCACTCAGAAGCCGAGAGTCATCAGAAAACACTAGGCCAGTCCCCTTCATTACATCTACTACCACACCAGCAGGGCAGGGATGACAAAAGTAGGTGACAGCTGTGGGAGGGTGGAAGGAAAAGCTCCCCCATTTCTCTGAGGTTATTCATAGGCTGCAAGAATAAACAAATTCACATTAGACATAATCAGTAGGGGAAAGTTCAAATGTAATAACATACAGGTGGAGAAGACATCGTGGTAAATTCTCAGGTGTGGAAAAGGGGGTTGGGGAGAGAAGAGAGGTCACCATGTGGCAAGGAAGAATTACTCAGTTTCACTCTGAAAGTCATGATCAATAACTCCCCTTTACACATTCTTCTGGAGAATAAGGACAGCAGGTGATTCCTAGATTAGGAGAAGGGCCAAGGCCCAGGGCTTAGCAATGGCTTCTCAAATCAAGGAAAGGGCTAAAAGTTTAGCAGAGCTGGAGGTTCTTCTTTGCCTCTAGGCTTGCTCTCCACTGCCCTTGGCTCTTCATGCCAGAGTGGGGCACCACAGGAGACCAATTCTGAGAGAACTGGGTCTTCTGCTTTAGCTCCTGAACAACTGAAAGGGTAAAAGACACGAATGGTTTCTGAAGAGTGGTGCATAAAAGTGTCCAGAAGGCAAGAGAGAAGACAAAAGCCAGGACTGGAGGAATTTGAAACCTCTGGTACCTCCAGCTATAAGAATATTACACACAACCCAACTCTTAGCAGATTAACTTAAATTCTCACAGGAAGGCCTATCTGCTTCAGTTTCAATTCCCTGATACACATGTTTATCAAGCAATAATGATAAAGCATACCAACAGGAAAGAAAAAAGTCTGAAACTTTATCAGAACACAGGCTATGACACTGAATTTTCAGACAGAAAATTGTGAAGAACTATGAGTTACATGTTAAGAGCCTGAATGAAAATACAGATATTACGCAAATGAAAAATAACTGAAAGAAAAAAATAGAATTAGTAACTCTAAGAAACAATAAAAAGAAAGTGATAGAAATCAAAAGCACTGTAACAGACAGGCTCAATTTGTAGCCTTGATATGGCTAAGATACTTCACGCACTTGAAAATATGGAAACAGAAGCTTACCAAACAGAAGAGTAAAGAGAAAAGGAGAACAGAAGTTGAAAGTGTGAGAAATGTCAAAAAGTACATAATTTTAATATCCAAAAGAGAGAAAAGATGAACAAGAAGTAGCCAAAGTAATGGATGAATACAAAATACTCCCCTCCCAACACACACACACACACACACACACGGATACAAGCATATTATGCTCAAACTACAGATAATTAGATACATAGAAAAGATCATGAAGGAAGTCATAGGGGAAAAAACACCTTAACTACAGAGTAATAAAGATAAGAATCAAATCAGACTTTTTCTTCAGGAAACATATAATCAAGAAGCGTATAATATATTTAAAGTTTTGAAAGAAAAACACTACCAACCTAGAATTATATGTCCAATCAAATTATCTTTCAAAAAGAAAGTCAAAAAAAAGAAGACAAAAAGCAGGACTAGAGGAATTTGAAACCTCTGGTACCTCCAACTACAACAAACATGAAACATAGTTCATCTCTTGGCAGATTAACATAGATTCTCATGCTAAAGGCTGATTAAACTCAACTTCAATTCCCTGATATAATACCTAACAAAGAAAAACTGAAAGAGTTCATTCTTATCACAATTCTTCTGTAAGAAATGGTAAAAGAAAATTTTAGTCAGAAGGAAAATTATATAGGTCAGAGACTTTAATATACATAAAGGAAGAGTAGCCAATTATTATTATATTTAATGATGAAAATATAAATTTAATGCTAAAATATTAAAAGTAACAATGCATTGAGTGATTCTAATATAAGTGAAAATATATCAAAATCTCAAGGGAAATGAATGAAAAATTTGGAATACACTGTAAGATCATGTAGAAGACATACAATGGTATTATATTATTTGAAGTTGGACATAGATTATTTCAAAATATATATTGCAAACTTAAATGTAAGCACTGATTGTTTTAAAACACAATTTGATATGATAATATAAAAGATAAAATGAAATCATATCAAATGTTCAGTTAAGCCAGAGAAAGCAAAAAAGAAGAGGGGAGATAGGAAGATGGTAGATATTATTCCAACCATATCAATAGTCATTTTAAACATGAATAGTCTAAGCACACCATTTAATTGTCTGAGTGGATTCAAAAAATCAAAGTGCATGTTACAAGAAACTCATAATCAACATTAATCAACATTCATATTTAAATATTTAGAATGGACCTTTTATGCTCAGAAATGTTCGGATTAATGGATGGAAAAAGCTGTATCATGCCAACACTAATCACGAGAAAGCCAGAGAAGCTATATTAATTTCAGACTTTATAACAAGAGAGATAATGAAGCATTACATGATAAAGAGGTCAATATTGCAAAATGATATAACCACCCTGAACATGCAGGCACCTTACAGCAGAATGTTAAAATACATGAGACAAAAATGAATAGGACTAAAAGAAAAACAGACAAATACCCTAGCATAATTGGAGCTTTGAATACTTCTCTGTCAGTAATTGACAGATCACTGCAAACAGATAATCAGTAAGGATACAGCTGATCTGAATATCTCTATCAAGCAACTTGATCTAATTGACACTTATATGCTCCATACAAGAAGCACACATATTCTTTTTCCGGTTCACCTGAAATACTCAAAAATTAGACCACATTCATAGCATTAAAATATATTTTGACAACAAAATTTAATATATATATAAATGATACACATTTATTTTCTAGATTTGACCATTTTTTTTCCTCTGAAGAAACCCTACCACTTGCTATTGCACCCAAATTTTCTATCCCTTCTTACCTCACTTATTTTATATATTTACTAATAACTCCCTAAGAACATTAGGGTGTATATTAAGATATATTTTTATATTACTTTAGAGTGTAAGCGCCTTGAAGGCATAATGTATTTATATACTATTTATTCATCTACACTCTCATTTTAAATTTCAAATTCTACTTTAAATAAAATCAATTCACAAGAATTTTTTTTAGCAGTAGGATTGAAAGAATAAGCCTTTCTTGAAGGAATAGTCTCATTGAGAATATAATAAGGGTATGCCCAAGTTCCCCCATTTCTCTAAGGTGCTTCACAGACCGGACAAAAGAACAAACTATTGCTAGGTATGATTAGTAAGAGAAATTCCCAGATTTCATCATAATATACATATGGAGAATTTACATGGCGGTAAATTCTGAGGTTGCTGGGGCATACATATATTTATATCTTCAACTGAGGCATGGAGGTCTCAGGGGAGAGAAGAGAGAGGAGGTGGGTCTCCATGTAGCAAGGAGGAATGGCTCATCCTGAGTCTTAATCTGAAAGTAAAGATAAATAGTTCCCCTTTCTACATCCTTCTAGAGAATAGGGACAAGAGATTACATCTGGGTTAGGAGAAGGGTGGAGGCCCAGGGGGTAGCAGATGACTTCTTTGATTAAGGAAAGGGTTATAGGGTTAGAAGAATTAGAGCTTCTCCTTTGCCTACGGGGATGTCCATTACTGTCCCTAGGGCTTCATGTCAGATAGGGCATTTACAGGATACCAATTCAAAGAAATGTGGGGTGTCATGCTTAGTTTCATCAGGACCATGTTAAGCTCAGACCCAGGTTTGAGACCTGGGGCTGGTATGAGGAACAAACAACAAAGATGCTTCTTCCTTCCATAAGAATGCTCCTTCCTCCCTCCCTACCTCCTTGCCATCTTTCTTTCCTTCCTTTCTTCCTTCTTTCCTTCTTTCCTTCCTTCCTTTCTCCCTCTTAAAAATAAAATAAAATGAAAACAATTAGATCGTTGATTCCGTGGGAAGACTTCATTTGAGATAATTCAGATTCCTAAATAACCTAGAACATGTCCTCAGGTGTAGCTCACCAAAGCGAACAAGGTTTTGAAAGCCTTGTCAAAATAGAATTGAACGCAACACAAGAGAATAAAATGCATCAATATTCAGAGGGAAAACAAACAAACAAAAAAATGAAATAAATTAATTTTGTCCAACGAGAAACAGCAATTGGAGAAAAGCAGCATCCAAAGCAAGAGAATTTGGCAGTTAGAGTAGCAAAACCATCGGAATACGGTGAAACTTAGTAAATGCAGAAGAAACACATAAAACTGCTACAAACCATTAAGCAAAGAAACTTAATGGACCTGAGTAAGGAAGGATGAAGATGAGGACATTTACAGCATCAGCTTCTATTAAAGGACAGTGTGTATGTGTTAAAACCAAGAATATCACTCCGTTGCTACAATTAATTGAAATATTTATATTTTGCCATCGAATACTATAAAAATAATTTAACTCATTAAGAAAGTCAATAATTCCTACTTGTAACATACATAATTCAAGCCAGCATTCAAACAGAAACTTAGAATAGGTGACTAAAATCTGTATTGTGAGAGATTAGCCTTTGGGGCAGAAACTGATTTATGAAAGTTTTTTTTCTAGAACATTACTGACTGATTCTATCTGATTCCCTGTAGCTAGTGGGCAGAATTAGGAGTTTTTATATTTGTCAACTAGTTTACTTTTAAAAAGCCATTTTGTGAGGGAAAAGGCCTGCCCACTGCTTCCAGCAGCCATGACAACAGCTGTGAAACCACCAAGCTAGCAGAGCCATAAAACATCCTGTGGTCTGAGATCAGTGGAATGCTATAGACAACTGATAAGTCACCAACAGATAAAGAACTTCCTTAATTGCTTGTAAGCTGAATCTTGTATGTGTGTCTTGCAAATATGTGTCTTGCAAATTGAATCCTGTGTGTGTGGCCCATGTGAAGAATTTACAAATGACTAACTTGTGTTCGTGCTTGTAATCCCCGTCCTAATTTACACCTCTCTTCTCCTGCGCTTCTTCTAACCTATGTAAGTGTACCCTCAACTGCAATCTATGCTCAGCCTTTGGGGAAGGATCCCTGCTGAGACTGCGTGTAATAAATCTGCCTAAAATGCTTCCACAAGGAGAGCCATAACAATTGGTGTTAAGAAACCCCAAATTGAAAAACTAGAAAGAGGCAGAGCTGAGATTAAATTTAGCTTTAACTTGGGAAATTTATTTATTTATTAGTGATTATTCTGTGTGAACAAACTAACTGTCCCAAATGCCCATGTCTTCAAAGAAGTTACAGTTCCATTCTGCTAGGAGATGGACATTTCTTAACTTTTCACAAAGTCCTGATGTGAAAAGTATCAAATCTTTCATTTTCTAGGACACAATTTTAAAATATGATGTGTAAATTATGGTATTAGCAAAATATTATTTAAACTTAGAACATTCTATTTCCTTTCCATAAATAAGCTGTCAAATTCCAGAAATCAATATGACCAAGCAAACACATAAGGGCAGAGCAAACATTCTAGATTAGAAGTTTGTGGAGAATCCATTTTGCACAAAGCCAAATTAATCAGTCCTCATTTTCATCTCTTGGACTAAATTATCTACTCCTTTTTTAAGTAGAGTATATGAAGATGTTTAAAAAAAAACACACAAATGATAATCTCCTTAAGCTTCACCCACAAATCAGTTCATATACATGGATTCTACTGAAATGGTTTAAGTGAGAAGATACATTACATTAATAAACACTTAGGAGCAATGATTGCTCTTTAAGGTCAGGAATTAAGTCAGTGGGAAAATTAGAATTTGTCTATTAATTCTGTTCATTAAAGATTTAAAAAAGCATTTATAAAAGCGTACATATCCGATGAGTTTACTATAACACAATAAAATATCTAAAAATGCAGTCACCCTCATCACATTTTATCTTTTTAAGGCTATGAGCAATGACTTCTTTTATTTTGCCAGAGCAGATTAGAGATATACTTATTTTATTATTTGTTAAATTTTTTTCCAAATAATATGAGTAAGTGAACTGTGGTATAATCCTGAAAACTCTTTTCAGAGAGAATTAACAGGACTCCAGACACATAGTCCTCAAAAATACATTTGTTGTAATGTTTAGTTCTACTCATTGAGAACTTAGGAAAAGTAAATGGCAGATGAAGAATTCTATTGACTTGCTTCTGCTACAGGTTTTTGAAGAATTTATCTACCAAACTGGTACCAACTGAGTTACCAAAATCTTTCTTAACTAGTTGAATTGTGAGCTATTTGAAAGATAAACAAAAAATATCAAAAGTATTTTTTTCAAATGAAAAAAATTAGTATTTATAACTATTCAATGCACTCTTCCCCCTTCTAAATAGGTCATTCCATTTCAAGCAATTTTTTTAGCCAAGAATGCGTTCTTCCTTTTTAAAGAAAATCCCTTAAGAATCAGTAGAAATTTAAATAACTTTATTATTTGCATTTCAAATTACAGCTGAAGAGGGGAACTGAAGTTACTTTCGGAAAGCACAGCTAGGAAAAGGAATTAATAAGGAAGACAGTTTTACCTCAGCTATTTTTACAATTAATATTGAATCTTTCACAGTCAATGTAGACCCCCAAAATGTATATTGCCATTCTCCTTCTTTGAGTTTAAAAAAGTATGAATAAATTCCAAAGTCAGAATTGAATATGGTATGTGGATTCATGCACATTCTTCCACAGACAGAAAATAAACACTCGGTGATTATTTGAGCACAAATAGATTGAGACAGCTACTCATTTCAAAAATGCTAACTTTATCAGCCAACAGCAGATGCAGACAAGTGTGGGTGCCTGATAATGCGGATACAAGATGGATACACTTGTTATCAGCAATCTCCTGCTTTAGGAATGTGTGCTGTTGCAGCTGAGTTGACACCACCAGGGTAAATACAACATTTTTCTCTTCCACAGAGATTTTTAGTCAAGCTCTGGTTTTCATATTGATATTCTAGATATCTTTTATAGCAACTTGTTTCTAACTTGAATGTGTTTATGTTCTCCTAAGGATCTTGCTAAATACCTACTCTGGATCAGTAGGTGTAGGGTGAGGTTCCAAGAATTTGCATTTCTAATGAGTGCTTAAGTAATGCTGATCCTGCTCTTCCAAGGCCACATTTTAAGTTGCCAGGTTTTAGATGACTAACCTATGCATTTAAGAGGAACCTAGCAGCAAATGCATTCTTCCGAACTGGTTTACATGAACTTTTTTTTTTTTTTTTTTTTTTTTTTTGATGCATACTAAGTTCACAATGATGTTCTCATTATGGTAGCTTTCAATACTAGATAGATTAAAAAAAACTTTGGTAATTTAGGGTTTGCTTGCTTTTGCAATGGATATGATTGAGTTCTTGGTAATGTATCAGATTTGTATCCCCAAAGCTAAGCACTATGTTGAAGAAATAACTTTTTTTTTCATACTGACTGACTGACATCTAGCTTTGTTCCGTCTGGTTGCTTTAATGCATGGGTCACCTAGCTTTATATGTTGAAAATACAAGATATTAATATTGCAAAACCATAAAAGCCTTCATTCTTGAATTGGAAAGAGACTGTATATGCAAATAATTTCAGTGTGGTTATTGAAATATTGAGGGAAATACTCTGACTCTTATGAAGGTGAAGAGATCATCCCAGTTAGTCAAGAGTCACGGGACCTTATGAAAGAGCTGACTATGATGGATCACAGTAAGAAAGCTGAGAAGGACAGGAACATCTAGACAGGGTTGTCACTGACAAAGGACACCCACTGCAAGAGACATTCATGTGACACTCCAGATGTTTGTGAAAGCTTGTTTGATTTAGTACAGAGTCTCTTAGTTCTGATGGGAGACTCAGTAAAAAGGAAGCTGAAAGTGAGAGTGAGAACAGAGTACAGAAATTCTGAGAGGCAGGCTCAAGGATATATATTTTATCATGGCTATATAGAGTCACTGATGGTTTTAAGTAGGGTAATGATATGATAAGATTATTTTCCCCATAGGTCCTTTAATTGCCTTCACTACTACAAGGTTATACAGAACAAATCTCTTCCACATAATTTAAGTTCCTACCATAAACCTTTCGATGTTTAGTGTTTGTTTGTTGGACTATATATTTATTATAGTCATACATATGCATATATAAAAATACTGTGCACATATACTTTACACGTGTTTGTGTGTATATATTTTATATATGGGCTCTATGTTATACTTTTATAAATAATTTTCTTTTGTCCAAATTATAATATGTCTTTTAAACCTAATCTTAAAAGCACAATAAATGACTTTATTATATTCTTTAGAAATGATTCATACTAATTGAAACAGATTCTAACAATGTGTCTACAAATAAATAATAGAAAACAATCTTCACCAAGCATTTTTTCAAACAAGGTTAAACTTACATAAATCATAAAGAATTGTACAGTAAATACCTAAATATTCTTCACCTAGATTCATCAACTGTTCTAATTTTTTTCACATTTCCCTATATAATTGGGTTAGGCTGAAATGTTTGAAAATAAGTCACAGATATAATATATATTCATCTTTAAATACTTCAGGATGCATCTCCCCAAAATAAGTACATTATCTTCAAATAAGCATAATGTCCTTGTGACAACTAAGTAAAGTAGCAGTAATAATAATAATATAGCACCATTATTAACAATATTAGCTAATACACAGGCCATATTCGATGTTCTCTGTCTCCAAAATGACCTTTATAGCATGCTACAATTAAAATTCACAAACTGAGTATTGTTCTCATCTATTTTTAACCTCTTAATTTGTAAGAGTTCCTGCTTTTTTTCCTTTTCTTTTTTTTTTTAATGATATCAGTTATATTTCTTTTGCTTATTTGATTTGTTTGAACTGAGGAAGAGCTACCCATGATTTGTAGTGTGTGAGTTCTCTATGTGTAGACTCACATGCACTCAGAAATGGACTTTGAGTTTTTACTTTTCAATGTTATTTTTGTTTTCTGTGGTTTCTAGAGAAGGAAGTAAAGGGGTTTAAAACTAATTTGGGAGTGGAGTTTTACTAAGCTCTACTACTTAGAATATAGAAAGTCACATGAAAAAGTTCCTATTATGATTGTGGTGGGAGTGGAGAAATCTAAGCCTTAATCAAATCTCATAGGATCTTAACTGTCCTAGGTCACTCAGGAGAGGAACAAAAAAAAGAAAAAGTGATGGACATTTCCCCCAGTGTCTTCAGATAATATGGAACCCTTTTCTTAGTTCTTCTATTCAAATCGATGTGTTTTTTTCCTCAGGATTTTAGGTTATCTTATCAATCAACTATTTCATCCCAATGAGCATACAATGATGAGACTAATTTATATGAATATTTACTCTCCTTTTCGTAGGGCATCAGAATACAGGAGGTGCACATTTACCCATCCTAAAAGAAATCAACTTTGAAGTCACCTAAAGGAATATGCTCTCCTCATAGAATTCTGTCTCAGCATACCCACTAATTTCCTATACAAACCATTAGGTTTTGCCTTGATGCTTAGTAAATTCTTCCTACTTAAATTGTCTGAAAAATATGTAAAATATTAAGGGCTTTTGCTAGAGAAATATTTAGGATTATTTTACACATTTTATTTTAAGTGATTTAAAGATGAATATCACGTTGTGAATTAATTTTTGAATGGTGCTAAAGATTTTCCATCATCTCTTTCTTACGTTAATATTTATTTTTGCTAATGTAGTCCAAAGGTTGTGCTAAAAACCTAATGTGGATGCTCTTATCTATCAGGGTAAGCGTGATACAAGAGCACAAATTTTTTTGTTACTGAAATTAAAATGTCTTATTATAAGGTATTTATGCTATGGGTGTTCTTAGCAAAGTGGAATTTTTATATGATGTCATTAAAATGAATATTAAAATGGTACAATGGCAAAGTATGGATTTTTATATTCCTTTGGCATAGAGAAATTCTAATGGCATACAGTAGAAGGATGTGCATTGAAGTCTGGGATTTAAAAGGAGTGTCATGAGATTTTTAAATGATCTATATTAAATTTCTTAAAATATTGCATTAATTAAAGATATTAAAGAAATAGAATACAGGTTCTACATACTATTATTCTTTTATTTTTTTCTAAATATTGTATTCTTGAGTAAATATGAATAGCTGACTGCTGAGCTGGGGAAAAAAGGGTAACTATCTAAATATTAAGCCTGACTTTGTGGTGATCCAGACATTTTTGATATGTCTTGTTGGTTGGCCAATATCCATCTCTCTCCTTTTCTGGTAAGAACACTTCAGATTATTTTTGGAAAACAAGCACTCACTGAAGTGTGATCAGGTTCCTCTTTGGGAAAATTGCTCTTAAATTTTAAGTGTAGCAGAAATACCCAGAGTAATTGTTAAAGAAGATTGCTGATCCTATCTCAGCACTTCTGATTCAGTAGTTCTGAGGTTATGTTTGAGAAATTGTATTTCTAACAAATTCTCAGGTATTGCCAATGTTGCAAATCCAGGGACAACACTTGGAATAACACGATTCTAGAGTAAATCATTGTATGTTCACAGTTCTGGGCAGCTGGTCCTTCCTGTATCATCTGTAAACCATTACAGTCTAGGTCATTGTAATACTCTACAAAGTGAATCAGATACACACAGCCCTAAACATGGGGCATGGCATTGCAGTGTTGTAATATATATAGGCTATTGTTTAAAAGCCAAAACTCATTTACAGATGTGTATTATTGTCAGAATCACAATCATAGCAAAAAACTTTAGCCAGTATGCACTGGGATAAGTAATATATTCCTATCTTAAGAAGGTAAATAGGAATCTTCCATTGCCTGGCAAACGTCACTTCATTGAAGTCTTCACACAACTATCACATTACCAAACTGGGTTATTGCTACCCATTACATTATTGAATAGAAGAGATTAATGATAGATGATGAGCGAATTGCTCAAGTCAAAGAATAATCTGTGTACGGTGATTTCCTGGGACAATGACTATTTGGACCAGCGTATCTTAAATTCAGGCCAGTGTAGATGAGGGAAGGTACAGTTAATGGCCCCATCAAATGGGCTAGAATTGGGTGTTTTCTGTGGGATTTAACAAATCACATTAGCACACATTTGAAAAATACTACTTTGCATCATGATCAATTCAGAGCACATTCATCTTCTACCTACATTTTTGTCTTCAATGGTTTCTTCTGTTTGAACATCCTCCCCTTAATTCGAGACCTAATAACACACAAGTTATCTGAAGTCACTCTGATTCTAGGTGCAGTGAGTTCTTCCACAATGAGTTCATTCAGACCACATGCTTTTTCATAAAAATACTACCTTAAACCACATAAATGTTCATGGTATAGGTACTGTCTCTAACTGGACTGTGAAGTCTTTCACATCACATATCAAGAATGGCAAACTGAATGCCTATTGCAAGCTGCTCCTCAACCAATAACAGCAACTCCTGAAATTGTGAGTCAAAAAGGACATTGAAGGATCCCATATCTTCATAAAGATACTGGAAGTATCCAAGGAGGGAGAAAAAGGCACTCCATATGACAGATAAGATAGTCATTCAACTTTTGTATCCCTATCCTGTATGATGGAGGCACAGAGAAGGACCACCAAAGGCTAATGAATCTATTTTTGAAAAATCACTATTATAAATTACTTATAAAAAAACATGTTGTTGACAATCTATTTTTTAACATTTCAGGGTCTAGTGCAATTTCAAGATCATGGAATTGTAAGTTTTGTTAATGAGACCACGTGTATTATGACATACGTTTTTGAGACTATGCTCTCCACCAAAATACTCTGCTTCTGTTACCCAAATCAGAACTATCATCTGGAACATAATCTTTTCCTTTTTTCCTAAGCTAAGTAAATGTGATTCCATACAAAAATAAACTTTAACCTATAATGGCTGTACTACATATTTCTATCATACAGTATGTATTAAAGAGTTACCTTCACAATGAGAAATTAAAGTTTAGCTTTAACATACTGGGTTTTAGACTTTTATTGAACTTAATAGCATATTTCACATATTTGTCTCTGAATTCTTGCAGAATTTCATGGAATCACTTTAGGCACAGGAGAATTTGGATCTATTGTGGTAATTTTAAAAGCTGGGTGGTATTTTACTAGTTTATTATTCTCAATAAACTTAATCTTGCAGCAGATATAAGGGGATTTCTTACCCATTTTAAGTGATAAAAAATCCCCTATTCATAGATCTCAGTGATACCTTGATACAAGCATACATGGACAAGGCTTTTAAGTTTATTTTTCAGCCTTGAAAATGCAGTTCTACACCAGACTTAAACTCCTGAGTTCTGAAACTTACAGGTCTCCACTATATGCACAAGAATAACTTAATTGTTTTCACTTCTTCAGCATAGCATATTTTGATTTCTTCACATCCCTTTAGTTTTTAGCTGCTTTTGCTTTCAACTTAAGTTTTTTACAATTCTTCTCTGTGTCAGACACTTTGCTCATTGGGAAGCTATTTAGAAGAAGATGACAGATTATAATTCTAGAAATCATAGACCATTGAAGGTCAAATATACAACCAGGCAAATAGACTAAAATTGAAGTGTTCTGATAGAAGTGACTTCCAACACTTTTATCTTTTATCATTTACATCTCTTAGGATTTGGGAACCCCAGTATTAATACATTCTCTATATTTCATAAGAACTTTTTTATCTCAATCTTTTTTCTCTCTTGTTCTCAACAACAATCTTTTGTTTTTGCTCAGCACCATTGTTTAAAAACTATTAATTATCCCTTATATATAGTACCTATTTCTTTGATGTAATGCCAGTAGCTATAAAGGGGCATTGGAATAAACTGAGACACACTTGATATATGTTCTTTCTAGGATCTGGATTAATCAAGATATTTAAAATATGAATTGCCTATGAATCAAAGGTGGAGAAGAGTGGCTGGCTCTGACTTAAGACTATCCCAAGTAATGTGTAATGAGTTCATGCTATCCTCAGTATCTCATCGTGAAAACACCCTGACCCAGTTTAGGAAACAGCCTCTTCACCCTTGCTCTTGATATATGTCTCTTCATTACTCAGTATAGCTTTGTCCCTAGAGCATCCTGGAAAATGAGGCAGATCATGTTCAAGGGATGAGAGCTACACAGATCTTTGTCCTCACCATCTCCTCATTCTTGAAAAATGCAGCAGCCTTATATAAAAATCTCCAATTTCTCTAGTAAATGGGAAAGAATTATTCACTGCTAATTATTCTGAAAACATGTTGATCTTAATAGTGGAAGCTTTGGGCAAGTCAAAGGGGTAGACATAGCATGCGGACCATATGGGCTCCCCTATGTTCTACCTAGAAATATAGGCACTCTAATTCTAGACAAGAGCTCAAAGTTGAAAACATGCAGTATGGACTCATTTGTGAATTCCTTTGTGCATTCAGCAATGTTTTGCATTTTGTATTTTCAATGCATTTTATATATGATGGGTATTAATGCCTACAGAATATTCACTGTATTGACACATCTCTGTAATTGAATCAACCCACTTTTATATTGTTAGACTCTGAGCTTGCTTATATTGATAATATTCTTTTTAAAATGAGAACTGTCTTGTACATCTCTGGCAATCTTCTTTAAGAATTCTTTTAAAAGAAATTACTTACCAAAAATTCCAAAATTTTCTCAGGTTTTTTGTTACGTATTTTTATATTTCCCTCCATGAATGTTGCTTGTACTTCTGGTAACTATCCATGAGATTGTTCTGAAAATCAGATGCTGGAAGTATTTGAATCATGCAAATGACCAGGAAACATTTAAAATTAAATGTTCAGTTTCCATAGTAGCTAAAGGACTATACTTAGTGTCTAAGTCATCATGTGTTAGTTCAAATCTTCTCACAAAAACATGCTCAAAATATCATTATATAGTTATATACTGTCTCAGGATCCATTGTGGTATTCCTGTTTTCATTTTCGATATTTGTTATTTATGTATTTTTTTATTTTTATTGTTTTTGCCAAGATTAACTTTGTTTTTGTTGATCTTTCTATTGCTTGTCAGGTTTCTATAGACTTATTATATGCTCTTATATTTACTGTTGCCTACTTCCATTGTATTTATTTTATATTTTTTTCTATTTTCTTGGCATACTTAGTTCACTGATTTTTAGCTTTCTTGCAAATTGTCAAACAAGTGAAATATTAAAGCAATGAAGCTTTAGACAGACACTATATGCTAGCACTCATATAATGTGTGAAGAGATAGAAAACAAATGAATCTCATAAATTAAACATCACTAAATGTGGAGAGAGAGAGAGGGGGAGAGAAGTACTCCAAACAACTATGGACTTTTAGTGGTGGGAGACAAAAAAGCAAATCAGGGGGACCAAAGTGACAGGGGAGGGGTGGGGGAAGTGGGATGAAGGGAATTAACTGTAAATGAAGGGGAAAAAAGTGTGGGGGGGATATTGGTAAAGCTACTGTGCTATATATGTAAATGTATAAATACTATTATACATACATCAAAACAAGTGAATGTCAAAATGTAACATCCCTTCAATAATAACAATAAATAAAAATGACACAAAAAATACCACAAACACCCCTAAAACAATGAAGTTTTAAAAAATAATATAGGAGCAATGGGAAAAAAATATTAAATAGAAGACAAAAGCATCTTAAAGAAAATCAGTGAAGAAAAGTTAATATGATTACTTTACTATGTTCATCAAAATATCATTGAGATATAAAAGGAAAGGTACAGAAAGGCAGAAGCTATTTAAAGTACCCATCACTGAACCAAAAATATTATTTTTTAAATATATAGCACTATGAAAAATAAAATTGGAAAATATAAACAATCAAATAAGAAAAAATGGACAAAGAACTCATGCAGGCACTTCACTATGAGGTTATTACAATGACTATAATCATAGGAAGAAATTCTGTATATGATGAGTAATCTGAAAAGTGCCAAATGATGTTTGAAATTAATGGCACACATCTGCCAAAAAAACTAACAAGATTGACAACTTTCTGTTATTATAGTAATAAATTGATGACAAAAGAATAGCAAGTAGGTGGTAACATCAACGAATGGAAGTTATTTGGGGGCAGAATATTTTCTGGTTCTTTTACCTCCTTGGCACAGGATACTGAGTCAAGCATGATATTTTGAAAAGTGACTTGCATCATGAGTGCTATAACTTCATTGATATATTATTTTCTCAGTAATCTTCTATTTCCTTTTCTTTTTTAATATCTGAATAGAATGTAGAAAGATGGAAGAGAAAACATAATCAAGGGACGTCTAGAAGTATCATGTAGAAGAAAGGGATAGTTTTCACGTTCAGCTTTATGCATGGAACAAACATGGAGTTTCTGAAATAGGAAATAGATGAGTTGACATCAGAAAAAAAATGTCCTTGGAGTTGTTTCAGGAATGTTATCAGTTAACAAAGCATCAATTGTTATTTCTCTCAGTTAAATTCACTTGGGTTTATAGTCAGTAGAAATTCATTATGAGATATTGCAATTAGATTTTGTTTTTGTTCTGTGTCATTCACATTTTGACATGTATTGGTCTATGTTCAAGGACATCTATTTTTCTCCTATCATAATTTCATATATTATTGCAATTATTTGTCTTATTTCTCTTTTTCACTAGACTTTAAGCTTTATGAAGGTAGGAACTATCTTTTCTATTTATTATATTTTTCTTAGCACTGTGTAGGTATTCAATTTAATTTTTGAAGGAATGACTGTATCAATCACACACTAAATTTTACCATGAAGTTTTAAAGGAATGCCTCCATAATCACTACCCACATGGACTTACAATTCTAGAAATCATATTATTAATATTCATGGCATTCATAAGAACATTCACTTACAGCTGCAGAATAATGGAACTCTTTCCATTGGGTAGATTGGGATGAGAAATTTCTGAGCTGGGTATGGTGTAATGGAAATGGGAACAAATATACATTATTTTAGATGACAAATTAACAGTCCTGCCAGGACAAGTGCCAAGGTATCTAATAAAAGTTTATGGTTTCCTTGAAGTTGGGGCTACAGGATTTGGGTTTAGTAAGCATGATAAAAATAAACTAAGTTGCTTTAACAGGCACGCTCTGACTTAAACAATATTGCAGGGAGAATTAATTCCATAGTCTTGTTCATAGTGGATCAGAGGGTGAAAGAGTGAGAAGAAGGAAAACAGTTGCGAAACATCAGAGTTTCTCTGATTGGTTAGAAGTGAAATGAAGAAAAAGGAGTTAAAGATGACTCTTGGCAAGTAGATTCCTGGTATTTAAGGGATGTACTGTCTTGGGGTGCTCTCTTCACTTTTCTGCTGCCATGTGCGTTCTCTAACTGGACTTTTCTCTTCAGATCTTTCACTTCTGTCCTCCTAAGACCCTTTAATTCTTCATACTCCATTTTCCCTTGTTTTCTCACTGGCTCTCTCACACTTCATCTTTTTTCCTTATGTTTCTTTCTTTATTTAAATGTTTATTTTTTCTCCTTCACTTTCCCTTCAAATTCACCCTTCTTTCAGGCATTTATTCAATAATTTAAGAAAAAAATGAATTGGCTATCCACTATTGTAGACCAATGTTCTAGTTAATTAGAAGACAAAGATGAATTAAAGTGCAATAATTTGCCTCAAGTCTAACTACCACCAGACAATGATAATCATTCATTCTGCCATCTGTTTGTTCAATCATTACTTACTTACTGAGGTTATACGGTTGACTAGCACATGCTCTGTGCTAGTAAGGAATTCCAACTTTGAGCTAAGAGTATTGAAAATATTTTTAGTTTTTTTTTTCTTACAAGATGAGGAAAGATACACCCCACATTATAACATAAAATCCAAAGGAATAGAGTTGGGTTGAGGAGAGAATAAATTTTTTTCCTGTATACTACTTTCAGTAAGAAGCTATTTTATAGCATATGCAACATCTATAATCAATAAAAAAGTAGCAAATACAACATATGTTTCTGGATCATTTTGTATCTTACATTTTGCAAGATTCCTTTATTTTTATAATAACCACTCTCAGTTCTTATTAACTTTACTTCTATGTAATTTCATTTACTGTAACATCCTGTGGTTCAGGGGATAGTAAAAAGAGTAACAGTTTTCACATGCAGTTTAATGCCATCATATTAATACACTCATTTAAAATATATATTGCTTATATAAAGTTCTTAAATCATCTATTTTCCTATGTATGATTTTCATTCAAAATTTCCTCCATAAAAATTATTGTTTTGGTGGTGAAATTAACCTTATCTTTTATTATGGCTTTGAAATTGTCTGAAATACAATATCCATTTCACAAACAATTCAGTCAAGAGTAAAAGTTCTTTTCCATCGTTGTCTCAATTCTAAGCAGCCAGGAGCAGTCAACTTCATTCAAGAGCTTTGCACATCCTCTTCCCTCCCAATTACTTTCCGTCTTTAAGAAAGACAGAAGTATATCTTGGCATATTTAAGCTCTTGACAAGAAACCTGTCTTTGACTAAACATACTACCACTTCCAACATATCATTTTAAAAAACTTAAGCCATTGTCCTAGAATTTCAAAATTGCAATGAAAATCCATCATAAAATGGCATACATTTCCAGGTTTCAGTAGAGCTTCATGGCAAAGAATATGTCCTCATAAACTTACTTGAGCGAGAGGAAGTGCAGGCTGATTCACAAAGCATTGCCCTACTTGTCAGATGTCTAAGTTTCTCCGGCTCTGTCACCTTCCCTGTAATGGATGCTGAGTCCAGCATATGGTGTTAGCTGCTGTCAGTGGGACAGCACTGGTTGTCTTGACTCCTCAGGAGGATCTTTCCATGCCAAGGCAATTTGCAATGGCTTGGATCATTCAACAGTCCTTTGATCTGACTCCAGATTCTTTCTCAAATATCAGATGACAGTGACCTCGTCATGTAAATGTCAATCTCTCAGAGCCCCAGCCTACAATCTGATCAGGTTTTTCAGTTTTGAACTTAAATCTTTGGGCTTTCTACATGGTCCTTTGAATCCATGGAGACATTAGCTGATAACTTGCTCATAGGCCATCCGATTTGTCTGGGGGCTGTGGTTGATAGCTCCACAGAGGGAGAGACACAAAGACTTGGAAGGTGAGAGGCAGATGAGTATTGGTAATGTTACTGCATCCAATTAAGATTTATAAGTCAGGTGGCAGGAAAGAGGTGAAAGCAAGAGAGGAGTGATGCCAAGAGTGGGAACCAACCAACACAGAAGGAACAGAGCCACACACTTTCTTTGTTATCATTAACGAATCTCCAATATTAGGTGGATGTGCAAGAGTTTGGTACCAATGTGGGACAGGAGAGGAAAACTGTAGGAACTCTGATAACAAAATGGTTCTACAAAGAAAAAATAGAAATTTATGCAGAAAACTCATGGATTATAAAAGACGTATCTTTATTTCTTCTTTAGTATTTAAATTCTATTTATGATAAAAGGTCCCAATATTAAGACTAGCTATTGAATTTTTTTTTATGGCATGCTTTTGTTTTATTCTATGTACAAAGTAAAACTGATTGTTAAAAATTATAATATTCATTCAATCACATTAATCTTTTCTACTTAAGGTGTATGAAGAGGAATATGACATTAAAACAATGATAAAGACAAAATAATGACATACTTGCTCCACCAACGCCCATAGGTTAAACATGGTCATGTGCGTGTCACATACACAGCCCTTGTCTTTCCGGATGCTGCTTGCTTTCATCAAGGGTATTGTTAATCCATTCTATCTCGAATGACACGAAAGTTCCTCAGTTCTCCTTCTTTAATTAATAGATTTCATTTTAGATGGCAATATTTCAGGTTTACGGAAAAACTAAGCAGGAGTTACAAACAGTGACCATTCACTCTTCTCTTCCCAGCCCTGAGTGTTCCTTATCATTAACACCTTGCTATAGTGTGGAAAGTTTCTTATCATTGATGAAATGTTATTGATTTACTGTTATTAAATAAAGTCCAAAGTTTATAATAGAGTTTGCTCTTTATGCTATAAAGTTTTAAGTATTTTAACAAATGCATTATGTCATGCAAACACCATTACGAAATCCTGTGGAATAGTTTGATTGATCTAAGTATCTTTTTACAAATATTGTCAAATCTCTCTCCTATATACAGTGTATTTCTTGGTGTGGTAGAATGTCTGGGGGCACTGAACATGTACTTTAAAAAATAATTTTAATAAAGACTGCCCATTTTCTCCAAAATACCCATGCCAATATATACTCCAACCAACTGTTCGAGAATTTCTATTTTCCTTTGCTTTTCCAAATATATTACTAACATTTTTAATTTTTGCCAAAAGTTCATCTTATTTTAATTGGCTTTTCCTCCAGTTTCTAGTAATGCTGAGCATCTTTTCAAAATGTAACTGACCATTGGTGTTATTACCATTTCATATACTTTGTCTAAGAATTGGGAATGGATAGTTTATACTTTTCTTATTGATATTTAGGAGTTTTACATATTCCTGATCTTTATCCTTGACTACTACATATGTCAAAATATTGTATTTCTGACCTCTTAGCTTATGTCATTAATTGCAAATAAGTTTGAGTAGGAAAAAAAGATAAAACAAAGTTTAGAACAAAACTTATAGTAAAATGATATAGCAGTATTGGAGGGAGAAATGTATGTTAGGAAAATAAAATTTGCCCCAGGTTTACCTGAGGCCCTTCCTTGTTCTGATAACTAGTTTTCATTGACTTTCCTGAATAAAAAAGTAGTCATTTCTCTCCCTTTTTCTTCTTTAACTATCCACAAGTAAATTTCATTTCGTTGATGCCCTGCAACCATGGCATTCCATGCGAAGTCCCCACTATTCAGATTTCCTCATTCAGAGCCCTTGTCTTCTGTGTTTAATGCTCTATAAAGATCTGTGTACACTCATAGCTCTCTATAAATAATTGAAAGAGTAATAATTTGCATATACAGTGGCCTGTAATTGGTTGTGATATACTCACTAGTAATTTTGCATGAGGGATGCTCCAGTAAAATAAATTGTGCTTGTCTGTGTTTACTTTGGACAGGTAAAGTACTAGATAGCATAGTGAATTTTTATATCAGTCTTAATTAGGTCATCCTGTTTGAGTTACCAAAATAACCTGCTCTCCCCAATAATGAGAATGGGATTTATATAGAAATGAATATCAATGATTCATCTCTATATTTCAGAGTATGAAAGAACACTTCTCTGTAATATATTCAGGTTAAATATTTTGCATCCTAATCTAGTCAGGCTTACTGATTGATTCTTTGCCAAGCAGAGCTTCTGCCAAGCTAGAGTATGGAGACATTGAGGTCAGAATTCTACTGCACACCCAGAAGAAAACTTGTAACCCCACCTTTGGGGAGACAGAGCGGGATTAACTTCCTTTCCTACAACTCTTCCTCCAGCCAGGGGCAGGGACAGATTGGAGGGAGACATACCCTCAGCACCAGTTCACATTTGGCAGCATGTATTGAAGCTAGAATAATCTTCTATTTCAAAATGAGAGATTGGATGTTTTTATTTTCCTTTTTGTAGAATAGACCTTAACAAAGCAGAATGGATGCTTAGAAGCTTGGTATTTTCAGTTGGGTGAAAGTCAAGACACAGAGGATGAGAATCATGGTTTTTATCCTCATGGAGGACTCTTTTTTCCTGTAAAAATTATTACCTCAAATAGCTAAGGCAGATTCTAGAGAAGGAATACTCATAATACTTTTCAAAAGTTTCTGGTACAATTTGTACATGATTTTAGACCTAGTCTACTCATTTTATCTCTGCAAACTAATGTTTGTGGCTCCACGTGATGATCAAGGCACAGAAGACACACAAAGGGATAAGGGAATATGTGTATGCACACAGAGAATATGTTCTCAAGTGTTTACAATCTAAGTTACATCCTCTGAGATGAGAGAGATACTATAGACATCAAGATGGGAAGTCTGTATCAGAACTAAGAAAGCATTGCAATCCAACTACCTAGACCAAGTCAATGATTTTGATGTCAACAACTGTGTATCAGAAATTCCTCAACAGTACTGGAGCGATGCATTCCCCACTGGAATACAGCCATCAGGCAAGGAAGGTGGTGGGAGTAGAGTTCTTGAACGGCAGGCAGAAATGCTTTGTGGATAGTTGTACTGGGAGATCTGACAAATACGAATCAGATGGAAGGAGAGATGTTGGAACAGAAAAAGATGGGGTGGAGAGCAAGAGGTTTGAATGTAAATAAAAATGTGAGGCGGAACAATGGGAATAACCAGGTTAGAGTCCACCTTTCAAGGATTCCACATGGAGGTCTCAGCTTCTCAAGAGAGTTCTCTTATATGAGATGGTTAGGTTGCCCAAATAGGCCACTGAATTTTATTTCACTCTGAAAATAGTTTGTCATTTTTCCTCCATCCCAACTGTAGTTAAGTTCTTTCTGGTGAAAATGTGAGTAAAAGAAAAGGGAAGAAATTTTCCTGGCTTCTAATAATTTATTTCCTTAGTCTAAGGAAAAATGGTTAAATAAAGTTCAACTGACCACTTAGCTGCCATTCTACATTTTTCTTTTAAAATTCCCTTAATTCGCTTCCTCAAAATGACAATGTTCTTGTAAAGTTTTAAAATGATCATGACTTTCTCACTTTCTTAAACTATCACAGGCATTTCCTTCCACCTATCCCCAAACAAAGCACAGATTACCTTGGAGAACTTAGAGGAATAGCATTTGCTTAAACCATGAAGGTGTGAATGATTGATAGCATCATACTTTTTAATTGTTTCAGGTAGTTGCTTGTTAATCTAATTATTCTGCAGATAATGGAATTTCTAAGTAGATTTAAAAAGTGGATTATGTCGGGGGATTTGATGAAAGGGGAAGAAAGGTGTCACTACTAGATTAACTCTTATTAGGAATGGACCTCTGGATTCAGTCCATTGAGAAATCTTTAATTTCCATAGTTTCACGTTGGTCTTTCTACAGTCACAGTTTTCATTAATGTATAAGATTCCTTGTTGATGTTGTTGTCTTTTTCATCTTCATTTTACTTTTCTCCTTTTCCCTCAGTATCTCCAACTTATCTGGTACCCCTTGTGCATGCTCCCCTCACTACAGACCTGTGCAGTTCAGCTCTGCACATATCCTGCCCAGTGTCCAAAGCCCCTCCTGTTCTGAACCGTGCTGTCTCACATGTGCTCTTCTCAAGGAGTTAAAGGTTTGGCTCCTCTTTCTGCTTCCTGCCCTTCGTTTGTAACCTCATCCAAGTCTACTGGCTTGGTGAAAGTGTCAGCTTCACTAGTTTTCTACTCTTGGCTCCACAAGCATATTATTTCATCTTGACTTCACTCACCATTGAGAGCACTCAATGGAACATTAAAAGGAATATCATGCTACCCTGCTGCAGTCCTGACTACTTGCTTTTGTATAAATTTGTCTGCAGGAAGGAACCCAAGAGATGGCAGCTTGAGGATATTCATCACAAGGCATTTCATCCAGCCCTGGCCTTGTAGGAACATGTCACTGGAAGGTGGGAAGTGCTCAAGTGGCAATAATGATGGGGGAATCCACAGAGGAATGTGAATGGTAGGGGCCTTTCATAATGTAGGTAATTACAAAGTAAAGTCTGTGGGTTTTTTTTACAAGGGTTCATGAACCATAAAATTCATTAATGCAAGGGGTGTTATGAAACAGTTATTATCTGGCACATCCCTGTGTTTTAGATGATTAAGACAGCTGTGGTATAGGCCATGTACAGGCTATGAACCCAAGTTGTGATCTAGGGCCAGTGTTAAAAAACAAAGCAAAACACCAAATCAACCAATGAAACAGTGTTAATATTCAATCTTGCTGTATGCTGTAGTTAGTGGTTTGTCAATAAAGAAATAAGAGTGTTGCTAATGGAAAATTTGCTTAGAGAAATGAAAAGAGAACTGAGTCTTCAAGCTATCTCAGTGTAGTGGAATCAAAGACAGCATGTTGAGTGGTAAGAGTATGGTAGAAAATAGTGTTCTGAGAAGATGAATGTGATTTCTGAAGGTGTTTAGACTGAACCAATTGAAATGATTCATTTGTATACGTCTAAAGTGACTAAATATCAGCAATTTCATGTGGTCCAGCCAGTAGCAGAATAATATTGATGATGGCTGGGTGGGTTGGAATGGAAGTTTGGGAAGATGAATCTGGGTTATTGTGGTAGGATTTTTTTAGGCTTAGACATTAGGTATCTTCTTTATTTGTATGAGTTTTGGGAAATACTGAAGATTTTTAAGAAATTCCAAGGTATGATAAAACAATGCTTTTGAAAAAAAAGCACCTGGAAGTGGAATTGAATGAAGGAATATACAGGTAGACTATTTTAGTTACAAGCTTAACTTAAGGCAATAAAATTCTTGCTGCTTTAATTGGTGACCTTATCATCCTTCACTGACTGCCTCCCACCCCCCATGGTGGTTTTATATCCAGTGACAACTTCTCTCACATCCAAAGGATAGAATTCCTAGCATTCAGTGACTTTTGCATACATGTCTTTACCCATTTTTATTACAAAGGAAGAATGGGTAAAATATTAATTCGACAGAAAATTTAGGTGCATGTCAAATTGATCTCCAGATAGCACTTTGTATGCATAAAAATATGAAAGCAGTCAGTTGAAAATTCAACAGATTTGACCATATAAATATTTCAAACTTTTGCACATCTAAAACCAACATGACCAATATGATAAAATTGAAAATTCAAAATAAATCACTTAAATATTTGGCAATATATATATGACAAAGGTCATATTAATTTGCAAATCAATCAAAAATTCCATCATCTTAATGAAAAATAAGACAAAAAATCGTGAAAGAAAAAATAAGGCCAATAAATACACGAAATCATTCTACTCAGTAATAAAAACAAGCACAAATTAAACCACAATACAGGACTATTTTTGCCCACTTAATTAAAAACTTTTTAGATCTAATATTATAATGATAATGAGACCTCATTAAGATGACTCTCCATATATTACCACTCTGATGCTAAGTTGGTACCATATTTCAAACATTTACTAAGTTATATCAAAACTCTTAAAAATGTTCATACTTCTGGCTCAAACTCTGCAAGGAATTTTAAAAAGTGAAAGAAACAGAGAGGCCATAGAAAATAGCTCTACAAAACGACTCATTCCAACCAAACATGAAAGATAATTTTAAATCTCTAGGTTCTGAGATTGAACAAAATAAGTAAACAAGCAAAACCAGAACCCACCTTGACTGTTTTAAGCGAACAAGCAAACAAAACTCATTACAAGTAACAAATCAAATTCCAGGGAGTGATGAAGTTAGATTGAATGGGGTCACTCCAGTGAAGACCCCTCAAACTGTCCTTATTTGACATAGAATCCACAACTCACATTACAGAGGCTGGGTCTTAGGTAACAGAACTTTAGTTTGAGGAGCCCCCAAAGTGGGACACCAGCATTTCTGTGATCTAGTGAGCAAGAGAGGTCTTCCCACTTCCTCCACTGTGATTTCTTTGTAAAGGAAGAGACTGTGTTGGTATCTGATTGGTAGAGCCTGGGTCACATGACTCCATCTCCTTCATAAGGAAGGCTGGGAGAATGAATTAAGAATTCTTATGGTGGAGAGGTAGGACATGTGATTGGAAAATTGTTCAGATGTAAGAAGGGATATTCATGAGGTGATGGATAACGAAAGAGAGCAAATGTCCTTCACAAAATAAGTATCCTTAAATAGAAGAATAGTTAAATAAATGATATAAATATGTACCTATATATAACATTCACGTGTATATATATCAAATTATGTATCAATATTATAGATAAAGATAATAATGTACATGAATTATTTGATACATGAACCTGTGAGTATTATACATAATATATCCATTATACATATTAGCATAGGACATGAAGATAATGTATCTATATATCATATGTGGTATAGCACTATACATATAAGATAGTGGTTCCATGAAAAAAAAAAATCTATGTAGAGAAAAAAACCGAATATACCAAAATGTTATATGGTTAACATGGTATACATAAAAAGAAATGATATTTGTTTTCTGTACATATTTGTATTTTGCATAATGAATACACACTGTTTTATAATGTAGCTATTTAAATCCTAGAATCTCTTATGTTTAATTATAGATATTGATGTCATCATATTACCTAGGCAATCAAATCGTGACAAGAGTCTGCCTTAGATGCTCAGCTCCATCCACAACCTGTAAATACTAGAAAAAGCAGAAAAACAGGTCCATCCACCTGATTAGTTATCAAGCCTCTTTCACCCAAACATCTCTTGAAAATAAATTTTACATTTAGTAGCCTAAATGTTATTGCCTTCTTTCATTTTTCAGAAGTGAACAATCCAATTTCTACTCTCACTGAACTCCAGGAAAAGCCCTCAACCAGTCACAGTGACCTCCTAATTGGCAAATCCATTGTCTCTTTTCCCATCCTTAAATTGAGCATTCTTTCCATTTTGCATTTTAAATATTCTCCTTTGTCAAGCCCTACTTCCATATTCCCATGACACCATTCTCTCCAGGTTTTCTTCTACCCATCCACCTATTTTTATTTGTAAAGTAAATTAATGCAGGATTTCTTGGACCAAGTCCTTGCCCAACAGGATCTTAGATGCTGCGGGGAGGGCAGGGGCCACTACTGGGGAGAAACAGTAAGCAAGATCATCCACATATAAAGCAAAGTGATTTTATTTTATACACCTGAAATTTTCTCTGCCTCATGTGTTGTCTTTTCTTCATCATCCCTTTAACCTTGCTATATTTTAGGTTTGCCTCATTATGTCTTTTCTCATCCCTCACACTTTTCTATCCTTTCTCACGGCTTTAATTAATCTGTAAAGTCTTACTCTCACCCAGAACTCATGTATACAACTGTCCATCGCCAGATAACTCCATGCGTGTGTCTGGCAAACTTCAGACCCAAGATATGACAAGATACCTTCATCACCTTCCCCTTCAAAGTTGCTCCTTCATGGGATCTCCTCAGCCAAGAGTTTGATCCTAACCCTAAGGGCTCCTGCACGGCCTAGGGAGCAGGAGTGTGTGGGGTTACTGGTGACCATTCTCAGCATGTCCAGTCTCCTCATGTAGGAAATTGAAGGTCTCTTGCTAAAGGGACTTTAGTTTTCATCTCTGGTCTTCCAGAACAATCTATAACATAAATAAAATGACTTTTTTATTGCAACATATGCATATACATACACACATTTATACATATGTGTATATATATGTATATATGTGTGTACACACATATATAGACAGGAGGACTTTAGTTTGCATCCCTGATCTAAAACGATCTACAGCATAAATAAAATGACCTTTTTTATTGTAACATATATATACACGTATGCTCGTAGATATATATACACATACATACACATATGTATGCATATATATTTGTGTGTATGTACATATACATAGAGATATTTGTATATATATGTGTGTGTATATATGTATATATAGAGAGAGAGAGAGAGAGAAAAAGAGAGACAGAGAGAGACAGGGACTTTAGTTTTCATCATCCAAAACAATCGATGTCATAAATACAATGACTTTTTTTATCATAACATATATATGCACATTTATACATACAGAGAAAGAGAGAGAGAAACATCTAATATATATGTACACTAATTATTGCAGTTAAGTCAAAGTTAATTGTGCAATCTAATTCACTCATTTTTTAATATAAATATTCGAAGTAAGATGTTAGCATCAGGCATGCCCTGATGGCCTAGCAGGTTAAACCACGAATAGTCCACCTAGGTCTCAAGTTCCCTGGTTCAAAACCTAAGGCCGGGGAAACAACCAATGATGAGCAAATGAATAAAATAATTAAAATGCTTCTTCTTCCTCCTCTTCCTGCCTGCCTACTGGCCATCATTCCTGCCTGCCCCTTTCCTTTAAAAAAATAAAAGTTGTTAACATCAGAAATTCTGATTTGCATATCCTACATGACCATAACACACATTTCCATCAATGTCCAGCTCGGAGCTCCATGGCCTGTCACTCAAGACCAGGGCAGCATCATCCTCAATAAATGTGCACACACACTCTCATGTGTCCTGAGAGATCCAGCAGCTCAAGGCTGACAGTCACTCGAGAAAGAAAGGAAAACTGGGCAAATTGTTTTCTCTTTCTACACAGGTTTCTGAATATGTTTTCACCAGGAAATCAGGATAGGTGTGTTTGGATTCAACATTATGTGATGTATATTTCTGCACTTACTTCCTGGCTTTGTTACTGTCACAGATGATTGAAAATCTCTTCTTTTTGTGTGTGCTTGTATGAGTATTTGACAATCAAGTGAATCTACCGTGTTTTTGTCCTGTGCTTTTCTTTTCCTTTCTCTTTCTTAAAAAAACCCAACAGGATTCAGAGCAGCCACCCAGGGTGAGCCGGACTGACAGGAGCGCCCCTTCCTGCTGTGCAGAAATTGCCGCTCTGCTCACCGGAGTCAAGTCCACAGGCAGGACGTTTGATGCCCCTTCTGAGTGGAGCCACTGGCCTAGAGGAGATGCTGTCCTTTTTGTGACAAAGCAAAGGCAGCCCCCCACATGGCCCCAATGCTGGCACCCGGGGCCCCGTTGATGAGACCCATCTCTCCCGTCCTCCAAAACCATTTTTTTATTGGCTGGAAAATGCCTGCAAGGTACAGGTGAAGCTCAAACACATTTTCTAGAACAGGTTTATGGTAGCTATTAGAATCCGATTCTAATCTACACCTGTACTTTCCAAAAACTCTTCTTATGTTCTTCCCTGAAATTTCTGCATGTCCGTTTTGTTCTGACCCAACTCAAATCAATGCCCTCCTCCTCCCACAAACCCATCTCCTCCCTCCCCACACACCCCCCTGCCCCACCTTGCCACCGCCACCCTTCTTTCTCACTGCTTCTTCTTCGGGAGAGAAGAGGGCTGGGAAAGCAGGTGTGAAACAGGTTTCATGTCCTTGCAGGACTTCAAGAGCAATAAAAACCGCAAGCAACAACGATACTAAGGAAGAGAGGAGGTCAGAAAAACGGAAATCCTTAAATTTACATTCAGGGTGTTTTAAAGCCCAGCTCTTATCAGAGCTCATTAGGAGACATGGTGCAAAACAGGGATACACAGGGGAGGAGAAGAACTTTTTAAAGCATTTCTTGAAAACAAAAACAAAAACAACCAAAAATCAAGAAAGAAAGAGCAGGACCCAGCCAGAGATCCCCAGAACGAAAGGGATCCTGGATTTGGAAAAGGTGTGCTTTTTCTCCACCCGCTTTTGGGGTCTTTGTAGAGACATTCCAGCCCCAGACAAAAGGCACAGGGCAGCCTTCCAGCCTACAGAACCGGGGGCCAGGAGCCGAGGGAAGAGAGGAGCATGATTGATGGAGTTCTGGTTGGCTTATAAAGGGCAGACCCAAGTGCAGGGAAATAATCAGGGAAAAGGGCGTCCTGCGCTGCTTTCTCAGAGGGGCGAAATGAATCGAGCTCGTCTGCATTATTAAGTTGTCAGGCGGGCTGATGATGAAAATCTGAAGGTCAGGCATAACAAGAAGCACCTTATGGGAGGGTCACGACCTTTCCCGAAGTCTACACTCATGTTTATCTGCACCTAACCCTTATCCACAATTCTTCATTTGATAAGAACCTCGGGAGGGGGAGGCAGGGCGGGGTGTCCCCCCATATGTATAAGCAGTGAGTGAAATTAGGCTTCCCGTGAAACTGATTATGGAGGCTCAATTCGCAGTGAAAGATGATAAAGAAAAAGGACACACGAGGGACCCTGGCAGAAATTGTTCGCTACAGTGAGACTCAATAAAGGGAGGCCGAGCTTCCCTAAATGACAAATTTGGTACAGCGGTGCTAAAATAAGGATCCCCCCTGGAATTACCGCGGCAATTCGCTCTTGGCAGTGGTGCTTTTTATTTACTTTGGAGATTCTAATGGCCTGGAAGGTGGTGGTGCTGGTGGAGGTAGCGGGGCGTTTTGGGGAAAAACCTTTTTTTCTTGTTCTGCTTGTTTTATACCCAAGACACAGGGTGGAGGACGAGCAGACTGGACTGTGGGGTCTGAATTGTCTCTGTGTTCGTTTCCGGCCTGGAAAGGGAGGGACGGTGGTCAAGCCTCTTGGCCACCTGTGTGTGCGGGGAGAGTTTGTGTTTTTCATGCAGTGCAGTCTTGCCCCGGTGTTTTCCGTTTCCCCGGGACCAAGCGAGTGCCTGGGACGCGCAGCTGGGACTCCGAGAATGAACCAGAACCACGTCGCAAAAATAAACAGAGCACCTGTCAAAATAAGGCTGCAACAAGTCACCACCCTAAACGCGGGCTCACAGTGACACTGGCAAATCTGGGTGTTTATCCTGATCTGCGAAAAGAGCATTCTTCACATTTCGATCTCTGGGCAGGAATGTGGGAAACACGGTGTGTACAAAGTCAGTTACTTCTAAGAGGGAGCTGTGTTTGAAATTGCACAGAAAGGTCACATTTTGGGCACAAGAAGGATAGAAAGAAATTTACCTATGGAATAAAAAGTGAGTCATTCTCACAGTTATTTAGGGACTGTCCCTTCCTGAAAAGGAATTCTGCAAAATCTAGAAGACAGGCCATTTTCAGATGGCCCGTTGTGCATTGGTTTTGTTTGTATGTCTTTTTAAGGGGCGAACCCTGATTTTTCAACACCCTGCTTTGAGATGGGCTCCATGCAAAATCAGTACATTGTGATGTGAGTTGATGATACCTGATTTAGATTTGCCTTCTTTTATTTTCTAAGGCATTTAAAATATTTAATCTTTCTGAAAGTTATCTCTATAAGCTACCTGTTACCTGTTCTGCTAGCTTCTATACATAGAAACATCATCCCAATAGAAAAGCCACAAATAAACTAAGAAAAAAATTCATTTTACTTTCTCAATGCTATGTAGGAATAAAACTGCAAGCTCTGTATAGGTAGCACTTGACCTAGCCAGCACTCATGCGCTGTACATCCGAAGATCACATTTCTGCCTTTTCTCACACTTACCTCCCCTGCGTGGCTGAGATGAAATCTCCACCTTTCTGTAGTATCCGTAGTTGTAGTATTTGTTTAAAAATTGGACTCCCACTGTAAAAAGAGCATGCAACATCAAGGGAAATAAGAATATTCAGTAGCAAGTTTACACTTAAAACATCTTTCTCTTTTTACTCTTTTTGGCCTGAAGACAAGACAGATTTATAATTGATGAGACACTGGCTTACGTGATGTTGACGGAGACATCAAGATGAGAGAGAGTGACCCGTTATCGCTAATGTGGTCACTCTGACTGCTTCACCAAGAAGACTTTTCACAGAGGCTGAAAGGATCCGAGAGATGAGCCCACCTGCACAATCATTTCTGAGAGTTTGACCTGAAAATATTCCTTTGGCATTTCTGTAGAATAAGGATATCATCTGGAATGTATTTTACCTAATAGTGATCCAAAATATTAATATTAACTGTTTCTAATGCAAACAAATCTTTCGAAAGTCACAGTTGAGCTTGTCACTAGGTCCATTTATCATAACACATGCCCCTCATGGGTCTTTATGACTTGGGTGGATTTTCCAGTGACAGAGTGAACAATCAATCGTCTCTGCAGTCACATCTTAACTCCACAGAATAGCACAAATAGTAACTAACCTGTGGTTGTACAAGGAATGAGAGAAAATTGTGGTTAGTTTGCTTCTTTATAATCTATGAATTTCTTTGTTAAACAGTGGATCTGAAATTGTTCACGTATTAGATTTAGGTCAAAACAATTGCAAAGAGAATTGAAGCTATTATAACAGAGACCATGATCTGTTGGTGTCTTTGAGAAAGGAGGAATAATCTTTGGGCTGTTCTACTTACTGGCCATCTGATCTGCGTTATGCCTCTTAGGTCTGTACGTCCTCACTTGCGTAACCTCATGTCTGGAGTATGTTGCTTGACCTCAAGACATTCTTCTGATAAAATTGTGTCTGCGGTTCTGGGGCCCTGACTTTCCATTTTCCTAGGCTTGGACTCACTTGTATATGATATTCAAGAGTTTGCTTTGAAACACTGGAAACGTTTGAGTGAATGACAGGGCTCAATCTGGGTACACCTTGGTCCTTAGGGTGTGGTCTATGAAGAGCAGCGACTGTCTCTGGAGGTGGAGTAGCTTTGGAAGTTTGTTAAAACTGCAGAATCTCCAGTCCCACCTAGTTCAGAGTCAAACACTGCACGTCATCAAGATCTCACGTGACTGGTTAGCGCATTCCAGGCGATAGAAATAGGGACCATTTGGTATTAGGGAGGGCTTCATTGGGCTTAGAAGAAGCCAGTTTGCTCTTGATTGCAAGACAATTTCAAATGCCTGCTGCCTCGAGAGTAGTTTTCACGGATGACCCACATTGACAAATATAGAAACTTTCTCTGCTAGTCTTTCCCTTGACTGAACAGAGATCATCAGAGAAGAGTTACAAAGATGCTGGGGATAGTTCTTCTCGAAGCACACATTTCTAGAGAAAAAAGGGCCCCATTCACACTAAAGAGACCACCCAAATCTACTAACATATTGTCCAATAGCAAATACCTGTGTACCAGGATAATTTGAAGAGTCACTCACAGTAATAAAACCACACACTCTTTGTCTTTTATTTTTATTTCTTTATTTTGCATCAGCTATGCTAAGAGAAAAATGCATTCTATTCTCATGACAGATATTATTAGTCATTTTTTTTTCTTTTCCAGGATTTGTATAGGGCAATCAATGCCATCTGAGTTTTTTTTTAGGTACCAGAAAATGAATGCTACCTATCACAATACCCTTTATTTTATTTTCAACTCTGCAAGACAACTCCACTCTGTCTTTCTGATACATTCTAAATTTCATAGGGCAGTCAATTCAAGTCCACTTTAAATCTCAATGGGCTGGGGCTTGGCATGCAAGTGGGCTGGCCAGGTGCACGTTCCTCTCCAAATATGACAAAAATCATGGCTGAAACATAGAGTGGCAAAAATGCGGGAGAGTTTTGCCAAGCTGTGGCCAAACAAGGCGGACTGTTATTAGCAAGGGGCAGGGGGCAAACTGGGCGGAGAGGGAATGTGGGCAGTGTGCCATCTGCATCACGATCAGCCCAGCTTAAAGGAGAGGCAGAACTCTTTGCTTCTATTCATTCTTCTTTGAGCTCTTTTGCCACTAAAAAAAGAGGCAATTCAGGCAACAAAGTGTGCAGAAAACAAATGGTGAGATGATTGGAAATTTTTTTTAATGATCTTGAATTTGACTGTCCCCCCAGAATATCTGTCCTAAGGACACCTCCAAATCTGCAGTTTTCACCGCCATCCCAACAGCCTCGCTGTGCCACACGCGTAGTTTCTATACCACTGAGCAGATGCCGTAAAATAAGGATGAAACTGCTGGTTCCTCTTAGATAATCACGGCACATTACGCCACCGGAGTTTCATTACGATGTTTTTACTATGCATTATTTTTACTAAGCAGCGTCCTTTGAAATAATGGGAATTGATTTCACAGATCTTTTGCATATTACTGGTACTCAGGAATGTTGCCGAGTAAAACCTTTTCCATCCTGCCACTGTGAAAAGGCACTAATTGGGGAAGCAGAAGGTTGCCTCCTGGAAGGCTCGCTTCTGCAGATTTGAAGCCTGGAGCCCACTGAGCCAGGGAAAACCCTTTCTGGATGTTTGTAGTTCAGCAGCTGGAGCTCTGTGTCCTGGTTAGCTGACCTCAAGTTCACACGCTCCTGGGCCCCAGAGCGTGGGCCACAGCGCCCTTGATTTCCCTTCTGGGCCCTGAACTGGCCCCTCCCAACACCACCTTCTCCTGCTGCTTGGAACTATAGAAACGTTATGCAGAAGAAGGCGGGTCCAGACATAAAGATCATCTTTGTCTTCTGAAATCAGACAGAAACCTTAAAATGCATTCATGTTTTGACCTTGACTTGGGGTCACGGTTCCTCTCTACCTGACCATCTGACTCACTTCCAAGAAGAGCAGATTTGCCAGCATCTCTGATAGATTCATGCACCTACTCTCTTCTCCAAAGCATGACTTCGCAATCACCTCTTCCTGCCTTACAGAAAAAAAATTTATAGGCAGCAGCTATGTTTGTTCTCAAACCTTCGTCTCCAAGGCAATGGAAATTTCCTCTGACTGGATGTGAGGACATCTTCAGTGTTGAGGAAAGAAAAAGGAGACAAGGAGGCAGTCCGGATTCCGTTGCAGTGTCTTGCTGTGAATAACTGCAGGAATTGGGCAAGACATTAAACTGTGTGGCACTTCCTTTCCTCCTATGCACCCCTGTCTTGGGGGTGATTAAGGCAGTGTTCACCTTCACTGCTCTTACCTTTGGGAAGTTCTGCTATTAAAGTCCTAACCAATAATTCATTGACATTGCATTCAGCCCTGCAAGGAGCCGTGGCAGTACTGAGCTGAAGATCTTAGGAAGAGGCTGGAGATTTGTTCATTTGATCTGACAAAGTCTGAGACAGGGGATGGCAAGACTTTCCCCTTCCCATTTAGTCTGTAGAAATACTTCAGCAGAGAAAGTCTGTGGAACTCACTAAAATGTTTTGGATGATAAGGTTGGATGAATTCAGTAGCAATATTCTGGAATGATTTTAAATGTAATTTGGGTGGGAGCAATCTGTTTCAGTACACTTCAAGGATAAAATGATCAGCAAAGACCCAGAAGTATCTGGTATGCCTGGTATTTCATAAGATTGTGCACGGAGTCAAAGTTTTTTCATCCCATCCACACTTACAATTTATAACAACTTAAGAATTGTTCTGGAAATTTCCAAAAAGAAATGTTCCCTGAAATGCTAAGACAATGAGATGTTAATGCTTAATCCACACACACACACACACACACACACACACACACACACACACACACACACAAACTTTTAATGGTGAAAAACAATTTGTGAGATTTGGGATGAAATATGCTTTAGTATTTTTACATACAAAAGTTTCAAAGTCCTTTTTTCCGCAAATATGCTTCATGAATCTCCTAGAGAAAATGGCTTTCCTAACATCTTATAGAATGTGTATGACACTTAAACTCTGTGGGGAAACACTGCCTACTACTGCACTAAATCAGCGCCTCTCAGAGCATAATTCATTCAACTGATGTAAATCCCATCTCTTGGAAACAAACAGCAGTAGAAGTCTAATGGTGATTCCTACATGTTGTTTTCATTAAATGATATTCAAACACATTGGACAATAATTTTTAGAACCTGCATTATTATCTTATATCATTGCCCTCGGTAAGGAAGGCCAGTCTTCAGACAAAGACATGATAATGGGCCATTTTAAGAGCTAACATGGTACATGCATCAAACTTCGGGCAAAACTTCTTATGAATTATGATAATATTCATAGCTTGCCATGAGGAAGTCCCAATATACCACCTACACTAACACCCGTTACACAGAGACCGACTTAAATTTCAGTGGTATCAACTACTCCCCACTCTGCAAGCCTACTATGTGCTTCTTGACCTCCCTGCCTTGGCTCACATACGTGTCTCCTAAATCCCTTCACCCTTAGAATCAATGTTAATGTAATTTAACTTATTATGTGATGCATTTATTCATTTATTTAGTATTTTAAGCATTTTATTGGAGTAACATTATATAGCTTTAAGGTACATATCACCGTAAATCAGCATTTGCATAAAGTTCACCACCAAGGTCAGTTCCATCTTGGACCCTATCATTGTTTATGGCCACTTTCTAAATTCAGCACATCCTCAAGGAGCCATAGCAAATGCTAGCATGCTTCCCTTGATTTTCTTACAACTAATTTTTTCTCTGTTTTTTACCACCTTTTATTATGGTCCGTATCAGGTATGCCTTTCCTCTTCCTACAGTGGGGCAAAGACTGCCCCTTTAAAAGTGTTTCTAGGAGAAGTGGACAGTAGCTTGCAAAAGGTTGAAAGTAGACCATTACCTAACACCATACACAAAAATTAACTCAAAATGGATAAATGACCTAGACAGGAGACCAGAAACCATCAGATGCATAGAAGAGAATGGAGACAAAACATCATTAGACATAGACTTAACAGGTATCTTTGCCAACTCAAAGTACTCCCTTCCTGCTACACTCTGTGAGATTCCTTTGTTCCTACAGGAACTGACAGGTCCTTGCTAACTGAGGAAGCCCTCTCCTGGGACCAGTGTGGAGAGCTGATGCTGAGAACTTACTGCTATTTTATGCAAAGCCCTGTACCTGCCAGAATGCCCTGCAGAGCACCTGAATGGGAGAATTGACACAAGAGGCTCCCTGTGAGCCAGCTCAGTCCAAATGGTGGAGTGTGGACCACCTGCCACTCAGGGAGCGTCCCCGCTGAAGATGATCATCAAGGTCAGTATGGATCATGACTGCCTCCTCTCACCACGCCTGGAATAAGCACTTAGTCTTCATCCCAGCTCATTGACGTTTTATTCCCCTCAATGACAAGTTGCCTGTCCTGCTCACCAGCTCTATCCACTCAGAACTGTTGGTTTTGCTAACAGGGCCTCACGATGAAGGGAGTCTCCAGTGGACCATGATGCCCAGTGGAGATCTGCCCAACGTCTATGGGATTCCTGATGAGGGTGAGCTGCACCAGGATGTTTCTGTCTCTTCCCACCCACTCTGCTCTTACCTCTTGTAATCACTATCTCTTGAACAAACATGGGAACTTAGTGAAACTTACAGGATCCCAGGAAAAATGGGAAAAGTGGCATTCTCTTTTTTTCCCCCAAAGTTCCCGAGATAGCTTAAATTAACTTGAGTTAAATGGGTCATTTCAGGTCAACACACTTTTTCTTGAACACTTACTATGTGCCAGGATTTGTGCAAAGTCTCAAGGGTACAAAGTTAACTAAAGACACCCAGGTGTCTCTAACGGTGAAAACATATAAGTGCATTATTTGAATAAAATGTGATTAGTTCTAAAGCTGGTGTATGTACTGGGTGCTATGTCAGTTCAAATAGAGGCATCTGTTCTGATATGAAGGCTAAAAACCCAGAGCAATCCTGATTTTTACCACTTTTGCGCTAGTATGTTTATGTTTATACTCAAAGTTTAAAGGCTTAATCTTTTGGTGTCTCCCATCTCATGTTAAAAAACTTGAGTCTGTAAAAATTCAACCTGTCTTCAGTCCTGGAAGTCTGTGCTAAGTAGTTTATATGTTACCTCCAGATGAAGGGGGCAGGGAGCTGCTCTTCCTTCAGCTGGTATCAATTTTTCTACCCAAGTCCATTTACTAGAATAAATTGTTTCGGAAGAAGCTCAATTTTGCTGGAAAATCCAGAAAATATTTTAGTTACAGCTCTACATAATAAAGCAATTGTGTAATTAGTAATACATTTGTCACTCCTTTACCAAGTTGGGGGAAAAACAGAACACATGTATTGCTTTAGTGTAAATCCTGACAGCGGAGTTTTCTTTTTTTTTTCCCCAGGGAATTATACCATTATACCATAAAAATGTCAAGGCACAAGTTTACTGTTCCTACTAATATTCTAAAATATTCTCTTACGCTGACATCTCTGTCAATTAAAATTAAACAAAATTGCATTCTGCCATTTGCACTTCAAGGAGGAAGCTTCGAGTTTATGACTGCTCTTTGAATTGATTTTTAAGATGGCATCTGTAAAACTTGGCTTGAATAAGATGAGGTGGGATGTATTTAAGGACCAGTCAATTTAAAAAAAAAAAAAATGTTTTTAAAGATCATAAATTGACAGCCAGAATAGACTGCACATGTTTCCAGGCTTCTTAGCTAGTAAAAGAAATCCAGTCATTCTTTTGAATGGAACGTGTGTGCGGACATAATTCGGTGCCAGCACGCTTCTGACTAGTTTTGGGTTCCCAGTATTTTCACAGAGAATAACATAAACAAGGAAACTCAGGAGGGTTGCTTCCAGTTGCTCAATTCGCACAGATTTGGGAGAAGTCCTTCTCCTGGTGTTTCCCACAGCCGGGGAGAGCAAATGTGCCTTCTCACGGGACCACGGTTCTCATGGAGAAGAGGCAAACCGTGTGCGCAGTGAGCACTTTTGGCTGGACTAAGTGCCAGTAATATCTTTGGGGAGCTCGCCCTCTCCGAGAGGAAGATGAGCAAAGTAAATCTCCGCTCCAATTCCTCTAAAAGGAATTTAAGAAGCTGTCTTTGGGCTCATCCCTCTGATTGCCAAACCTTAATGTGTAATGTTTTATCGGTGCATTTAAGGCAAGTATTATTTAATGATCCAGAGTTTCTTAGGGCCAAAGTACCTCCCTCATTCTTTGTTAAGCACCTTTTGGAAGCACAGTGCGCCTTTTCGGGTCACCTGGTTACCACTTAAGGGAAAGACATAATATCCTAAGCCGCTTAAAAGGGATTGTGCCCTTTCAAGGAAGCTCGAAATGGTGCTCTGACTTGGCTGCTGTGTTGAGTAATGTGTAGGGGGTCGAGGGAGTGAGCAGCTTTGGTGTTTTTCATCTGCAGATGCTTTGTCTAGACATAAAGGAAATGGTATTTCTGAAGAAAACAATGCAGGTTGGGGGGACTTGCTTCATGGCTTTGAATTGCAGAGGCCATCAGGGCGACTGTCAGAAAGGGAGCATGTGGTTCTTGGTTCCAAAGGAGGGCGTCCTCCTTGTTCATAAATGACTTTCATGAACTCGAAGGAAGTAGCTTATGTCCAGTATTTTTATTGCTGAATCCCCAGCACTGTTACATATTTAGCACAGAGAATGAAATAGTAAATAAATTAGTACCTGGATTACACCCTCTTGTTCCCTAACTACTTCTGCCGTAGAAGCGGAAGAGCTGGAGATACTAGGTAAGAGTCACGTGGGGAACCCTTTCTGTGGGAGCCTCATCTGGACTTTCAAATGGAACTCACTGAGACCACAAGGTTATATGACTCCAACAAACACCTGCTTTCACCTCCCCCTTACTTTCATCCTTTTTCTTCTGCCTTCCCATCCCGAATGCTCACTGCCTGTGGTCCCCGTGTCTTCTCTCTGTTTTCTCTAATACTTCTCCTATTGGGTTAAGGGAGATCTTTAGAGTCATGGCAATGACTCTAGAGAAAGTGCTGTGTGTCCAAATTACATCTGAGTATGGTCGTCAGCAGAGGGACTGAGCTCAGGAGAGGGAAAGAGGTAGAAGGTGACATAGACTGGGTGTGCCTTTCCAAGTTTATATGTTGAATTCCAATTTCTAGTTTCATGATCTTTGGAAATGGAGCCTTTGGAAAGTGACTCAGTCAAGAGGATGGGATCCTCATAAATGGGATTAGTGCCCTTATTAAATATACTGCACAGATCTGCCTCTTCCTTCCACACCTGAGGACATCATAAGAAGATGACTGCCTTTGAACCAGGGAGCAGATCCTCATGAGACACCAAATCTGCCAGAGTCTTGATCCTGGACTTGATACCAGCCTCCAGAACTGTGAGAAATAATGTTGGTTGTTGACTCATCTAGTCTATGGTATTTTTTGTTACAGCAGCTTGAATGGACTAAGTTAAATGGAAAGTGTCCAGGCATGGGTAGGTAGATAGGGTGTACAAACTGAAGTCACCTCTTGAACAAAGCGATCAAGGATATTTGTGTCATATCTGGGAAACCGCAGTGAAGGCAAGAAGACTGGCCTAGAGAATTCACTCTCTTTTTGGCTTGGAATACATGGTGATCTGAAAGCTGATTTATAGCATCTTCTCCCGATCTCATTCTGGAAGCAATAAAGAAGCTTGTTTTAAACATAAAGGGTGTTACACAAATACCTGGAATACCTGACATGAAAACACTTGGTTAACTTAAGTGGATTATTGATTTATTTCACTTTTTTAAATTTAACAAATATTTATTAGGCTCCTACTCTATGCCAAGACACAATTCCAAGCATCCAGGTACAGAAAGGGAGAAAGAGAAAACTCTCTCACATGGAGTTTATTTTCCGGAAAAGAGTGTAAAGAATACACAAGATAAATAAATAAACCAGTCAGTATGCATGTATTTATATACAAATGAGTGTGTGTCTATGTGTGTAAAGTGTACTAGATGGTGAGAGTGTTAAGGGAAAGAAAATGAATAAGGGCATAGAGAATGTGAGGGAGGGGAGGGAGGTAATAATATGACAAGATGACAGGGGGGTTTATGTGAGGGTCTTTTGGGATTAATATTTTGAAATTTGATCAGTAGGCTGAGTAAAACAGATTGCTGTCTGGTGTGTGTGTGTGTGTGTGTGTGTGTGTGTGTGTGTGTGTGTGTGTGTGTGTGTCCCATTTAATCAACTGAAGGTCTGAATAAGACCAAGAGGCTAGCCCTCCTGGAAATAAGAGGGATTTCTCTCATTTTCCTTATAGTATTTGAACTGGTGCATCAGGTTTCAACCTCCCTTCAGACTTGAAGTGGAGCAACAGGTATTCTTTTGAAGCTAGAACTACAGTGTTGGCTCTCCTGGGTCTTCAGCTTACCAACTCACCCAGCAGATCTTGGGACTTGGCAGCTTCCATAAATGCTTGCGCCCGCTCCTTCCAGTTTCTTTGCATTCTGATGTACGGTCTGTTTCTCTGGGGAACCCTGTCTAATATAGATGTCATCTCAAATGCCTCTAAAGATATGGATTTCGAATATTAACTCCTGATTTCCACTTTTCACTGCCAAGTTCACCATCTTAGTCTTCTGCTGGTACCCAGTAGTGCTATCCCCATTCAATTCAGTTAGCTAAACCACAAAGGAGTCATTCTTCATTCTTTCTTCTCCCTCATCTGCTAACCCTGTGTAAACCATTTGCATGCTCAGCTGGATTTTATTCTCAATTCCTCTTATATCTAAATGCGATCCATTTCCATTGTTCCACCATGATCTTCACTACCATCCTATTTTTTACCTCCTTTTTTAAATTTACATTTTACCTGCCATTTTTGACATCTCCACATCATAGTCATCTTTGTGATCTAAGCTTTCAAAAACATTCATTTGAAGATGTCATTTTATTTTAAAATGTCAGTGGCTTCTCATTGATTCGAGAATAAGGAAACTAATTCCTAACTTGAACCACAAGACTCATAGGTTCCCCTTGTTGTCCCAGCATAATTCTTATTAGCACCCTCATTTATTCCCAAAGGTATCTAGGCTTAGACAATAAATCACATAGTCGCCTTTCTCACGACCAAGATTAAAGTGGACCAGTTTATACTCTCAACTGGTGAACACCAAAATCATTCTCAGCATTTTAAAGAAATATTTTCTGAAAAAGCAGACATGTCTTGACTGAGACAAAATACAGGTGCTAGCAGCTCAGGAGTTGTGTTTTAAGAAAAGTATTTTCCAAAGTTCCCCAGGGAGGAAAAGGGAGGCCATGGGGCCCTTGACCCAATGAGTAGGGGAAAAAAGAGGTTGGTGACAGAAAGACATTAATTCATGCACTGTGAGTTTGAACGATGTGTTTTCTTTACACCTTCAAGTTAAGACAAACTGGGAGACTAAAGCCCAGTTCAACCTTCCTGTACCATTTATACATGGAAGTTAGTTCAAGTCTTTGGATTTCTTTTAGAAATTAATGTCTTATATTACATGAAACTAAAATGTATTGTCATCTCATGATAAATTTTAAAAAGATAACATGAGCTGTTCTTTTTTTTCAGATGTGAAGGTAAGGATTTTTTTCCAAAAAGAAGACATTATTCATAATGTTGAGTGTCACTTGAAACTTGGCCTTTTTACAATGTAAATTATTGAATCGTCATTCATGTCTGAACATTGCTAAATTTTCAGAAGACTGGTAAAACCATCCAGAGGGGCATAATAGTCTAGATGTTTCCACTCTTGTAGCAAGGAACTAAAATAGCTTTTATTTCTTACCATAGTTTCCAGGACAAAGGAGATAACTTGTCAAAAATATTATGAAATTTTCTGTGGTGGAGGATAGACCCATTATATCCCAAGACTAGGTTTTCTTTATTGCTATTTATTGTATCTTAATATATAGCAAGCTATACATATGTTTACTATTCTGTATAACTGTATTTTTCATATTTTTATGGAAAATATCTGTACCTAATTATCAACTGAGACTCACCCAGAAAATATTTAAGAAGTAATGAACACAAATAGCAATGTATTTAGAATGTTGAAATGATATGCCTTCTGCTCTTTTACTACAAATTGAGATAATCATAAAAAAGACTTCAGAACTTTTCACTATTAACCCCCATCTCTAAATGTCATCTTCACCTTCAGTCTTATTCTGTTGTGCTCTATGAACAATATGCTGATTTCTGCCCCTGTCAATCTTCTAAGTCATGTCCGTTTTAATTCTGAGATACTGCTTCACCAACTGAGGGTCATAAACTATGAAGTAGAAGATTCAAAAAAGTTTACAATTAGTTACAGAGAGCAAAGATGAGCATAAAGTAGCGAGAAAACATACACAATAAATGGCACAAGATTGCCTTCTATGTTAAAAAAATAAACCATATATATGTATATCTCTTCTCTCTCTCAATATGTATCTATACAATATATCCATATTGACATATAGATATAGATATATAGATTATATATATAGATATATAGATATAGCTGTGTCTAATAGATACATAGATAAATACAATTTACTCAATTTGCCACTTTTATGAGCATTTTCGTTGGTTGTTCCTATCTCTCCAAATTTCTTAACCTAATTGACTATTAATTTTTGGCAAGGTGCAGGCAGGAATGAAGCCAAGCGGGGAGTCAGGCAGGTAGAGAGAGGAGGAAGAAGCATTATTTATTTGTATTTAGTTGTTTGTCTTAATTATTCTTCCCTGCCTCATGTCACCAACCCCGGCCCTTAGCATGTGTGTGAACTATGAATGGGAGCCTTAACCACAAAGCCTCCAGGGCAGAATTGCCTAGACTAATTGACTTTTATTTGCCTCACACTCAGATATTGTTAATAGCTTTGCATGTTATGGAACTTTCCCCCTACATTTTTGCCCATAAATTTGAATCATTTATTTGGTGAACATCCAAGTCTTGATGTTTTGCATATGTTCGGTTGAGAACACAAATATCAGTATGTTTATATCAACTTAACATCCCTAAAAATTGACTTGGGCTATCATGGAATTCTGAAATGCACTTTGAGACTAAAGTATGTCTGTCTAGTTTGTTATTCTGAAAGACATCCCCAGAGGAGCCCGTCCTGACCCCAGAATGTTTTCCTTTATTGCTGGAGGGGAACATGTGCCCCAGTCCACTCTTGCGCCCACCCTACTACTCACTATCCAATTGTTTATTATGATTCCCAGGCAGACTTCTATGATAAATAATGAAGGTTTGCTTTACATGTAGATATTTATATTTCATAAATATAGTCCATGTTTCTCAGCTCAGACCATCCTGGAGGGAATATAATCAGATGAGTGAGAATAGCAATAAAAACAGCAAAAACTCCCTCCTCCCACAAGCAAAATGCTAAATTTTTCATCACTTATTCAAGCACTTCCTTGTTTCTGGGCCAACACCTGGCCAAATTCAACATTCTTGACCATGATCATTGAAATCCTTTTTCTAGCACAAGTTAGATCTGCTCTTCCTTCTGTCATTTCCAGGAACCTCACGATTTGTCTTCAGTGCTCTCCATTTGCTCTACCATTTTTGCCCTATTCGCTTCTGTTTTTCTCCTGATGATATGATTGAGTCTATGTTATGTCATGGTCTCTTGGTATCATTCTCTTCATTATTGCATCTCTATGGCCCTGGAAACCCACAAGATCACCATGTAGGGAAGAATGCTAACCAAAATAAAACCATTACTGTAAGGTAGAAAACAAAAAAGAACCTGCCTTTCAGTTTAATGACAACAAGTGAGTTTGACTATATGTTTAAGTTAAAGTTGTTACCTTCCCCCAGAAGTTGGCAAAATCTGTTAGGAAAATGAACAGAAGATAACATGAGCATCGGTGAACAATTTGACAGTCAAAACTACCTGTCTTTCACCAATATTTAAGCATTCTAAAACCAGAGGGAGGGCCTTATCTCTTTGTTCAGTATGTGACTTCCCTGTCTAGCTGCCTTGGAGGGGAAGGGGCAGCTGCTGGCATGTCACATGAGTTACGATTCTAGGGGTTAGCTGATAACCTCATTGCATTCAATCATTTTCGTTCATGTGAGGTCAGTTCCAGACCCACGAAAAATGATACATGCCATACTGATGTTCTGTAAACTCTCTAGATTTCTATTGATCTGTAAAGTTTCTCTTTGTCACCACTTCATATACTTACCTGCCTTTGTGGGTGTACAGGCTAAATTTGCTAATAAGGAGAATCAAAAATACAATGATTCAAGCAAGATAAATGGAGTAGTCCAGAGTCTGAGCTACACATTAGTAGTCCACTGGTCTACACCTTGATTCTGCTATCAGAGTTGAAGATTCTAGGTCCCTCTTGCAGCTCAGCAATTCCTTAAGGAGGAGTCCTTATGGATGTGGTCAAACCTGACTAGCAAGGTCTCTGAGCTTGCTATAACCCCCAGGAAGAAGAAAAGTGAAGTAGCAAAGTAAAGGGAGAATTATGCAAATCATATTTGATTTCCATTCCAATGGGAAGAGTATGTGTCTGGTCACAGCAGGGTGCAGGAAAGTGTGTGAAAAATGGCTTTGAGGTGGGTACCCATTCACAAATTAAAGTTCAGGAAAGGGAAAGTCCTTTATTAAAAAAGAAAAGAAAAGAAAGCAGACGATTGATTGGAGGACAATGAACAGTCTTCATCATATTACCAAACAGTAATACCTAGAGAAGTGACTGCAGAGCTGAAAGACTTGCGTGGTTTCAGGTACAGTGGAAGCACTTGCTCCAAGTTAGAAGTACTGTATTAGACTAACATTCAAACGGGACTTTCAGAATCTCTAAGCAGAGCCAAGGTGGCATCTAGAACCACTGCAGAGGTGGAAGGGGAAGCCAGCAACCAGAGAATCATGATGGATTCCATGTGGATGTGACCAGACACTCTCCAGGTTGTTTGAGTCTTCAAATGTCATGTTCGCATACTGTGAAGAGGCCTAGAATTCCAAACATTGCCGAAGATACACACACACACACACACACACACACACACACACACACACATATAAAGATGTGAATGACCAGTGTCAGAAGCCAGGCCGCGGGTCAAATCCTGGGTCTACAATGGTGAGCAGGATAAATATGGTGACTCCTCTCAAGAAGCCTAAGAGATAAAACGAAAAGAATTACAAGCAATTAAATGATTACAAATGTGAGACAGACTGTGAAGGAGATGTAAAGGGTGCTAATAGCCTGCGTGTCACTCACCATCTAATCTAGCCTGGGGTCACGAAAGACTTTTCCAGGGAAATGATGTTTCAGTTCTGACGTGCAAAGATGGGTTAGGATTAGTGAGGCTAACATGAAAAAGGTCAAGGGGTGAAATAACATATGTGACCTCAGGAAGGTAAGCTGTGCAATTTAGGCTTTTTTTTTATTTTATTTTTTTATTTCATGTTTCTCATCCCTAAAGTGAAGATAAAAATACCTCTCTCTAAGAACTGTTGCGACAATGAAGTAAAATAATTTAGGTACAGGACTTAGTAAGAACCCTGGCAAGAGAGAAAGTCCCATAACTTGTCGTTTTTATTGTTATATTATTGTGAATATTTCTATTCACCAAGGAAGCATAAGAAATTAAGACTCAGCAAGTTTTAGAGTTACACAGTATATCAATTGAACGTCACATCATAGACAATTAATGGCGACTAATGTAATAAAGCCATTTAATTATCTACCCATCCAGAAAGACCAGAAACAGTGGTTCCAAATCAGTGCAGCAGCTCCATGATATCATCCATACTCCCCTCCACCTTCCTCCGCATTGTCTCTTGATTAGAATAGGGCGGCCGCAGATTCCTGCAGCACAAGCTTCCCCAAATGCACTCAAGACAGAAAGGGAAGGTCATGGACATAGTAAGACTTTTCTCTACTCAACAACAAAATCTTTCCCTGGACTCCCTTCACGTATGTTCCCTGGTATGATTGCTCTCCTCCAGAGGCAAGTGACATTAGAAAATTCACCTTCATTGTTTGATAGAGTTAGAATGCTCTTCTTGACCTAGAGTTGAGCTTTCTACCGCATTGGAAATTAATGAGCATGAAAGAAAGTGAGTGCTGACTATTGAATGTGCAATGACTGGTTTCTACACAATGGTTTAGAAATGATTTGAGGAGGCCATGCTCAGTTGATTTCCTGTGTCTACCCAAGAACACATCTGGAAGAAGGAATGTGAACGGTTTGTACATATTCCAGCTTTACATGTAAAAAAGGAGAAAGGAGATTTTAATTCAAGTTAACATTTATTAAGTGCTGGGAGTTTCTGCATATATCTTTTCTCTATTTTTTTAAAGGAAAGGTACAGGCAGGAATGAAGGTAATTAGACAGGTAGGCTGGAAGAGAGAGGAGGAAGAAATATTTATTTATTTTATTTAGTTGTTCATCTTGGTTTTTCCCCCTGACCCCACAATATGAACCAGATCCTTGGGTTGTAGGTGGACTATGCCAGTCAGAGGCAGAGGATTTATCCACCAAATCTTCAGAGTGTTTTCCATATTAAATCTCATTCATTCTCACAAAATCCTGGAGAATGGAGTATTATACTTTAATACATATAAGAAAACTTTGGTTTTAAAAGCTAAGTTCCAAGGTTCAAGTCACATGTTAGATAAATGGCAGAATCGAGATCCTAATTCAAGAAGATCTGACAGTAGTTTCAGGTTCTCTTTTCTTAAAATAGTTCATTTCTCCAAATGATGGAAGAGACTATAAAAATAATGTGCAAGTGTGGCTCACAGAGAATTAAGCCAGTATGAGGTTCCATTGCTAATGTGAACTAGAATATTTTGAGTACTCAACTCCTGGTCAAGCACAAGTCTAAGTTCTTAAAATATAGATAAATATTTTAATAATAGATGTTACTATATATAGCAACCATTTTCTAGACCAAGTCACCTCGTTCCCAAAAAACATAGCTGGTACTTTGAGTGCTGGTGACTAACAGACTTTCTGCTATGCTGTCTCTAAAGAGTTCCCCCATCATTATTGTGAGTGCTGGAATTTTCTTCATCCATAGGTCTCCTGGAACCCTTATTGGGTGTACGCTAGACAAGTGGAGGGTGGCTTCACAGAGCCTGCTTGCAGACTGGACCTCCTCTCTCCTATTATGAATGCATATTAGGAAATGAGAACCCATATTTGGAAGAGTTTTGGAGGACAAAAAAAAATATTTTAATGATGTGAAGGGCTCCCATCTGGTTCAGTTCCAAGAGTTTCTGATGAAAACCCTTTCCTTGGATTACTCTTAAGAGGACAGTGTCTGTGTGAAGCTGGTGTACCTCTTAAGTGTGTTAGGAGAGGGTTAAATTTTTGTAACAAAGAGCATAACATCCTTCAGAAACTTAAGAAAGAACACTTAGCCAAGTTTGTGGGAAGAAGGAGTAAACAATCCAATGGACACAACTCAACAACAGCAGCCTCTGGTGTTTCTGTCTTTAGTTTTGAAGCTTTCAAAGTCAGATTAAGGTGTGAGATGTTGATGAGAGTTACCCAAGCTGCTTAAATACTGTGGTCTCTAGTATTCATGTGTGTTTTCCATTTGGTGTTTTTAAAGGCAATCGCCAACAAAGTGGGTAATCACTACCAAGAAAGAAATGAGATAGCAAAGTAAGTAACCAAATGAATAGCAAACATGTATGTGATAAAGAAAAACCACCCTTTAAAACTGGGTCTGTATATTTACAGAAGAGGAAAAGGACAAAACAAGATGACTTACAGAGCCAATGAAATTGAATTCAGCCATTGTGTAGTAAAGTGAGATGAATAAGAGGGTAAGTTGTATTGTGGGGAGAGGTGAGATTTTTTCTCCAGTTTTCTAAGTTATGGAAATCCACATTTAAGGGGTAGAGACCACAAATGGTTTATGAAAGTCCGAATTAAGAGTCTTTGGTCTGACAACATTCACATCCATTTGTATTGTATTTTCTTTGTGATGATTTTGACCTTGATCTTTTTCTATGAGAATAGCAATTCACAACTGAACTGTTCAAAGTAATCCACATTGAAATAAGGCTGAGGTTGGAGCTACTCAGGCACTGAGAGCCAGTGTTTAGTGGGTGATACAGGGAACCCAGCCTGTGAGTCAGGGTTTCAGCTGATCAGACTTGTTTGGGGTTGAGCTACTGAACAAAAGCAGAAACACAGCCCTCCATCTTCTGCCCCATTTTCTTTCCTTAAGAGAAAGTGGATAAACATAGAAACATTCCCTCTCCTACATAAAAGTTGGAAAATAGGAAGAAGACAAATTCTTTGAAGGATAGAAGATAGATAGATAGGTAGGTAGATAGACATATCTATATATATTCTATGTATTCATGCACCTATGTGAGTGCACTCATTTGTAGATGAGATTAAATGTATTAGTTAACCTTACTTATGCAGAAAACTTAAGAAAGTAAAAGACTATTTTTCAACTTGAAGTTAATATAATCTGTAAATACAAATAACATCAACATTTTGTTTGAAGAAGGTAGTTTACTCTATCTTTCCTAAACCAAATTTCAGCATTGAAACTATGCCTTTTCAATTAAAACAGTTTTTGCAATAATTAGTAGAATAGGGAGAAATATTGAGGGAAAAGGGTTGAACCCAATAGCTATCATGATTCTTACCTTTATTTGATGTGGCAGGAGGTTTTAGAGCAGTAACTCATTTTTCCAGTTTAAAATGTGACTGGAATTAAAGTTGAAAAATTACCATTAAAAATTTACTAAGTAACTGCGATTATTTCTGGAATTGGAGATCAGGTGTGAATCTTGTTTTCTGCTTGGTGATCTTCCTTAATTTCCATGTTTTGTATAATAAGCTGGTGTTACTTAAATAATCAAGTAATTAAATATTTTAAAATAATACTTTATATGCTCTATGTATGGAGCAAAAACAGTTATATTCAACCAAATAACCAACTAAAGAAAAAAAATTACTTTCACTCAGTAAACTCCCTAGCATCAGAAAATAGATAATTAAGTCAACCAATGAGTCATTATTGGGTTTTTTAAAATAGTTATTTGGGCCATGGGCATATATGAAATATAGAAATTCTTCAAGTGTTCCGCCTCTACCCAAAAAATTCACAACATTATTACCTTCTTTGATTTGCTGAAAAAGAATTTATTTCATCTATGTAAACATTTTTTTATCTGGTTCTGAAGTTCATACCTTTATTTTCATAGAAAAAACTAGCCCTCTCCTTTCCTTTGTATGTACAAAAATTTGTTTCCATTTCACTGGCACTTACTACATTTAGTTTTGAACATATATTCCCTGATTTTAATGCTTATGGGGATTTTTGACAATTCACATATACTGACTTCTTATAAATCCTAGAAACTCCATCTGTCCTCGATCTGTGATTCCTCACCACCAATCTGTTTTATTATTTTACCATCATTTAAAATCTCCTTATCTTGGTAGCACTTGCAAAGACTCTCTCTAACTGTAACTTCAGGAACAGATTAAGTTTGCTTTTCCAAGCCATTCATCATCAGAGAGATATTTTTGTTCGTGTTTTACTTTTGTAAATCATTTTATTATTGTGAGGTGCCTCTGGAAGCTGGCATGATAATAGGCTATATAAATGATTTTGTCCTATATTTGTGTTGTATATACTTTATTGTAACAGCACTCTCGGGTCAAAAGCAGCCAATATTATTCCGATTAATTCCTGTCTAGACACTCATAAATTGTCCTTTAATTTGCAGAGAGAAAACAAAGTCATATGAAGCATAACCTTTCCCTTCTGCAGACACTGCACCTGGTTTTTCTGGGTAAGAAGAGAACTGCCTCCCCACGTCCTTCAGAGCCATGGGCCTGGCTGCTGCCTGGGTGAGTAGGGGGTTCTCTGCATGGCCCAGGGAGTCAGCCAAGGCGGCCAGTTGGCAGGTCGCTTCTCAAAAGAAACACACAGAGCCTAATCCCCCAACCCAGTTTCAGACAAAAACTCATTTTATTTACTCATATGCATCTCAGCAGAAGCAAAAAAAAAAAAAAAAAAAAAAAAGGAGGAGAAAATAGCTTGCTTAATCCCAGTACTAACACAATATTGATCCACATTCATGCTCTGTGTTTATTGACGTGCATGGCATAGAATGGGGGTTATCATTTAGGCTACTGTGTTCAAGGGAAGGCACCATCACATTAGAGAAAGAGATGAAGCACAGTTTATACAGCCCTAATTTCATGTAATGTAAACCTTTCAAACATTGCACATGAGAGTGGAAATGCATTTCCTAATGAAAAACCAAATGCATACCAAATGGATTTATCTTAAAGCTAATTATGGCTGCAGCATATCTGTCCTCCAAAGTCCACCATTATTTCCTAAACTTGTATAATGAAATTAACTTCTTGGGCTTTCAGCAGCTTTCTGTATATCTCATTAACCAACTGTAAGTGCATTTGTGCTTTGGAGCACAGCACAGGGCTTTGTTTTGTGACATCTAGTGTTCAGTGTTTTGAAATGATGCAGGTGGTGCGTGGGGCTCCAGGCTAACTGCATACAGAGCTGGAACATATATTGAATGCCAGACAGTATATACGTATTTCTAGCATATGGCTTCTGGAAGAAGAAAGCAGATATGAAAAACACCGCCCTCTATTTTTTTTTTTTTTTTGGCCCCTTGGAGATTTTTATTGCCTAGTGGCAGCTGTATTTAATAAAATATTAGTAGCCACTTGAGGTTTAAAGGTGTAACACAATTCCATTTCAATATAACAATTTCATAAATTCAAATATGAAACCTTCAGAGAAACATGATGTGGTTATAATTAAAAGAAAATTGGTATGTGCTTTCAGAACACAAATTTTGGGCACTCTGTACCTGTAGCCAATCTCTGAAGTGGATTTTGGTTTGATTGTCCACATGTTTGAAAGTTGAATGTGCTTCTAGAGTGATGCTAAAACAGCAGATTGATGCTTTAATTTTCTAAAAATGTTATGTCAACAATAGTTATCTGCCCACGGCTATCAAGTAAGTTTTCTTCCCTTCCCTTTAGTTTTCTTCATATTCCTTAAAGTTCTCCAGCTTTCCAGAGGCACCATGTGTATGAAAGTACTTAGGAGGCTGTCAAGCGCCATACCAGTGGTGAATTTTACTCTTTTTATTTGCCAGCTTAGAAAGAAACCACCTCATCCAATCTATTAAAGCGCAGTCTGGACCCAAGAGGCAGAGGCACAAAATATCTCAGAAGCTTTGATTAGGAAAGAGTTGGGGGTGAGCCCTCTAATGATGTAATTGTCTAGAGGAAATAGAGAAAGACATACCCCTCTTTGGGAAGGAGGCTGTGTCTTAATAGATGCCAACAGAGAATCTGAAAGCGACAGCACCTGAAAAGGCTTAGAGTAAGAGACCCTAGTTTGCTTGCAGCTGAGTGTCGGAGGAGCACAAATGGAAGCTATGACAGCACCTCACCCCAACACACACACACACACACACACACACACACACACACACAGGAACAGTTTTGAGTACCCATCGCCATGTTTTGTAAATGATATTTAATTGCTTCTATTGCATGTACTCTGTCTAGTTTATTGCAGTCCCCATGGCACCCTATCTGCTTACGCCTGTCTGAGCAACCAGAGGGGATTCAGGATGGGGACTCCTGGTCTGAAACTTGGGGGAGGAAAGAGCAGAGGAGGAGCACCTGTGTGAGTTGAGGAGAGCTAAGTGGAAGGGCGAATGGACCAGGACACCAACCCTTGCGGTGTCTACAATAGGAAGTTAGTGGGAGGGTTCCAAACATGTTGTCACTTTTATTCTAACATCTTCTAATGATCAGTGTAGAGGGTGGTGTGGAGAAAGGAGCAAGGAGTTCTGTTGAGAAATCCTTTAAAATAGCTCCAGAGAGAGATGATGTGGGTCAATCCAGAGTCAGGAGATTTAGGTGCATGTTACTAAAGTAGAACACAAAACCTGATACTACACTCAAAGAAAAACCAAGGCATTAAGCAAAAGTATCATGTCAGTTGTCATTGGTGTCACTGGGAAGATGTCAGGTGGGGATCATCAGCACACACATGGGTGAGTTGGGGAAGGTCCTCACTGGCAAAATCGACCTGGGTGAGGTAGACTGGAGTCAACAGTAAGCATTTTGGTGACTAGTCTCACTTGGGAAAAACAAGGAGAGAAACACACCAGAGATGCCCGCATGAACACAAATGTTAAATAAATGAGGAAGAAAAACAGAAAGAGAAAAAATTATGGTAAAGATGGTCTAGAAGCAAAAGAAAGGATCTAAGCTGATTCCATACTGTAGAGCTTAATACCGCTACCCGTTATGAGACCAGGGGGATGCATTTCCAGTGGAAACAGTGTTCTAACTCCACCTTCGTCCTTTCCTTCCATGAGATTATTTTGTCTATAGATTGATTCAATGTTCAGCCACATGAAAGGGGCCTGTTTTGAAGATATTGAGGAGAGTTGGGTCTAAAGATGCTAACCCAAGGCGGCTGGAACATCCTCTGAGTTTGAGATGCATTTCATTCCTGGCGTGTGTTGGCTCAGTTACAATGTTCTAAGTGACCCCAGGGCTGACTTATTTTCCTGTGAGTGCTATGATAAGGCTGCAGCTCGGGGAAATAGGACTGGAGGAGTTCAGAATTTAAATCAAGATGAACTTTAAAATGTAGAATTTGAACCAAATTCGAATCTCTAATCCTGAGAAAGAAGAATCACAAGGCCCAATCAGGTTAGACTGGTTTGCAGCAAACTTCTCCAAACGTGGGTCAGGGGGAGCAGCTATTACTGTTGCTATGACAACTGTGAGTTCTGTGTGTGTGTGTGTGTGTGTGTGTCTGTGTGTGTGTGTGTTTTCTATCTCACTTCGGCAGTTTCAGAGTAAGATAAAGCTTGCTAAAAATTCAGTGTTTTCTTTTAGTAGCTTGAAGGAAAATGCATATCAAATCTTTGTGGTCAGTGATTTTTTTTTCATATGTATTAAGACATGATAGAATTATTTAATTACCTTTGCTAGCAAGTTTACAGACAAGCATACCCCTATCATATTGCAAATCCACAAATAGGATTATTTACATCCAATCTAAGGAGTGCTGACTGGTGTCATTGGAAGCTCAAGCTGTATCAGCATTTAAATTCCCACTTTTCTGGGCAAAAACCCAACTGAATGATTCAATTAAACTCTTTATGTTATATATTATCCAGAAGTTCACAATATAAAGTGATTCTCCCAGTCTGAACTCCTGCCTTTATGATTGCAATTTGGTAGCAAGACAATTTGCAAGGACTATTTTACTTGAACTGCAATGAAAATGTCAGACCATAACACATTTTTTGATGCGGGTTTTATGAACGGCACTCCAAAATCAACCATTATTTCAAGCACATGTAATAAATAACCTTCATTATTCATCAGAGTGTAAATACGCATTTGTGTTTACAAATATGGTAGTTTCCTGGGCGAAGAAGCCAACAGTCAATGCCTTCAGCCATTTAAAGAGGTAACAAATGGATGTCAACCTCTTTAATTGGTAAAGAGCATCTCCTGAGTTGTTGAGAGACAAATAGCTCATTCTTCAACATACATCGACTTGGCTCATTGTTCTGTCCCCAATACCTAAGAGTGTGTCATATTGTAGATACTTAACTAATATGTATTGAATGACTGGGACTTGGCCTTCATCCCCTAGTGGCCTTTAGAGGTGTAGCTTTTCAGTGATTGTAAAGTCATTCATTTTATGTGTTTTTTCAAATGACCAAACTCAAAGAATTTTTTTAACAGAATTCATCAATTAGGTTATCATCCAAAGGCTGAAATATTAGTTGTAGCTAATAACCGTCTACCTCACATTCTTCTTTTATTTTATACTGAGATTCCAAAAGCATATAGAAAAAAGTTATCTATAAGCCACAATAAATGGATAAATCCAAGATGTTCAGTAAAACCATTTTGTGTCATTTGTGTCTGTCATTTAGGAGAGACATATTTCTGCTCTAACCTCCTTCTACTCCAAACCCCTCAATAGGCTTTTTTGACAATTTAATATTTCTTGTTACTGTCTACTGGACTGGTGGAAATCTCTATCTCTAGTATGTGACTTGATAATTTTATCACTTCACCCTCCTCACTTGAATTACGTTCGTTGGTGGATTTGTCCATGTATTGATCCATGAAAATTGACCTAAAGCCCATGAGTATCAGCCTCTTTCCCCTGTGCTATGCACATATGTGTATTCTTACACATATGAATAACCTGTCATGGACTCAACTTCCAAAGTAATGATATTAAGAGGTAGGTCTTGGGCAGGTAATTAAGTTTAGGTGAGGCCATGTGGTGGAGTCTCCAGGACAGAATCACTGTCCTTAGAAGAGGAAGAGAGAAGAGAGTTTCTTCTTTCCAATATGTGAGGACAAAGCAAAAAGGTAAGTCAGGCATTGAGTCTTCACTCAGAACTCAACTAGGCTGATGCTCAAATCTGGAATTTTCAGTCTTAAGAACTGTAAGTAAATAAATTTCTGTCATCTAAACCATCTTGTGTAATGGCATTTTGTTATGGCAGCCTGAACAGATAAAGACAAACTCTAAAGTGACCCTACATCTCAACGCCAAGTGTTGATATATAACATAGTCTCTGCAATCAGTTTATAACTCCAAAGAAGAGAAAAGTGAGCTTCCTGGAGCTGTCACAGATGAATGAATATTTATACTAGGCTTAAAATGCATGCGCTAAGAAGAGAAATTTGGTGGCATGAATTCTGGGCAGAAAATCTATCTTGTGTGAAGTTCTGGAATCATTGAAACTCAAATGTTCAGACAGGTGTGGTATAAGATTGTTCAGACCAGAGATGAAGCTGGAAAGAGAGGTTAGACCCAAAGCAAGAGCAGGGATTCTTCACTATGGAATTGGGTCCAATGCATGTTTTAAAAATCCATTGTGTATTTTTAAGCAAGCAAGGGACAAATTGATTTTCTTTTTATTGAAGTAAGAACTCTGAAGATGCAATCTACCTCTTAGCAATTTGCAAGTATATAATATAGAACGGATAGCTAGAGGCACAACATTGTACAGCAGATCTCTAAAATTTAAGCATCTCGTATAACTGGAATTTTATACCTATTGAATAGTAACTCCCAACAGCCCCTGGTAACTTTTGTGTGGTTGACCTCTTTGTTCCATATAAGTGGACTCATGAAGAATTCGTCCTTCTCTGGCTCATTTCATGGAGTACAGTGTTCTCAAGATCCATCCGTGTTTTCACAAATAGCAGGGATCACATTTTTATGGCTGAATAATATTCCCATGTATGTAGACCCCATATTATCTGTGTCTGTTCTCCTGTCGATGGACATCCAGGGTGTTTCCACCTTTTAGCCATTATTAATAATTCTCCAGTGAGAGTGAAAATATGAGCGTAAAATGATCTCTTCAAGGTCCAGTTTCAATTCTTTAGAAAGATGTTTACTGAAGTTGACTGAACTAAAATAGGTTCATCATTTGAAATGTATTTTCATTCTTTTTAGACTTAATTTTTTAGTATGAATATTTAATGTGTCTTTTAATGACTTAGATTCTTTTGATAAATGCCTAAGAAGTGGGACTGATTGTGAGATCTTATACTCAGGGTCCATTTTTAAAGAATGTTCTAAAACTGCCAAGATTAAGACAAAGGCAGAGTCTAGTTACCAGGAAATTAAACTAATTTGTGGGGCCCACTGCACTGAAGTGATGGAGTCAACAGATTTATATTGACCTCTACAGCACTGGTCAAGGACATTGAAGGGCAGGGCATCAGCTCTCTTCCTTCTCTATTCTCAATGTGTCAGAAGGTTCCCTGTTCTCAAATGCCTCTTTTGCCAAAATACCTGATAATTCCTCTGCATCTTACTTAAATTGCTTAAAATATTACAAGTCCCTTAATGCAAAACAAACTAGGTTTTGTTTCTGGAAAGGAGGCACATTATCAATGATAACACTTTACATCTGGTGGAATCTTGCCATTCACAACTACATGGAGGGAGTTCAACAGTATTGTGCCAAGTGAGGTAAGTCAGAACAAGACAAATTATTGAATGATTTCACCTACATTTTTAATATGAGGAAACAATGCAAATTAATGGGTAAGATAAAATTACAATAAACCTTTGGACATTGATAGCAAGGCTGAAGTTGGTAGGTAGAGGAGAAACGGGTTGCGGGGAGATCATGTAGTGTATTTTTCTGTTTAATTTTCCCATCCTTTCTTGTTTTTTATTGGTTTTTGTTCAGTTAATTAATTAACTTAGCTGGATACCCAAATAAAAATTTATCATTATTAAAAATAAGATTAGGGATTGTTTTATTTACAAAAAAAAATGTGAAAAAAGTTAGGATGGAAATAGACATCTACGTAAAATATTGGAAAGCTGTCATCAGACCATGGATATACTGGCAGAAGAGGTGTCTGAGACGGGACTCAACAGAAATGTGAAAATAACAAGGAGTACCAACTAAACCTGCTCCTCAGTATGACATCCTGGAGTCACTCCCAAGTAAGGTGGAGTTGGTGTTCAAGCATCCGTGTTTTTTTGTGCATTCAAGTATTTGTTCCTGTATGAGGACATAGAAATTCAATTATAGTACCCTGCATATATGAATATGGCTCTGTCTACCCCTTGTTGGTATGGATATTTTGTAAGATTTTTGTGAAAATAGTGTGAGTATTCTATCTGGCTATATAGTACTCCTGAATGAAAGGATATCGCATTCTAAAATGAATGCACCCAAGTTTGATGAGAAAGGGTAAGTCATAATGATGATGAGTTGTAGGAGGGGTTGGGTCTAACAAGACCCTGTCTACAAACTTTCCTCAGAATACCAATGGGCAGGAGTCAACCAACATTATAGAGTACCTATTATGTGTCAACATGTTTTCTGTCCTCAGAGAGAACTGGAGTCCACCAAGGGAGGTAAATATGGAATAAATAATTTGAAGTGACTGAGTAAATAAAGCGAAAACGTGCTTGAAGGAACAAATCCAAGATATGAAAAGAGCCCATCAATTTTCTATAAACAAGTGGTCAGGAAAGACTACTTTGAGTTTCTTAAACTTACCTGATATGAAAATATCTACAAAATGAAATGATTGGACTAGTGTAATATTTTCCAAGGGGCGGCTCTCTATCAAAAGTGATTCATCAGTGTATTGGTGGTCACCTGAATTGTACAAATCCAGATGGCTTCTTTACTGATGAACTTATTGGTCTTTAGTGTGCACATAAGCAGAGAAGAGATTATGAATCTCCAAGGCCAGGTCTAGGGTGGACCAGCTCCCAAACTTTATGGGGAACAGTTTTGTGCGGAGTACAGTAGCATATATTCCAAGAAAGACCACTTAGAAAACAGTCGAGTAGATGGCCAATGTCTCTTCCAGCTTTAAAATTTAATTATGTCTCAAGACATGTCTTAGAAAAAATAACCCAATAATAATGTATAGGAATGATTGGATAGGTAGATCCTGGGAACCGAAAGTTGCCGAACAAATCAATGGGAGAAATGGTGACAAACCTAAACTTAGAGGAAAGGGACGATCAAGGTTTGAGTGTTCATTAAAAATACGATGTATATTAGACAGGAAAAAAATCTGACAGTAGTTGCATATCTAGGGAACCACCCAATGATTTAAGGATAACATATGTAGACATGGGTTACTTAGGAGATTAATCAGGAGGTTCACAAAGCTGCCATTTATAAGAGGAACTTTGGGATAAAGCTTGTCTGGAAGGATTCTGAATAAACTGGCTAACATAAGTAGGAAAGAGATGGAGTGGAGAGTTCTTTATTCACAGAAAGCTAATGAAAATGGTAAAGAATTCTGATGTCTCCGCAGATGACCTATGGTATTATTTATTTGCCACAGTGTGACTTCTAGTCTCACCTAGCTATTACCCCTTCAAACTACCTCTCCTTTTCTAATATTTTCATTTTTTTATGGTTAGGAGTTTGATCTTTTTTTTTTCCATTTGAGATTCTTCAACTTTTAAAGTCCTTACTTAAAAAAAAAAATCCCTCTCCCCGCTCTCAGTCAGCAAAACTACACAAATTTCTTGAGGTCTTGCTCAATGAAATCTCCAGCGTCCTCTGGACAACTGCAATATAGGCCCAGGCCAATTGTCCACTATAACTTTTCTGGACTAATGGCAGTTATCTATATTCAATTGATCACTGTATGATTCTATAGTGTTTGCTAATCGCTTCATGGGTTTTAGTAATTGTCCCCAAGGGACTTGTATTCCTGCAAATAGAACAAACTAGATTGTCAGTAGACCACACTAAAGTTCAAGTCAATGAATATTTTTTCAGTAATTTCTAGGTGTTTGGCTCAGTTTGATACTGGGTCATGGGGTGAAAATGCAAAACAAAATAAAACAATAACAAGATGTTAACTTTACTCTCATGGAACTTAAGTGCTTCTTTAAGTTGTAAGCAAATAAAATAAACATAAGCCAAACTATGTCTATTACTATATAAGAAAAAAAATTAATGAGATTTTATGGTGGCCTGGATAAGAAAAATGTTATATCTAGTTGATTGGAGTGACTATAAGCTCACAAGCATGAATTCTGTCCGTGAACCAAAATAATTTACTGACCTGCTCATGCAGTCCTTAACAAAATAGAACTCTCTGTATCTTAAATCTAAGTTGTGAGTTCTAGGTCCTATTTATTATAATTCAGTTAAAAAGTTTTAACCCCAGAATCTTCTCCTTCAAGAATCATGTGTAATATTGTCCATTTGAAATCATACTTCGACTTTGTTTAATCCGTTTTGCTAGGTGTTTTATTCCACAATTTTACTGTTCATATGTCAGTTCATTAGCATCTATCATACATAACATTTGAGAAAAGTTAAGTGAGTGATTAATTTTCTGAGTTTTTTTCATGTACGGAAAATGTTTGTTGTACCTTCTCCAAAACATGACAACTTGACTATAGGTTTGTTGTGACAGAAATTTTGATTCTTCAGTCATATGAAATAATCATGTGTTCTGGCTTTTAGAATTACAGGGAAGTATAATATGATGTCACACTCATTTTTGTGATGACTCGTAAAAGTAAACAATTTATATTTTCTTCCAGATATTCGCAGGATTCTGTTTTTACTTTTGTACATGAACATTTTAAATAAGTCGATGTAGATATTAATCTCTTTCATTAATTTCTCAGTAAATTTCTTTTTTATTTTCTTAATTTGAAAGGAAAGGTGCAGGCAGGAATGAAAGCAAATAGGAAGACAGGCAGGAAGTGAGAGGTGGCAGAAGTATTTTATTTAGTTGTTCATCTTGGTTGTTCTCCCAGATCCTGGGATGCGAACTTGCGTCCTTGGGATGTGTGTGGACTGCACCAACCAAAGTCAACAGACCTAACCGTTACTCCACTAAGGGGCGCCATAAAGATCCTTTTTTAATCTATGTTCGGAGCTTTCTTCAGTCTTCAATTTTTCTTTTTTCTATTATTATTCCTATGGTTTATCATTCTTCCTTGTTTTTCTGACCTTTTAAAAAATAAATGCCAATTGTTAGGGGATTGGGTCTCTGATGACCTCTTTCATACACTTCAGATCTTATTTCTTCCTCTGCATTCTGAGTGAGAATTTCACCACAGGATCCATTTTCTACAGATCAATCTTCCACTTTCATTGGTCCAGTGAAAATTTTATTTCTTGTATTGCAGTCTTTTTCCCTTTATAGTCATTCTTCTTGTATATCTGCTTCTTTTCGGTCAGCTTGCTGTATTTGACAGTTTGGTTCTTTTTTCTTTAGCCTCCCATATGAGAGTTCTGTACTTTTCATTTATTGTATAGCAAAAGATATTATAAAATTAGTTTATTCCTTATAACAACCTTTGTTCTCAAAATCTGGGGTTTCAATATTCCCTGAGAGTGCATTGTTGCTTTTCTCACAGGTTTCCAAATCCTTCAGGAGTCATGTTTTATTATCCTTTTTGTTGTTGTTGTTGTTGTTGTTAAGGGGTTGTTGTTTTGTTTTGTTTTTTACTTTTTCCATTGAATGATATAACATGAGAAGAGTTCTTCAGCAGCCATGTGCTAGCCAAAAATTTTGTGACTGGGCTCTTCCTCAATTATAATGTCCATAATCTAACAGGATGATCCAGCATGCTGTGGAACAGAGAGTAGTAGTTTGCATTACCTGCTTGTAGATCCACATGTTTAGGAGGAATGTTTTGAGAGTCTGAACTCTGGGAAATCCTAGGATTTCTTCTTTCGTAAAATGACATCTGGAGCACAGAAAACCACATTTACCTTTCTCATAGATTGACTCTCAGTTTTACAATATGGGATAGGGACTTTCTTGTAGCACTAGGAAGGGGCTATCCACACAGTCACGGCAGCCTATGGACCCTCCAAGGCACGAAAAGGCAAATGAAAGCCTCCCATATTGGAATGGGCATTAGGAAGGAGTCCTTTGTAGGTACAACCTGTCTTCAGTTCTATTGGTGACTCTCTTGTAATTTAAAAATGTTGGTGGATTCTCTGAAGGCTTTCTCTACTTACTCTGATACCAGGCTACTATCTTGAGGCAAATCATGACGACTCTCAACGTCTTCCTCCATAGTAGGATTCTTCTGTGTTTCTGTTGTGTTGGTCTCTTTTTCCATGAATGATAAAAACTTTTCTCTACTTATAAAGATGATTATTTTACTGATAGCCTTGGTAAGCAGCAAAGTGTGAGGGTGGGCAGGAAATGAGATGTTCACCATCAAGCTCCGTGTAAGCAGAAATATAGCCTTGGTTTTCGATACTTCCTTTAGGATCAAAGTCACCTCCTTATTTTTGTTCCAAAGACAACAAATCCATTCTGCCCTCTCCATGGTAATTCTGTCAGTCCAGGAAGACATTTTTATGAATATTCACCCTGACATAGAGATGAAAAATGCATTGTCTCCTTCAATACAGGCTCTCCACCTCTATACTCAAAGGTAACAACCTATTTGCTTACTGGAAATATCGTGTAGTTGGCACACACTACTTTTTTTGTTTTCATAATTGAAGCCACTGATCTATTCCTGTGAGGCTTTGATTAAGCCACAGCTTTCTCATCCAATAATATCAGGCCTTTTGCTTCTTTCCATGAAGTGTGGTTATGTTCCTGAGTGTTTTGAACCATCTTCACACTCATCCATATTCCTCCAGCCACTGTGTTCAAGATCCTTTCTGGTTTCGTGTAAGAACATTTGATCAGCATTCCTTCTTTATCTTCTTTCTGATTCCAGATAAAAATGTGAAAGACCAGGGTTAGTGCAGGTGGTTTTGACATGCCCCCTGGAACGTCTCTCCTTGGTGACATCAATTCACTTAATTACCACCTCGGAGAGCAGCTGTTCAGCTAAGTCCAAGACCCTCTCCTGACCTCATATTTTACCATTCTGACCACAGACATACCAAAAATAGACTTTGGATACTGAAAGGAACTTTGTAGAAGAGATCTTAATTTTCTCTGTAGGTTTACGTGTGTGTATACTTTTGCATATGTTTTTGTGCATATGTGTGCGTCTATACATGTGTTATGTGTGTACATGTTTGTTTCTCTATGTGTATGTATCCGTGTGTGTATATGCACAGCTACATTAAAGATTCAGGCACTCACAAATATCATGAGAAGAAAATGCATTTCTTTTCTTTTTTTTTAAAGAAGAAACATGATGAAATAGCTCCTGTTTTAGTAGTAAATTCCCAGAATATTGTCTTAGTGATCAGTGCCTGCAACATCTCTGGGATTTGTCACAAACTGATTCAACTCAAAAGTTCTCCAGAAAAATTAAGGTCTTAAGGAAATCTTGGCAGTCGCCTACCTCTTCCTGAATTTCAGGGAGCGATTTTGATTTGTGATCTCTTAAGTCCGTAACAATTTGCTATTTCTAATTTATTGCTTCATTTGTGACTGCTGCTACGGCAAGGTAAATTTATTCTGATTTGCACAACCTAAGTCCTTCCTCTGACAGTGACTAATTATTACCTGAGTTAAAATAATGAAAGTGTCGGAAAGTGTCCGAATGCAATTTGTTAGGAAAACATGTGGCATGCTGTGTTACCCCAGTCCAGAAAAGCCTAAGTGATCAGGAACCATGGAGAATTAAGAAATGTTTTTTCTCCTCAAAGGTTATAAATCAATGTAGAAAATTTTAGGAACTTCCACTGCAGAGAACTGAATTTGTTGATAAGAGTGCTGGTAGGTTCTTAAATATCTCATATTTTAATAAAAGTGGCTCTTAAAGTGAATCCACCATAAAATTAAATGACAAAAGTTTTAAAAGAGTAAAGAGAACCAACATTAGGCTCTGTCTACTATGCTTTTGACTCATTGTCTTAAGCACATTGCATGCTTTTGCTCACTTAACTTTCAGAGCCAGGCATTCCTTAGGGATTCACTTCAATTTTCCTTATTTCACCCCCCACCCCAGCATACAAGACTCAGAGCTGGTGTAATTTTTTCAAAGATGTAGCTGATGAGTATGAGAGCTGTATTTCAAGCACCAGTTTCTCAAATTTAAGAGTCCATGCTCTTTCCTTTCTACCAAGATTCCACTCAAAGTTGATTTCCTTTAACATGTACAGCATTCAAAAATATAAATTTACCCAGTAGAGCTTCTATTCAACAAGCTATATGCATGGAACCATATGTCTATGTAATAAAAACAATTATTAGAACAAGGAGTGATAAGTGAAGAACTGAAATGGGTGAAAGAATTGGGAGGAGAAGCAAGAGAGATGAAGAATTTCTCATTTGTATCCTATCTAAAAACAATGTCTGCCCCAAAGCTGGGTTCTTTCTGTCATTCAGTTCCTTTGTGATTTAGTTCCTCTGTGTGTGTGTGTGTGTGTGTGTGTGTGTGTGTGTGTGTGTGTGTGTGTACACTTATATATGAATTTCAAGACTCTATTTAAAGATTTATATTATAAATATGTTAGACACATAGTGATTACTCCGGGTAAAACATATATAATCATCATAATTATTATGATAATGAAGAAAATTAATTTCATAAAAGGACTTCATTTGAATTAATGGTATAATTTTTCTGTGCTGTCAATTCATGAAAAGCAGTAACTAAATTTTGGCCATTTTAAACTACAATATAATAAAGACATGTTTACATTGGAAACTACTCTTTCATGTTAAAATCTTTGTTAAATTATTACAATGAGTACTTAAATATTTCAAAAAGTAAGACATTTTTGCTTCTAAGACCTGCGAAGAAACCTGTATGGTTAATTTAAGGTAGTGCTTTAAGTGTATTCCATACTTTGTGCTAAAAATACTATTAACCAAATTAAAAACAAAAACTAAAAGTACATAACAATGAAATCAATGTGGTAGAAGACCTTTTCCCTGACCCCAATGCAAAAGCTAGTCTGCCAGGAATTTTCCACAGTGCTGTGGAGACTGCAGCTACATCCTGTTATCGTGACTAAGGACAAGCAAGCATAGCCTCCCTACTCTGCAGCTGTACCTGAATGATAAGAGTTGCCAGTAGAAACCACAAGTAACCAAGGAGAGGAATCTTTACCTCATAGTATGAAAGGAGCTCCCCTAGATCCCCGTTGCTCAGCTTTGGGTAACAATACCCTTGAGCCAGCACTGGTACTTGCAATAAAGTGCTATTTTCTCTACCTTTGCGTGCCCAGCTGTCAGTCTTCTTGCTGTCTGGAGGCTTTGCCATAACAGCAAAAGTAAGAAAACAATTTGAAATGACTATAGTAAGTAGTGTTTATACTGAGGAAGGATTCTTAAATTTGATTATGTTTTCAATTTTGAACACCTACAAAATAACTTTTGGGTGTCCACCTACATGGTGCTATAGATATTGTAGATGTAACCAGGCAACAGCCTCACCAATACCCTAAAATATTGATAGTGAATATAAACCCTTTCAAAATTTGTTAAAGGGAGACTTCTAGAAGCATAAGAAAAATTCTCCATGAAAAAATTCAGTCCTGAAAATGAATGCAATCCTGACACATCCAACAGTATGGATGAGCGTGGTGGTATGCTCGGTGAAGTAGTCCAGATGTGAAAAGACCAATATTGAATGACTTCACTCCCATGAGGTATTTAGAATGTCAGCTTCACAGAGGCCGGAAGTAGAATGGTTGTTGCTAGAAGAAGAGAAAGATGGGAAGTGATGGTGTAAAGGGTGCAGAGTTTCAGATGAAACATTTCCAAATAGGGGTGATGACTGTTCAACAATGTGAATGTACCCAATGCCACCAAATGGTGCACTTAGCAAGGGCTTAAAAATGGGCACAGCCTTGTGTCTCAAGCAGCTAAGCTGCTGGTTGGTGGACCAGGTAAAATGTAAGGGTCTGGGTTATGAACCAGGGCTGGTATCAAAACCAAAACCAAACAGGAAAACCCCAAAAGGGTTAAAATGACACTGTGTATGTTACTCATATCTTATCACAATAAAAAAATAATTGCCTTTCAGGTTAGGACGCATGCAATCTGGTAAATTCCCAAAATATATTTGTTGTTAGGAGAATAAGGAGAGGGACAAGGTAAACTTTCAAATTTGAATCTCTATTTTGTTTTAAAAAGTATTTTTGAAGAGGTAATATATGCCCGTGGTAACTTTTTCTCTTCCACATCTCTTATCACTTGAGTCAGCCATTATTAGTAGTTTTTGCTATAGTCTTCCAAGAGTTTCTCACATATATAAGCATTTATATGTATTTTTCAAAAACACAACAGTGCTCTTTACTTTCTTCACACAGGGAATCTTGGAAATTCTCCATTTATAATATTGCCTTGTTATTTTTAATTGCTGAATAGTATTTCATTGTATGAATGTCCCATCTGTGCTACAGTCTCCTATGGATGAATACTAGGGTTTATTTTCAACATTCTAGAATCCGAAATGATTCTTCACTGATTACCACTCTATATAAATACCTTTTTACACAGTAGGAAAAGAAAAGTATTTCACGAGTAAAATATCAATAGTTACAGCTAGATCTCTCCAGAGAGATGGATGGTGGAATGTATCTTCTAAATGCACAGGTGAGATAGAAAGTTGAGTATTAACTGGGGTATTATGAGGATTGAATGTGGTATAAAGAAAAGAGAGGAGTGGATTACTCAAATTTTCAAAGAGGCAAACATTTTAGGACTTGATGACAAATGTATGGGGAAGGATGGTTTACAATTTAAAATTTGAATTAAGGTTTAAAGACTTCAAGTGTTCTAGAGCAGGTATCTAGACTAGGGAAATTCAGCTAAATTCCACATGTATTGAAATGTCACCCAGGTGGCTGGCATTGTGTTCCAGATGGGAAAGGGAAGAGAAATACTCTGACTGTATCAGCTTTTGGAACTTCTGCGAAATCACTATGGCAGGCATACAGGGTATAGAATACCTGCAGGTCTGGGAGAATTAGAACAGCTTCCACTTTTAACTAATAAAAGCTTTATGCACAGAATCTCATACCTGATGGGCTCTTGATAATTATTAGGAACTAATTAGCCTTTGATACGGCCAGAGGTAGTGAACTCAGAATACTGTCTCTTCTTCTATCAACAGTTTTCTTGGATTTCGGAAAATGGTCACCATCTATGTTTTGACAAATGTGTGTGTGGTTCATAGTAAGTGGATCAAGGAAAGACATGTTGAATGAATGAAATGATGAAAGCCAATTAACAATATTGACCAACAAAGGGCAAAATCACTATCCTAGACATGCTATCTCCATAAACAAAAAGGACTGATTCCACGAAAACAAATTGGAGGATATGTTTCTGGTGAGACAGGCAGATCTCTGGGGATCAAACAGAGAATGAGCTTTAGAGACAAATACACTTACATTTAAATTTCACATCAAAGCAATAATACTGCTTGATTTGTCAAAAGTGCTTTCCTTTTCTAAGCCTTAATTTCCTTGCTTATAAAATACGGATCATAAGACTTATTTGGGGGCATGAATAAAACAAGATGCCACATAGAGCACCGAGCACGGTCAGCACAACTTCATAGCACCCAGTGTCAGTCCAAGGACTATTTCCAGGTTAAGGTAATCTCATATGGAAATTCATGGAAGATCAAAGATTCTAGGCATGGTAGTGTGAGGTGAAGAACATACATTATGCTGCTTAACGGCATGAATTCTTCTGGGCTGTTGCTTCTTGTCAATCTCGAGCAATGATAATCACATACTTTCTTCTCTATTACCCCCAGGTGCATGGAGACAATCAAGGGACCAATTCAGAGTTGCATGGTTGGAGAAAAACATACATGTGTAGTGCTTTTCACAAAGTGAGTACTTAGAATATGATAGTTGACAACAGAATTTATTGGCATGTAAAGGAACAGCTTTTATCCATTTGCTCTAAGTAAACTGAATTTGCTAGTGTGCATTGAATGTCCAGAAAAACTGCAGAGTTCTATAAACGAGTGGCCCCTGAGTTATTGTCTGAAGGTATGTCTAAGAAGAATGCAAAGTCATAAGCCCACAGACTTGTGGGATATCCCCGTAGGAGAAGGCGGTCTGATGCACTGTGAGAAATATTATCCTCACCTTCCTTTTTGAATGGCATGGTAAATAGAAACTAACTGGACAGTTCTGTTATACTTCATGTGTCTGAGTACACTGTATAAAAACTGCTTGCACTCTAATGTCTATTGAATGCTTCCTTTGAGAACAGGTCTTATTATTAGATTAGATTATACCAGTCAATAAGGTTTTTTGTTTTTTTTTCCCCAACCCAGCTTGCCAATGGAAATACCTGTTTTGAAATTACTCCAAGACATTCTTGGTAGGATGCTAAGAAAAAATATGCCCATGAATCATAAAATTGACAAGCCCTCGGGCTGAGTGGGCCTCCTCTAAGAGATGCAGAGAGAGCAAAGACAAAGGTGCTTAGCAGGTAGATAGCAGCAGGGAGAATTAGAGCTAAACAAAAGGAGTAGCTGTAGGATGAGAGGGGTGATGCAGAGGGGTCTATTTAGAATGCAGAAACAGAAAACCAACCAAAATAAAACAAGAAAGCATTTGACCTGAAGAGAAAAGCTTTTACGACAAATGCTAGTAGAAAAACCCCTGATGATTCTATTGCATAACTGAGACTTAATTAGGCTAAAGAATGCTGTACTTTCCACACTCAGGCCTGTTGCTTTTATTTTTTAGTTTAATCCATTTTCAGTCACCAAAGGTTTTCATCTTTTTTTTTTTTCTTAATCTCATCTCATCACCAGTAACAGCTCACCCGTTTTAAAAATATCCTGACCCGAATAAGAAAAGCCCCTTTTGAATTAATCACTTCTCTCGGGAAAGTGAAGGTACTTCGCTTAATTCAGAGCTACACTTGCAGAGTGAAAGGAAAAAAAAAGAAAAAGAAAAAGAAAAAGAAATGAAAAACCACACACACCCAAATAACAAAAACTCACATCTCTTCTTTGCTGGTCAAACAATCTCACAGGAGAGGAGAGAAAAGTTGCATTTAAATATCTATTTTGCCTATGAAGATATTTCATATCTCACAAAACCAAATTCTTCTGTAAGATTGACATTTCAGAAGAGGAAGGACGGCAGACAGGTGAGCTCAGATCAAAATGAATTTTGCCAACCTTCCATTTGAAAGGTCAAGGCTGCTGCAGACTAGTGTCGTGCTTTAATCGGAAGCTCCTGGCCTCATTTCCAGCTTTCAGAAAATGCCCATGAACAAAAGGAAGAAAATTCTTCCCAGTCCTAGCTGTAGCTGCACGTTCCGAGGCCAAGGGCCACCATCAGGCCTTTATTCTGACGCGAAGATGACTTCCTGTCACGTGTGCTTTTCTTCCGGAGGTAGAGGGAGGACGTTTCATGGATTCATTTATGAATGTTGGAGAATTCTGGGCTACAAAATGACATGAGGGGTACCTTCTCCTCCAGTATAAGAAGCCTTTCAATGACTGAACTGCTTTTCACCGGTTGCCTGTCAGACCACTTAAGTACTCTGGAATTTGCTCTTGGAGAAGTTTAAAAATTGGTCCCAAAGTGCATGCTTTCTCTAGTGAATCACATACCTTTTGACCAACTTCAGCTGCTCTGCCTGTGTCTGTCCTGTCTCTCTGTTCCCAGAAACACAACCTGGATGCAGGATGAGAATTTCACCAGCTCTTGCTTGGGGAAGCCCGCAGTCAATGAGGAGGCTGCCTCTAGAAAAGAGAAACCGAGTGTAAGTCCGTTCAGATGCATATGTTTTTAAATTTGGGTCTGAATGTTCTCTAGACACTCTCTACTGGCACTTAATATGCATTTAACTCTTAATGATGTTTTAGGTATTTGCGGAAGTATCATATGTTGTTGTGACATATTTTCCTATACATGGCAATTATTTGTAATGCAGGAGAAGAGAAGAGAAGGTATTTCTCAGCCCTCCTAGGGGCCCTGGCTACATCTGAAAATTAAACTGACAAAAGCAGATGAACAGAGCAAAGCAAACAGATTCATGTAATATATGTTTTACATGACACAGGAGCTTTCAGAAGGAAATGAAGACCCAAAGAAATGATTAAATCTGAGTATTTGTATACTAGGTTTGATGAAGAGGAGGAAGTCATGGAAAAACGTCATCCAAGTGTCTGAGGTAAGTGGAGGAAGTAGGAGAACTGAGCCTAAGTCCGACAGCTCAGGTTCTTCTAGAAAGCCTCTTTGTCTTTGGAGGTAAGGATGCTCCTGTTTTCAAATATAAAGAAGGCACCTTTCATTGAGTTACTTGGGGGTTTTATGACCTGTTTCAGGGACAAATTTGGAGAAGATCAGAGGGACCCGCCTGCTTCTGCTATTTTCTCAAACTGATTCAGCTTAGAATACTCAATATGATCTATTTTGGCGATACCATGTGCTGAACCTCATCATCAATGTTTTTAAATATGACAAAATTGCAATGCACACGCTTTTGTACTCTATGACAACTATACAGTATGTTATACTACACACTCAGACACCCTCAGGCAGAGAGAAGAGACTCTGCTGCCCAAACTCAGGCAAGATATAAGCTAATGGAATGTTCATGCTGAAAGGGTTCTCAGAAATGATCAGTAATCACCCCTAGTTTAGCGAACGGAGCTGGGATTTGTGGGGAGCAGCAAGTGGTGGCGGAGCCCACTGGTCAGTGGTGACAAACACTTGGTGATGTGGTGATTGCAGGAGTGTTGACATATATGTGAGGAATGGGGAAACTGCACGTGAGTTTTAGTGTGAAAAATCAAAGTTACTGCAATTGAATTATTATTTTTTTAAATCCTCTCTTTTTAAAATGACTTAACGGGGACCTGGAGTACTCAGAAAGGTGGGCCAATGGCGGCCAGCTGGTTAATGGCGGTGCAGAAACACAAGCTGGGCCCCCTGGGTCCTGGCCCAGCCAGCTCTCAGTTTTGCACCTCCGCAAACACTAAATCTCTGTAGACTGGAGATGTTCGGGAAATGTCTTCAACACCACAAATGGCACAAAATGAGCACGTGCCTCTGAACCACTTAGGTTCCTAATATTTGACATTGAGCACCCCAGACTGAGAGATATCTTTGACCTATCACTACTGCCTCTGAACCTGAAAGGAAAATGTTTATGTTTGTTATTAGACATATCTCTGCCTGCCTCCCGGTGGCCCCTCTCCCAGACATCTGCCTCCCTTGTCAGCTCCGTCCCCTGAGTTTAACCCAGGCTCTGTCTCCCCTGACTGCCCCTAATGGAGCTTGACAGTTGTAGAGTTAATCTAAACTCTGGTCTCCAGGTTCCCAAGACAGGAAACAATCAGTCCCCGGGGTGTTGGGGCTCCATGCAAGGTTATATTCCCCGCTGGGTCCTGGGAGAGCCTTTCCCATTGTTTGCCAAATGGACACCAATTAAGTCAACTGTTCCCCAATTAGAATTTTGCAGAATTCCTCTTGTTCTCTTGTACTCTGGCTCCCAAGCAGGGGTCTGCTTTTGGAATTAGTTACAGAAGGAGGAAAATAAATAAATAAATGGCAGCACTTTCCTGTAACCCGATCCCGCTGGGCTTTTCCTGTTAGCCATTCACCACACAATATGATCCCAGGGTGGATGGCAACTGCTTGGGGCTTATCATCTGCATAATCCTGCCACCAGGCTGTTGTGGGGCAGGGTCCAAAGCCAAGGGTGGATGTTGGCTTGGGAGGGGCCTTCAAGTCTCTGGGAAGAGGTGGGAAAATTCCTCTTTGTACCCCCAAAACGGGGGTTTACTTTGAAGAGATGAAAGCCGGGTGTTTTGCTTTCTGGAGGAAATGCCCCTGCATTTGGACAGCTGAACTTGAAGGCAGATGTGCTCTTGTGATGGAGGATTTTGCAGAGGGCGGCATTCCCAGGCAATGTTTAAGCTGTCAATCAGCGGTGTTTGAAATCGCTCAGGCTGTGACAGCTGGGTGACACAGGGCCGAGTCAGGGGGTCTTTAGAGAATGGGGACGTTGCTGACATCAGCACGCGCCTGTTTGTGCAACACAATTCAACACAAACACTATCTTCTTCAAAGACTCCTATTTATCGTCATATATTTGAAGCGCTTAATCAGCACGTTCATCCCGTAAAGTGACAAAGAACAAAGAAAGACATGTGACCATAGAGCCACATTTCTCAGGCTCAGGCTTCATGAGAGACCACCTGGAGTCTTATTAAAATGCAGATTCCACTTCTGGGAAGGGATGGGCCTGAGGTGCCGCACTTTCAGAAGCTCCCAGGTGATGTGGGTTTCCCGGCCCGCGCCCCGCTCAACAAGCCTTTCGTGATAGTTAATAAATCACAGGTAATTCCATCGATAAGTAAAAGGAGCTTCATTCAGTCATAGAGTCCGTGAGACTGGAATGAAATTGAGACTTGAAAAATGTGTTCAGACATTTCAGTTAAACCCCCTTCTCTTTCTGTGGTTGATGTTTTCTGTGGAGCAGTCTCAGCTCATTCATTTATTCATTCACTTCTTCTTTTGATGTTATTTATTTACAATGGATTGTGGGTGGCATTCAGCTGGGTGCTAAAATACAAAGGAAACGTATTGCAAAGTCTCTGACCTCCAGACAAAATGTAAGGAAACAGAAGTTCAGTCTCTAGAGATGTGTCAACAGCCCCATAAGCAACAATTCTCAAGGGGCAGTGATTTAAAACAGTGCCAGTGTAGTGGGATGTCTTAGGTAGTGGCTCAGGCCTGCCCCAAGTGCAAGTGGACACTGCCTGACTTCTTCCACTTTAGCCTCCAAACGGGTGAGCACGCCGTGGTCTGGGGAACACCCGCACAGGCCTCGTCCTTCTTTGGTGAGGGAGGAGACGACAGCAGGTCACAAGTACCCAGAAGCAGGACCCATTGAGGGACATGATCAGAGACCATAGCCACACTATAACATGACCCAAATGAAGCAAATACAGCTAAGGCTCTAAGAGATTCAGAGGCGCATAGAATCACTGTGAGTGACAGTTTTAGGAGAAGAGAGGGTCAAAGAGTCACTTACTCAAGTTATGTCTTTATTACTTTCTTTACTAAAGTTAAATGAATGTTTACAGAAAGAAGTTAGAAAATAATGAAAAGCAAAAACAAAAACAAAAAAACCACACACACCCCCCAAAAAACCCATTTATAATCAAATTAATAAATAGATATCTACTGATAAATTGTTCTTTGTCTTGATCGAATCCACATACCGGCAAATAATAAGACCTGAAACAGAAAAACTAAAGGCCAGAGAGAAAGTTATATGTTATGGGGGAAGGACCTTCTCAAAAGCATAAGATGACAATATATCAAATGATCTAGGTATGCTTTAAATAATGTGTCCCCGCTTACTGCAAGCTGCAGGAGGAATTCCTCAGCTTGTCACAAATCACCAACAATCCCACTAGACTTCACTCAACAGTCAGATACAATAATGTGAAAATTCATACCTCCCTGTACTTTCCAGCTATATGCCACAGCCTCAGAGAAAATATCAACTATTAACGAAAGGAGGCTGACTCAATTTTCTCTGAATTATATTTGTTTGGAAAGTGATCAATAAAGCTCGTATAAAAGAAAAATTGACATTTACATTTTCAAAGGAGAATGACTGCCTGAGAAGCCCTTTCTGTCTCTCTGTGCTTAAATCCAAATAAGAAAAAGGAAAAAAAAAAAAAGCCACACACATGTATATATATATATATGTATGTATGTATGTATGTATGTATGTATGTATGTATGTATGTATATATGTATGCATGTGAATGCATTCGGCTGTGTTTGTAAGAGTCAGTATACCAAGCGTCCCATGTTAAGAAATAATGGCTTCCCAACATGAAATACACAGCTGTTCATTTTCTCCTTTCTTTAAGTTCAATATATTTCTTTGCCTTCTGTCTCCAGCCACCTAATGCTATATTCTGGGCAGTTTTCCAGGCAGGATGTCTCTTACTATTCTTCTCTCTGGTGTTGTCCTAAGAAAGTAATGGCATAGCATTATTAAAATATCATTACTTTCTGAGAGGAAATGTACAAGAACACTTTTATTTAATTTTGCACTAATGAGGCCACCTGGAGAGGTGCCTAGGGACCTACAGCTCCTATTTCTGGTGATGGGGAAGCATTTTGGTGGGGAAGAGCATCAAACTTTTGGAGGTGTGTGGAGGACTTGACATAGATACCCTGAGATTTTTAACCAGGGTCTCACTTCTGTCTTCCTAACATCGTCAGCAGAGGAACAGACATCTGACCAGAAGACTCTAAGATGGGAGGCTTCTCACCAGACCTAAAAGCAGGCCAGCCTGAATCATTTATAAGAAAGCTTGTTTTTAAGAAATTTCCAGTCCAATCATTTTCCCCCCAGAGATGTGAATAGTTCAGATATTATTCAGATAAGCCACTACAATTTGGGGAACTTTATAAAAACAGAACTCAAAACTTTTTGAGGCTTGGCCTTGGAAAATACAGCTTTCAGGGAGAGGCAGCCTCAGATTGGTCTCAGGAGACAGGTTAGAATCAGGAGTGTCTGATTATTTTGACCTCGGAGTCCTTTCTCACTTGATGGGTGGTCTGAGGAAGAAAATGAGAGCCAACCTCTGGATTTGAGACAAACGGACAAACAATGAAGCATCTCATGTTTATTCTTCTTGAATTGATGAATAGGTCTGATGAATGGGACTGAAAGGGTTAATGACTTTCCAGCATGCAAGTACCTGCAGGATTCTTGGGCTGGTCCTCAGAGGTGTGTGCAAACTCACACACAGGATCCTGCTTACCTGCTCTTCTGTGGCTTCACCGAGAATTCCCAAGGCAGTGGAAGGCCTTCTGGCCTCTGCCAGCTGTGCTTTGACTTTGCTAGGATCATTTTGGGCAGAGCCACATGAGCAGGTGGAGGAAAATTAACTGGCAGCTGAAAATGTATGAAAACCAACCCTGCCTCTTTAGGGGCCATGATACTTCCGAGGAAAACCATGTAAGGACTGAAATGCACAAATGCACGGGGCTCCTTTAAGATGGAAAGACCTCCCTCTACCAGGGAAACCCCACCCTTCCACAGGAATTCTTGAATGTTAATCAATCTGATACAATTGCTCCCCAGCAATCCTATCTCTAGTCTTCAGAGGTGCATCTCTCTCTATCTTGGAGCATGACCACACTGGGCTCCTGTGTGCACTTTTTCTTGCCTACCCCTAAGGTCTTTTTTATACCCATAACTTTCCTCACACGCTCTTTTGGAAGTTTGGATTTTGAGAGTAAATTCTCCCTGGAGTCAAATCTAGCAACTCATTCTGGATCTGCTCCACTCTGGAGTTGTGCTCTCCTTTCTAACACACCTTCCTCTTCTGGTGCCCATTTGTGACTCTCCTAGAATTATTTTTTGTGACAGATCAGAAGAAGCTGAGGGTTCGGACTGAGGTATTCTGTTTGCTTGTCCTTGACAAAGAAACCTCTCCAGCCTCCAATATATTGGCTGAGGTCATTAATGCATCTTCATCAGAGAATGCTACCTTGAAGGGATGCTACATATAGATTGAGCCCATTTTGATCAGGTAAAGGGCAGTACTTTTGATTGGAAAAAAAAAAATAGATCTACTTCAGAGATACTCTGGAGACATAATACCATTTGAGGGCAAAACCCATTTCCTCAGTTCTTCCTCTACCTCCTTTAATATATAATCTCCCAGATGGACACTGTTTCTATGGAGAAGCAGAGTTGCCACACACTGTGATTAGACTGGAATAATCCAGTTTTAACAACTGTGTCCTGGAATCCCACTCAGTTTGAAATTCTGCTCTGGTTTCAATCACAGTTTGCTGAAAGTTAATTTGATGAAACACACCCCTAACGAAATAGCTCCAAATGACCAACGGGTGCAGTCCCAACAGGGATGTTATACTCCCTGCACCCCCACCCCATACCCCTGTCCTGATTTATGCCTCCATGCATGTCCCCTGCCTCACCTGGTGATATGGCAACTGCTCATGGTTTCAATTCTAAAAATTATTGTAAGTCTATGGATAAGCATATAACTTTTGATGATTTAGTCTTCAAGTGATAAAAATTCAATCAGCCTCGAATATACAGTAAATGGAATTTATTGCCCGTGCAACTGGAGAGTTGCCAGCTATGGAGAGCAGAGGTTTCATCATTGCCTCATCTCCATTTCTCAGTGAATCTCTGTACTCTGCCTTTCCTTCCCATTGGCATTACCCATAGGTTGATTTCCCTAATGGGGGAAATATAGCAACAGAGTTTCACCTCCAGGCACAGTAATATCCAGAAAAAATAGAGAGGAATCCTTGTCTCATTCCCATTCAATATCCTAGACATCATTCTGATGGAATCAATGTCCCATCTCTGAACCCATCATGGGGACAAGGTGGACAATGTAAGACTGTCTTGGACCAATTAAGACATAAATGGGACTGAGCCTTGAGTTGGTCCCATTCAAGTGAAGATTGATAGCCAGCGGGAAGAGGTAAGATGGATGTTGAAGGAACCAACAATGACTATGATCATAGGAATGGTCACTCCCTTATAAGGTGAATAAATTGAGTGCATCAAATTGGTAGTGTTTCTCTCATTACTTGTGTCTGATGTTAATTTCTTTGTCCAGCCTCTGAAGAACCTCGGAGAAATGAGGGAATCTTTCCTTGACGCTCACACTGCTAAAACACAAGTTGAACATGTCCCAACCAACTTTGTCAATGAATTTACAGTAGTTTTCTTCCCCATTTCTGTAACTTTCCATTTCCCTGTAGCCCATCTGGTCCCACTTTTATTCCCCCTTTCACCTCCCCTGACCTCTTTTATCTTCCTCTCTCTGTTTTCTCTTTAAAAACCTCAGGCATTTCTGTATTAGTTGAACTTGTGTTGAGTTTATCCTGGAATCACTCTCTACTGCTATAGTCTGAAAAATAATTGTCTTTCTATCTTTAATTAAGTATACAGGAATGTTTCTTTTGAACAAGGTTTGGGTTCCCAGATCTTCTGCTTAATAATTAAGTAATTCTTGGCAATTAAAGTTCTCAGCTTTTATTTTACCCTCCATAAAATGAGCATAATGATGCTTACTTCACAAAAGTAAGTTGAAGATAAGTACACTTAGTACAGGTCTTAGTAACAGACAAGCCCTTTATCCACAGTAGCCATTGCTGACATTCTGTTTCCATGTCTGAGCAGATCCTAAGCTTGAAGTTCAGGGTAGTGTTTTCCTCTATCTTGGTTCTCCATTGCTGAGCTCCTGGCCAGTCAACACATCCAGTGGTGTCATCAGTGATTTCTGTAAGTTTTGCAAGCCAAACCTTATCCAACATTCTCTTCAAAATGTCCCCAAGTCTTTTATTTCTTTTCTTGCTCACCTGCTCCTCTCCCAGACTTTTCTATTTCAATTCTAAGGCAGCTACTTGGTGGCTTTTATCTTGCACTGGAGAAGACATACCTTTGTGTGGCCTTTGTCCTGAGCCTCTTTAGTAAATAGACAGGTTTCCAGATCATTAATTTGACCTTGTTTTGGCAGTCTTTTAGCCATAGAATCTGGCATTTGTCCATCAACCATTGGTTAACCCTCTCTATAGAAGGCCTCACGTTTGCCAGTCTTGCAAAGGCCTAGAATATCTGAAATCAGTCTGTTCCTTTTCACTGCTACCTGCAAACTAGTGAATTCCTTTTGAGCTCATTTTATTCTTTGAATATCTTGCCAAATTTAAATAAGAGCAGCTAAACATTTTGTTTCCCAGCTTCTTCCCTTAGTTCATGAGATGGAGTTCATCTTCCAAATAAACACAGGTGGTGGTTTTGCTATAGCTTTTACTTTTACAGGACAACCATCTCTGTATTTCCAACATATGACTCTCCTTTCCTCTCCTCCACTGTCCCACCACTAAGCTAATGTCACAGATTCTTATGTGTATGAAACAGAATAACTGGACTCCATTGTGAATGGGCACCATCTCAGGCCCATGATCACTGACTGTCCTTCCCTGGGGTATGCAGCCTATTCCTCCCCTTACCTCGAGTCTAATAATTTTTGTTTAATCTTTAGAAGGGCAAATGCTCTGATGTATATCTCCAGGATATGGGGCCAAGACTTTTGCATTAATCTTTTAGTCAAGTGATAAGAGAAACACATACCAGAGAGGGGAATAAGGGTCCACCCTTTGGTTTAGGGTGTATGCGGATCCTTCCTCTCATCCAAAGTCCCATTCACAAGCTCAGGTGCCCAGAACCCTGCATGTAAGCTATTCCTACTTAATAGTTAAGTATTTAAAGTTCTCAGCCTTCATTTTGTCCAAAGTCTTCGCCTACATAGCATTTTTGATTAGCATATTATATTAAAGTTATATAACAAAGTAAATCAATTAAAATTCAAGTGCAAAATGACACAGTGACAAGGTGATATTATTAAGAAAAGTGGCCATGTTGCTTTATTTTTATTCTAGGCAGATTCAAAAGCTAACTTTCAGTTTTCTAGCAGCCAGAATGAAAAGAGAAATATGTTCATAGCATCCACGAAATGAATAATCACTCATTGTGTCGGAAATGCGCATCGTTGGGATTTCCTCCTGGGGCTCTCATAAATGGCACACGGGACTCTGGTGTCAATGATGTTCAAGGGAACCGCCTAGAAGCTTCCAACTGGAAGAACAGCATTTGACTCTTTCCTTCAACATTCCTAATGTGAGCTGATAGTTGACAAAAACTTTCTTGAGGCTGAGAGAGAGATGGTACATTTTTTATTACAAAGCCACCCTCTGTTTAGCTTGATTTGGGACACAGATACAATCTAGAGTTTGGGAAGAGGTGATCAGCCCTTCATTCCATAAGCATCCCCTTGGGTTTTTCATAGTGCTCAGGGACAATGACTCGAGATATGCCTACCTGTGCCCACACATCTGTATGTCACTTCAAAATCTTAGACTCTTTCCACAAGGAAATGCAAACTATGTTAAGGATCATGATGAAGTCTCTTCCTATATCCCTTCGCCCCGTGTTTTCCTTGTTTTCCCTCAGCCACAAAGGAGAGCACTGAGCAGCACCCTCTTGGCCTGCAGCACAGCTGCAACTCCGCCTGGGAAATGAGCCCAGGACAGTTTGCACAGCGCCTCCGAACCCGTCGGCCGCATCCTCTGTACTGTGGGTGCTGCAAGAATTGATTAGATGTCCTTGCAGTTTGGCTAGTTTAATGGTGTTTTTAAATAAACATTATTTTCTAACAGTATTAAAGAAGAGACCTAATTGAAATCCATTTGAGTTCAAGAAGGCCCTTCAGACTCCGAACGCTCAGTTAATCAGCCGATCATTGGCACAGTGGGTTGCTGCTGCTCCTTCACTGTGGAGCTACGAGAACGGCTCGGGCTCAGCGAGCCACGTCCCACCTGCCAATGCGCTGGGCTCCCCATGTCGGGATCTTCTGAGCTGCTGGAAGAAGCAATATAAGCCAGATGTTTCCATGCCACGCCCTGTTGAACACAGGTAGAGTAGCAGCGTCTCCATCAGCAGCCGCCACCTTCCCTCCAGGTGTCCAGAGAGCTTTCCCAGGCGAAGAAGCATTCAGCCAGCAACCTCCAATCAGGTGCCCAGCCAACCACTGAAGAGAGCCCTGCAACGAGCACTGACTATGTGCCATGCATGGGTATTTCAATATGGCACCTCCCCTACCCACCTCTTTGTGAGTCTGATCTTCAGATGCCATTGGAAGCAGCAAATGCCAGACCATGCTGGGACCCCCATGCCCCCCATTACTTGGACCTGGGCCTAGGCTCTCTACCTTTTGTATGGGGAGTTATTCCCTGAGCAAGTCACTTTCCCTTTCTGTGCCTCGAGGTCCCAACTTGTCAAACTGAGGGTAACTTTACAGGATCATTGAGGGGGTTAGATGATTTGATAGATTCCACTTGTTTAAAACAATGCCTGGTGAGGAGTATTTCTGGTTATTAAGATTTGTGATCTTGAGCTGCTCCCAAACTTTGTAGACTATACCAGAGATAACTTTGAGTGGTAGCTAAACTCTCTTTTTAATAAATTTAATAGAATTTTAGGGACCTCGGAACTGTAAAGGGATTGAACACATGGGAACTACACATTTTAGTTTTCTGTGCTAAATCTCTGCCATATGCTAAATGTTACAGATACAATACTTCCAATTTTCCTGGTCACCTAAGAAGTGAGAACTATGATAAGGAAGCTATCTTTCTCTAGAGGGAGTGTAATCATATGCTAGGCCTAATGGTTTTAATACTCATCTCATTCAGAATTACAGGTAACATACAGGATAACCAATTATATTTGAATGTTGAATTAAAAAGAAAATTACATGCTAGTATAAGTATAACCCTATGTCACATGGGATATACTTATGCTAGAATATATTCATTTGTTTATCTGAAGTCAAGTGAATGGAGTATCCTTTATTTTTATTTGCTGCCATGGAACCCTAACTTGAAAGAAGTACCTTCTGTGTGCCATGCACTGAGTTTAGTCCTTTTTAGAGTTTATTATGCTTAAATCAGACAAGAGGCAAATTATAGGAAGGGACAACTGTGGGTCAGTTTGTAGATCTCTTTGCCAACTTGTCTGACATTCAACCAGTATGCTGATTACCAACATCACTTCTGGCATTAGAGAATTTTATCATACCGAAACAGATTTTCTACATAATTAGCTTTCAGTGGAACTGCTAAGACTTTCCAGCGATAAACTATAGCCAGGGTCATTTTTTAAAAATAATTAAGAAACCTTGTGAAGGAAAGAAACGAACTCTGAATTTAGACACACTTAAGATTTAAGTTAGGGTCTCCTGCTGGCTGACCGCACCTCCATTTCATCATCTGTAAATGTCATGTTCTCCATGACTACCGAGGGACTCAGCTATGTAAGTGCCCAGCTCAGCATAGCCCATGGTGAGTGCATATTGTCTGTTCTGTTCCCTGCTCTTTCTCCTTCCATTTTTAATACGTATAAAACTACTGCATTTGTTACTTAATAAATATCTACACAGAAAAACCTACTGCAGTGTTTCCTATGTGAGGCCTACAATGATGATCAGAAATTGAGAAATTTTGTCAGGAATCATCCCAACTGGACAAAAACTCCCATAGTGCGAGAAGGTGAGGGCAGTTGCCAGAGCAGGCTCCCGCTTCAACTGGTGAAATGTGTGGTGTCTAACAGAATAATTCTGTGAATTGTAGAAAGCAAGGGAGCTGGCAGGTAGAATTCTTATCCAGGTGTGTGAAGGAAGATAGGTATGGAAACTATAAACTAAAACCTTATTCCCAAGAAGTACTGAAAGTCATGCTAAGATGTATAAGCTCTGACAAATGGGCATGTCAATTTCTGGTGAAACTGACTCAAGGTTGGTCTGGGATTTCCTGTCTCTTTGTGTGTTGTTTATGTTGTTTACAGAATTCACAGAATGGCATGGTGATGAAACTGATGGGAAAATGGCCAGTAACCCTAATGACCCCCCCATATCAGGTCCATGAGACTAATTTCCAGTTAGGTGCAGAGAGATTTCCCTACACCAAGAAGGAATTCAGAGAGCAGCAGGGTGTCTGAGACTCCAACTCAATTCAGACACACTACTCAGATACAAGATCAGATGCCACAGATGAAGGATTCAGTCTCGCAAGACTCCCCCCCACCCCGGCCCCATCCTCCAGTCACAACACAAGGCTTTATCTGTGCCTCTGGCCAATTGGTTATAGATTAGAGGTTCCCTCAGACTTCAGGTGACAGTTGCAAGTTCAGAGAGTTATCTGTGCTTCTGCTTGATAGTCTATTTACGTCAGAAGATCCCCTTCTCAGTTTCCGTTATATTACTAAGAATGGCACACAGAACTCACAAAACCCATTAGCTCACCAAATCACTGGTTTATTACCATGCATGTAACTCAGGGACAGCCAGTTGGAAGAGATGCACAGGGAAAGTGTGGGGAAAAGGTGTGGCGTTTCCACGCCCTCTCCAGGTACCATTCTCCCCAAATCTCTACACGCTCATCAAACTGGAAGCTCTCTGAAGCCCTTCCTTCAAGGGCTTTTATGAGGGCTCCGTTGTGTAATAGGATCGATTAGATCATTGACCATTAATTGAGTTCAACCTCCAGCCTCTCTCTCGTCCCAGGAGGTCAGGGGGTGAGATGGGATGTTCCAGCCTCTAAATCCCATGGTTGGTTCTCCTGGCATTCAACCCTCCTCCTTGGGTGCTTCCTCCAAAAGTCACCGATCTAACATAAACCTCAAGCCAGAAGAATCACATGCAACAAGCAGAAAAGTCAGCTGTGGGAAAACGACAGCCCTTTTATCCAGAGCCAGTGCATACAGGGCCCCTTGGCAGAGCCGTCTTCACTTTCTGAGAGCAGGAGATTCCCTGGGCACAGCTCCACGAGTGCCCTCGTTTATCCAAGGGCGGCATGAAGGAAATGAATCTGAAATGCGAATGACGCCCCCTGCAACAGGGTCAAAGGCTAAATTCCATTTCCCTACCTTAACCAGGCTGTGTAACATCTCCAGTATAATATGAAATTTGCTTGAGAAATAAAGACAAACACGGCTGGACAGAAATGGCATAAATAATCAATCCTTCGTATATTTATATAGAAGCCAGGTGCAGCTCATGGATGATTGCTTTATTCTTGATTTCTTTGCTTTTCCAAAAAAATTCTGATCGCTGTAGTGGGGCAGTTTGCCATCATCTGGGAATGTCATTCATATATATATATATATATATATATATATATATATGTATATATGTAATACATCTTGAAAAATAATCAATCCTAAATCACCTCTGCATAATGTAGAGAGAAAACAGAATGAGAATCTCAGAATTATAATCTTCAGTGTAAGAACTATTGGCATTTCATAATCCTCATTTGACCAATGTCACAAACATCAAAACATGTATATCACATTACAGTTTTAAGATATCAAGTGTTGTACAAGGAATTGGAAGCATTTTATGGCAGGAAGGCATTGGTGGGGTTTCCATCCTCAGGATGCAATCCCCAGACACCAAAATAACTTGGAACTCATTCAGCATGTGAGAAACACCACGTTCCAAAGAGACGAGTGTGCATTGTGTGTTTGTTGAAGACACATCTTCACAGCAATATGGTATTCCACTTACTGATTCTGTGTGCCACAGATGGCTTCATTATGTGTATTTAATTTTAGCGCTTAAGTAAATATACACTAATGGTGTGTATGTAATACTGAACATGCCCTGAAGCTGAAAGCAAAGACAGTGTCGTGGTAGAGGAGGGCCTGCCGGGAGCAAGACTGTTCTAAGACAGTTGGGGAAGGTCTCTTCACGGGTCTTGAGTGTGTGCGTCTCCTCATTTGTGATGAGGTGGAGAGTTTGGGGGCGGGGGAGGCAGCTGCCAATCACGAGGCTGTAATTTGCATCAGCAGTTACAGTGATACTGTTTTCGCACAATAATAGCCATATGTGGACTGTGCAGATGTCCAAACACATGGAAAGCACTTGGCTTGCCTTAAGACAAATGAAGATTTTCACTTCGTTTGGTAAACGTGTCAAGACTGATCACGGAGTCATGTGCCATACATTAGGCTGTTTATAAAACGTGGCATTCTGCACTCTGCTAATGTCCTTGTCTGATGTCAACAACACGGCAGTGATGAAACCAATGTTTTCTGGAATTCAGTTTGTCTCAAGTCTCAGGCTGGGCTGTGCTTCAATGGGAGTCCCCAGAAAACAAGAATTCCCGGTTCACGCCATCCAGGACATTTTCTGCCCTCTCTTCTGTGCCCAGAACAAGAGTGACCAGGTAGAGTAATCTTGTCCAATAAAATCTGACTAAAAGAGGTTTGAATGCTTGGATCTCTTCTCTTTTCTTTGTAGACTGGGCCATAGTCGCTACTTCCCAAAAGTGATGGAATTGAACAGAAAATGGAATATCCTCTTGTGAAATGCACGAATGAAATGAAAAACAATGTCTTGAGATGTCAAAACAATTTCAAGGCAAATTCAAAGTGGTGTACCTGCCAAATATGAAGACCAAATCAAACATTTCAGAAAAATACAGGTTCTGGGTCTGCTTTAACAGCAAGATGATGCTTCTCTGATAGAACAGAATTTAGACTTTGAGAGATCACTTCTATCTGGGACAATAGTTAAGCTGATACGCATATCAATGACTTATCCAAATCATGCTCCGTCTACAAAATCTATGCTTTTTAAAAGCTCACTAAAACATAATCATTGGCTATGTAGATGCTGATTTATAGCTTAGACTTAATGTTCAGGAAAACCTAAGGCAGCCACTTAACAGCAGACTTTCTGCAATCTTAGTTGCACAAGGAAGAACAAGGTTCATGGAAAGGAGAATGTTCTGGAAATCTCTCTGGATCTGGGATGTTTTCATTCTTTGTATTTTCCTAGAAATATTTTATGTCAAAGAAATGGAACAGAACCTTTTTTAAAAACTTATGGGAAGAAACAGGAATTTTGTAGAATGGAGAACTGTCTTCTACTGTTCCATAATGCTTCTGATGGGAGCTTCTTTTTTCCTCAACCAGACAAAAATCCACTAAGGAAGAAGGATCTTTTGATGAACTTATTACCTTCTCAGGTTACTATGCCTTATTTATTGCTAAAATAAGTATTTCAGTTTTGTTAAGCACTGTAGGTCGACTATTGAATACAGTGACTAGAATAAAGTAGGAACTCTGTCACATCCATGAATGGTTGAGATTCCTTAGGTCGGGAGAAAAGAAGCATGGTGTATTGGAAATGCTGATGAGGGTTACATGTGACGAGTTGCAAGCATAACTCAGAAACATCTAGGTTCTTGCCCCAACGGCCATCCATGACTGAGACCAGAATTTCCTTCAGAGGGCATGATAAGCATCAACCGATCACTCCTGGGACGTAACTGAGGCATGGCAAAGGTGATGATTCCGTCTCGGACATTCCGTGTGCTGTAGGTGGTCAGATGAGAAGTCTGCAGGGCGCTCGGTGCAATGGAAATCCAAAGCTTTTGTAGGAGCTGCAGCAAGCTTTCTACCATCCTCTGGAGAACATTCTTAGCTATATGGCCTTACTGTAGTGAACATGCATCGGAACGGGAAAGTGAAACATGGTGACTACATGACATTCAAAAACAAAATGAAAGTCCCTTAGGCTCACAAAGCCCCAAGGGTGATGCAAGAAATTGAGACTGTCCCTGAGTCACCTCTGCACCAGCTGATCCAGCAACGTCATGCTCAGGAGCCAGGTACACCAGCATCTTTGGGACCTTTTTCTGAGACTCCATGCTGGAGCTTCCTGTGGTAAACTGTGCATTCCAAGTCAGCTACCCTGTCTCTCTGAGATTATACCCTGGACGGCTGAGTGAGCTTGTTTACTGCTGGTTTGGTTTCACTAAGAAGCGTGCCTTAACACTGCTGATTGCCTTCGCCACAAGTCTTACTTGTGACTGGATGTCGTATGTATGTTATGTGCATAAACCGAACATTCGAAAGACAACCTAACGTGTAATCATTGACTGTTCGCCACTGATGACAATACTTACCCTACTAATATCTCTCCTGCCTAGGTCACTCCTCCCTGGGAAAATATCCCTAACACATGGGCACCTTGGTAAGTTTCTCTGAAACCTCAAAAACTTGTGATGATTCTAAGTTTTCTGGAAGGTTGATGAATCGTTCTGGTTCTGGAATACAATACTTTCCCCTGTTGTATAACAAAATCAATTTAGAGGAATGGAATTTGAAAAGCAAACCAAAGGAATAAAGCACAAAGCACTGATGCAGAAACAGCACAGCTTAAAAATCTCTAGGGCAGTACACAGATGTGTGCTCAGAAAACTAACTGGCAAAACCTCAGACTTCTAAGAGCAAGGACCCCACCTTAACAACCTGGTCCTTAGTTACCCCCCACCCTTGAACTCTGACTCTCCAGAGTTACGACCCCTGGGTGCACCCAAAGAGAGACCCTCCCCCCATGTAGAGACTCCATTTAGCAGCTCTTTCTCTCTCTCTCTCTTGCCCCTGTCACCTCCAAGCTTCATGTGTCACTTCTGTTTGGTTGTTTTTTAATAAACTTGCCACATGATGTTGGGAAAAGGTGCAGAATTTCTGGCGAACTCTGCACTCCTAGGGCCAGGTAACTGCATCAGCATGAATGCAGGTGGGAACACTGGTTAAGGCCAGGAGGCCAAGGACTTTAGGACAATTCACGATAATGGATTACTCTTATTATTTGAAAAAATGTGTCTATACTACAAAAGAGTTTAATTTTCTTGTGTCTGTACCACTTATGTCAGAGCAAATGTCCTAAGGGTGGTAGAGGGAACAAGCTATAATTTCTGGGAGAGGTGTCCCAAAGGAGTATTGTTTTTCCACTGGAAGACTTTTCAAATAGTATACAATAGAGACAGATGGAGATAACATGAAAAAACTTTTTCCATTTAATTTTTACATCCATCTTACATCTATACTCTATAGAGACTTTTTTTCTTCTTCAAAAGCTGAATACAAATACTTCACATATGGACAGAGACCACCTTGAGGAGAACTTAAAATCACCACCTGCCTTCTGTTCTGTGGCGTTTCCATGACGTCTGGGTGTCTCACATGGTAACGGGGCATTGTTGTTTGGGAGAAACACATTCCCTTCTTCTAAAGTAGATGTGGTTGTGTTTTTGTTTGTTTTCTATTCGTGTTTTGTCTATTTCTATGACCATTGAGGGACACCGGAAAGATGATGAGACTCCACCTAGATGTCGTGACACAACGATTCTTCTCTTGGCTTTTCTAATCACATGTGTTTTATGCCAAAGTTCTGAGAAAAGAGAGGGTGGGGAAAACAGACTGCAGGCATTGCTTTGAATACATGTAAGAATAGGAAATATTTCTCTTATTAACTAAACAGATGTCATCAACAACAGCCAAGTGCTGTTTGTTAAAGAACAATGAAGAGACAATGAAAACCTGTCACCAGTCTCACCTGGTTTTTCTAGGTACATTATTTCAGATACGACTTTGATCAGCTGAGAGAATCTATGTTTATGCTTTAATAAGTGCTTTTTATTTTTACCCTCTCACGTTGGAATTCTAGTGTAAAGAATCAAAGCCCTTGCATTCTCTTTTTGGCACAATTTGCCTTTTAGTTTCTTAAATCCAAAATAGCCATAAGAAATCACCATGGAAGCCATAAAAATGTCCCTTTTTGGTTTATTCCTTTTTGTGCCTAGAGCTGGGGGTGGTGTGTGGATGGGGCAAAAACCTTCATTATCTTCTGATCAGACAAAGAATGTAAAGAAGTCCAGGCGATATCCCCACACAAAAGCCTGACCTCTCTGGCATGGGGCCTGAGGCCTAGACACTCCCTCGAGCCAGGATCTTCCCTGAGAACTGCTGAGGGGAGATCCAAGAAAGGAAAGAGACTATGTCTTTTAGAAGCAAAGTGAGGTCTGAGATCTGACAGGTTTTCCTTGTACGGGGAAGAAGGCTGAGATCTCTTTCTGGAGGTAAATGACTAAAAGGAGAGTTCACAGAGCAGATCTTAATTCTTTAAAATTTAAAAGCTAATTTTGTGTCTTTTAGTCAATTTCCTGCACAGGAAGGAAGAATTTATTAACTGCCTTCTGGTACTAAATGGAGTGCTAATGGGTAAGTACAGCAATGCAACAGGTGCCAAGTAGATATATAGAGACATTATATCAATTTTAATCCTAATGTCTTTCAAATGCATTTGTAGAGTGTTAGCTTCCCCCCACCTCGCTGCCATCCCCCTCCTTTGAATTTATTTTGGGAACCAGTCACTGTCCAAATAATAAAAATATTGCTCTATCTTATTCTTGAAAACAGAATGCTGTATGGTCTGACTTACAAATTTCTCCTACAAAATACTATTGCAGTTCTAAGTAACAGAGTAGGAGAGAACAGTCATTCAGCTTTTAAAAATTAATAATGGGGTGTACCCTGTGGCTCAAGCGACTTTGATGACTGGGGTGCGGACCACGTAAAGTTCAAGGAGCCAGGGTGGGGCGGGGAGGAGGGGCGGGGGAGGGGGGGTTGAAAGCCAAAATAAATAAGTAAAAATGTTTCCTTCTTTCATTTCTCCCTCCTTCCCTCCCTCCCTTCCTCTATCCTTCCTTTTTCCTTCCTTCCCCTCCCTCTTAAAAAAAAAATAATAATGACCAACACAGTTGAAGTTTTGAATGAGACTTAGGGATAAATCCCATGTTTCAGAGCCCAAATTATAACTCTAAACCACAAGCATTTATATAAAATGCACTCACAAGCTCTATAGGAACTGAAACGAAATAAAAAAACAAAACAAAACAATGCTTTACAGACCGTGTTCTATTTTTGTTTTTCATCTTTCCTCTAGAAATTTAGCCTGATTCCATTGTCAACAGGAACAAAACACATAAAGCTATAAATTTCATGGAAGTTTATAAAAAAAAAAAAACCCCGAAGACCAATAGTACCGCTCCCAATAAACTTGTTTAGATTAAGAGACTCCCCTGGATCAGACGCCATTTCAAGAATAAAAGAGAGGTTTCTTCCAGAATGACTTTTGTTTAAAACCACACAGCAGGGCCATTTATTATTTCTGTAGGAGTGTTTTATCCAAACCTCTATCCTTGGTTATTTTTTCTGTACAAGTCACTTAACCTCATCCTCTCCTTCCTAAAGAAAGATGACCTCAGCTGGGAGTCACTGGACCTTTGAATAATCCCATTTCCTCCAGGATTGAGGGTGGGAGAAGGAGATAAATCTCACATTCTTTCTGGTTGTTCTTCCAAAATGTCTTTGAAATTAAGATTGACCTCAACTTCCCTTTTAAACCTTGGTGTAGTTACTGTTAGAAAATTAATGTTTTTCTTGTTCAAGCTTTCAAACTACGCTGGTTTACCATTCTAAAGATGTAAAATCTCAATAGAAAACACACATGAACATTCCACATAGAGCAGAATCTATGACTCTTGAAACTAAGTACATCATTTTCAAAGGTATTGGTTATTGAAACAGAATCATTAGCTGAGATTGATAAACACTCTTGAGCTCAATGGGACCTGTAGATTCTGCGGTCAGATCTATTTCTTATTCAAGTCAGATCTACTCCTAAGTAGAAAATAGCTTTGGAGATGAGTTCAAAATGAATGCTGCAAATCAGGGTCAATGAAGACTAGAGGTTCATCTAACTTCGGGCCCACCTGATTGTCAGTTTTTGGAAACTGCCAGGAAATGAATCTTCCTGCAAATTTTCTTTATCTTTGAAGATCCCATGCACTAGTTCCCAAACTAAGTAGACCAGTGTCGCATGCTCAGACATTCACAACCCTCTTCCGCCTCCCCTTATTTTAACCAAACAAGGAAAGATGAAAGCACATGCATCATCATTCGGTGAGCTTAGAATCTGAGGCATGATCAGAGAGGAACATGAGAAAGAGAATCTCATGAATTTTATAATTTATGGAAAAATTGGGAATGTGAAAATTAAAGAAACAATGGTCTACCCTCATCAATATCTACACTGCCTCTCTCAAGACCAGCATAGAGAAACTCATGATGTGGGGAGGACAGAGGTAGAGATGTGTTGGGGTCATACGGTGTATCCCTAAAGATCTCAAGTCTCATTTAAAATTCTTCCTCAGACAAGTTTGTTGTGTAGCCATGGGCACTGAAGATGGGAAGATCTGGACAAATCTTATATGACTGCACACAGTAAATGTTCTGTCACAGACTTCCCTTTTCTCAAATATAGGACCAAAGGACCTTTAATGGCCTAAGAGTGGAAATATTTAAGCATGAAAATGTAACTTCTGAAGAAAGTTGTTTCATATTGTAGAGTATGATACATGAGAATTTTTAGAACTCAAGGTTCTGAATTTTAAATTTACACGAAGGATTTCTAACAGATACTTAAGATATGAAACTTTAATTTTAATTACAAAAGTAGAATTTTTCCAAAGTAATATTATGCCTGTTGATCCTCTACAATAATATTTCTGCTATAATTTTGTAAGCTAGTGTTTAAGTAGATTAATTAAAATCTTACGTAGGGGTTAAGAGGACGGCGATAGAGAGAGAGCACAGGAGCTCTGGTGGTGGGTGTACTGTGATATGCTTACAGACCAAGGTGCAAATTCAAAATCCCAAATATCACAGAGCAATGTAAATAAAAGGAAAACAAATCAGTTTAGATTAAAAAACATACACACAATGAAAATAGCCCCCTTACTTAAAATCATAATAGTCACTGAGGAGCTATTTCATTACTCACCTAAGAAAAGGAAGTGTCAAACACTAAAATACTAAATTAAAAAAAAAATGCTAAATACACACATCCACAAAAACAGTTGTCAGTTCTTAATTAGAAAACTAGGAGAAAATTTGAGATTTCTGGTGAACCAAAGTGAAAGATAGCAAGCTTACAGTGGAAAAAAAAATTCAAGCAAAGAAGAGGCATTTGAAAAGTAATAGCATGGACTATAACTGATATGCACACACACAGACCTCACCACGCAGATGTAAATAATCTTGCTTCAAATGGACCATAATGCTTAAATTACTCTCATACCAACAACATATAACCAGAAACACACACACACACACAAAACCACCAAAAAAACCCAGTGTAACCTTGGTTAAAATAGCACTGTGACCTTGTAAAGAAAAACAGAGAAGATGTAGTAGTTGATAATTTAATGGTTGCCCTGGGTTCTCATAAATACATCCCCTCAGCCACTAAAAGTATCATTAACTCCCAACTGGCTGGAGTTCAGAAGCAGAAGGCAGGAAGGACTCTGGGCCATTCACTCACATGTGTCTCAAATTGCTATTCACATGCTATAAAACTGTGGTAAGATGTTTACAGCGAAGATACAAGCTCATCAGTGAGTAGGAACCAGTGCAAGTCCTAATATTCTTCTGATTAAAAAGGGAAAACAGAACTTTTCACTGTTATTGATCTTTCACTGTATTTAGGAACTCCTTTCTGTACCACAGCAAACAATGACATTACAATCTTTTTAAAAATTACGATGCCAATAGCCAATCATATTAAAAAGTCAAAGAAAGAGAATGTCAATCTCAAAAAGCTTGAATTGTGATAAACAATTTAATTCACGTATTTAACCCCAAAACAGCATCTTTCATTGTAAATGTACTGACCAATTTTCTACCAGCCATTTTATTATTGAATGGAAGATTATTTCATTTCTTTTGTTTGCTTATAATGATCTTTTAATTCAAAACCTATGACTTTGCCTTTGATATCCTGCTTAAAAAGGACTTGCATTGGTAAAACTGTAAATAAACTATTTATTGAAAGCGTGCATGTTCCTCTAATGAAAATAATTATTAATTTATTTCTACTTGAATTATTCTTCTCTTTATTTAAATTTTAATATACATGTATCTGGAATTCATTTTGGTTATAAAGGAGGAACCTAACTTTATTTTCTGCCCAGTGATAGCCATTCAGGTCAACGAGATTAGTGAATATTCAATCTTTCTCATTTGATTTGAAATACCGCCTTTGTTATGCCTGTTTTAAGAGCACCATGCAAAGCATTCAAGTGTCATGCATGAAATTCTGTGACTGTAGAAGACAACATTATTATCTTCATATTAAAAATGTAAGAACATGCTTGTTACTTTTGTAGATTGCATAGCCCTTAGAGAAATTCTTGGATAGCAATCATGGGGTTCAACTTTTTTTCCTTAATTTAAAGTTTTATCCTCAATGCTAATGCAGAGGAGCATTTTCACTATAAAAATTTTAACTAGAATCAGTGACATACACGTTGTCCTAGTCATTCTAATGGACTCCCCCCATTGAAAATAGTACGCATTGATGTTGTCTATCAAGGTATTAAAAAGATCCGTACTATGAATAATACCAGCCTGAATGCAATTTAGAAGCCTTATTTTATGTGTGTGAAAATGCTGAAATACTTTATTTCAGGTGAAGAATTAACTTCCTGTCAGGAAAAATTTACATGAAGACTTCTTGGTTTACAACTTCGCAAAATCGCATTTGAAATCCATTCTTTTAACTTCTATAAATCAGCAGAGCTTAGCAGAGCCCAGTTTTGTTGGTGTTGCTGTACGTGAAAATATTTAGATTTGGACTGGCAGTATTTCCCAGTTGTGCCAAATAAAAGCAATCACCCAGATATTAAATTCTGAAAAAAAAAAAATTGAGGACTATAAATGTATGAAAAAATAAACTGAACCTCAAGTACTATTTTTCCAAAAGAGCATGAATGCTAAGAATAAGTGAATCTGTAGAACATGTTCAACTACTTTTTTAAAAACAGATTAAAACAGCAAAAATCTTTTAAATAAAGTGTTTACTTAGGAGAACTATTTTTCTTTATAATTATTAACAATTTGATTGCAAGAGGAACTATTTAGAATTTTACTTTGATCCCATTAGTTTTTGAGATAATAAAGCTAGGTTTATTGGGTGGGGGTTGGGGGTGCAGTGAAAACAGGGGTTTGTTTCCATAAGAGCTCTCTCTAAATATAGGACTGGTTGCACCATATATTCAAGTGTCTTTTGAAGAGCAAACTAAACATTGTACACAGATTGGATGATGCCAGTTAAATCACCTTCACCTCTATGATATCACAAAGGGAAAAGGAATTGCATTTCCCCATTCCCTACTGAAGAAAAGAAGTTTCTGTCCTACCAGTTGAAACTACATTCATTTGTAATATATTCTAATATTTCTTTCTCAAAGCAGACTGGCTTACCAAGCAATAAGCAAAGATGCCAAGTTCCCACCTTAGCTTTGCCTCGTAGACTGTCTGTGAGGCCGGGAAGTTAGTTCATCAACCTTGACTTTAGTTTTCAGATGTGTAAAAGGAGAATTCTAAAAAGTACCTATTCCATAAAGGTGGCTGTGAGCCTTGAAAGGTGTGGATATATAAAAGCATTTGAAAGGGTGCCTGGTACCCTGTTGGTGCTAGGATCAGCAGAATTAGTACTCTTTCTTAACAGTTCATTCCCTGGGTTGTGTTGTTGACTTTTCCAGTTTTGAAATTGACAGCAGTAATGTAACCGGACTTTGCTATTTGATTGGAACAGAAAAAAATGATTCTTGAGAAAATGACAGGAGATAAGAAGTCAAGTCACCTGACTGAATGCTCTGAGAGGCCCCATCCCCATTCTGGGACAGTTTGTGAAGTAAAGCCAGAAAGTCACCCAGGCCTTGACTAACTAAAATTCTATCCTAAATGAGATTTTATGGTTAACATAAAAATGGAAACTTTTAGTATTTTTTCTTTTCTCAAAATAACACTAAAGAAAAATAAAACAATCAGACCCTACTTTTTTCTTATTTAACCAAAACTTAGCACAGAGTCGTTGATTTTTTTCCTACTTTTTTAAAATAAATTTTCCATTAAGCGAGTTCTTTTCAAACACATTTGAACTTTTCCCATCCAGTGATTCCCACGGACAGTTGGCAGAGAATCTTGGATAACTTGCAAAACTGGGATTTTTTCCAGGCATGAGTAACTTGTGAAAAAGCCACTATTTCCTTAATACTAACAGTAAACAGAGTTCACATCCACATAAATCCTCAGTGGCCCATTGGGGAAAGTTTTATATGTATATGTGTGTGTGTGTGTGTGTGTGTGTAATCTTTTTTAAATTCATAAAACACTTGGCTCTCAGCATGTCTGTTTATATCCCACTTCTTAAAAATAAATACACACACTTATGCCAGCAGAGGTTAAAAGGTATCCTCTTTCTAGTTGCCGCTGTGTGCCAGTGACTTTATGATGCATGAGTTTAGAATACCTGCCTTGAATTCTTGAGAAGTGTTTCCCTTCTAATTCTAATCTTTAAAAAAATAAAAAAAAGAGGATACAACTTAATCATCATGTAATGAAAAGACATGTTTTCATTGAAATTTGATTTTATTGGGGATGCTCAAATAAATGTTTTCAAGACTTCTGGGAGAAACTAAATGTTGAATTTTGAGTTCAGGTAACAGAGTCAGTTTTCTTTTGTGCCTCGGGATGGAATAAGTCACTGTGGTCATCTTTCGCAGTTACTGCTCGGGGTATAAGGAGTCTTCTATTTATCACTGGTGTGGTTATTATAGGACTTTTCCCGCATAGGAGTTTTTAAAGGCTCTAGGCTTTAAAGTAATCATTAAGATTTCTTTCATAGATGTGTTTCTGAGAGTGGTAGAGTTTTAAGCGAGACCTTTCAAGGTCACACAGGGAGAAAGCTGTAGACCAGGGAATAGAACTAAGAGGACATGTGTGCCTTCCTTTCCCGGTGAGTTGTCCATGGCAGAATTTCCCATGATTCTCTTTATCTGGATAACAAACAAACCTCTTTTGTCTCTGCACTGCTGGATGGAGTATATTTTGATAACAGTGAGTCCCATGAGATAGCTTGCATTTCCTGCTTCCGGTCAGATGTTCCACAAGAATAACTTCTCTACATATGTTTTTGCATTTTTTTTATCACAATCCCAGCTGGAATTGGGGAGTTTGGAGGCAGCATGGAAATGGAAAATAATTGAAAGTCACAGTGGCACATTTCTGACATTCAACCATATTTAATTTTCTGATAGTCTTGAAGGAAAAATAAATACCTTGGTGTCATCTGTTATCTTCTTAAAAATATACTATCATGCCAGACTTAACATAGTTAAATGTCTTCCTTATTCAAGGTCCATTTTTATTTAAAATAAGAGGGGCATGGTTATGTGGGAGTAGGGAATTTCTCAGGATTGGACAACCAGTCACAAGGAGAGACGGAGTTGGGCTTTCACATTTTTTAATTGGAGCAATATTAGACAGTATGCCCTGCCTCAGTTATTTCTCATGCTCATAAAAACACTGCAACTGTTCTGACGAATGTGTTTAAATACAAGAACAGTACAGAAATAAATAACTCAATCTCATTGAAAGCTCAAAGATGAAATTTAAACTGGGGTTTGTTAAGCCATTCTCAAAAATATGCCCTGACCTTCATTTTGCTTCTCTGTCAAATGAGTGATACTTTTGTACACAGGATATTTCATGAAGATTCCTTTGAAAAGTGTATACAGTGCTCAGATGTTGTCTGGCCCCTGGGATATCTTAAAAAATATTTACCCCTTTATACCTCTTCTCCCCTTTCTTATCCTCCACTCAGAATGTGAGCCTGATACTTCTTCAAAAGCTAGCATTTTCAGGACACCACTGTGTCCGCCAGTATCCTCTCACCTAGGCTGGAGCCAGCAAGATGCCGAGTGAAGCAGTCATAGGTAAATTTCAGGTTTTCCTGCTAATATGTACTCCGCTATTTACCTTAGTGATGCTTTATTAAATTCAGACCAATTGCTAAAGTAAAACACATAATGATCCACATACTTATTTCTAAAAACCTGACTCACTTTCCTGCTGGACATCAGTCCAGTTGCTGCCCTTGTAACGAAGACAAGCTGGTTGGCTCCAAAGGACAGTCTTGGGTATTCACTTTCTGGCTCTTTCTTTGCTCCATTTGAAAAGTTAGGAAGAGGTTTGGTTTTTTGTTCTTTAAATTTTACCTTTTTTCAACATATGATTTTCTATGAAAATTTCAAGGGTTTTTTTTTTTGTTTTGTTTTGTATGAAGTACCTGGAAGGAAAACCAATATTTACAAAGAATCAGTTATGGTTCAGGCTCTTTTCATACTGTATTTGACCTCATAGCTGCCCAATGACATAGACATTCTTATCCCCTTACAGCCTGGAAAGGAGGAATCGTTGTGGATCAGTTGGTTCAAGTTCATGGAGAGAAAATGGCAGAGTTTTGATTCAAATCCAACTTGCGAACCTCTGTAGACTGTTGTTTTCTCCCATGCATTTCTGTTCCACTAAGGAGTGGGACGCTGAGAACCAATGATCAGAGTTCACAGAGCAGTCTTCTGAGAGGAAAATCCTGGAGATCCAGCGCATTCAAGGATATGGTTTAAAAAACATTTCCAATCAACATGAACTTTTGTGATGATGTAGAATGTTCTCGTGCTTGGAGATGCCCGATGAAGTTTCCAGACTTTCAGGGTCGTGGTATCTTAGCTTACTTTCAGATGACTCAGAGAAGTGTTAATACGTGGTACATTCCACTGCGGAGTTTTCCAGTCAACCCTCATCATTCACTAACTACATCCACTGGCTTGGACATTTTTCAGAATAAAAAGCTGGGAAGTGTTACTTTTGTCCATTTTGGATACCAGTGTTATCCACCTAGTTTGACTAGAAAATCAACTCTCCTATCTCCTCATTTTCCTATATCTTCTTTTGTAATCAGTGTGACAATAACAATTTAAAAAATCCAATTTATGAAAGACTAAACTAAGTCAACAGATGTTCCCTGGTTGGTGATTGTAAGTGTCAGTGTTACTCTGTATTACAAACCAAAATGTTGTGCCAGGCTTGGGGTGCTTTGAGCAAGACTGAGGTAACAAATGAGGTTCACAGGTATTACTGAAAAGGAAAAACCCCTGAGTGTGGGGATCTTGATTCACAACCCATCGCTACCTAGGTCCATATTAGAACTTACTACATGCTGCATGTGACTTTCCTGGAAGAGTTCACCAGCCCCTGTGACTTTTTTTTTTGGGGGGGGGGCATGTAATTGTTCATACTTATGAATAAAATGACAAAGGAAGTAAAAAAAAAAGATAATAGCTTAACACAGAGAAGAGATGTTGAAAAGCTGTAAAAATGCTCAACAAAATCAGCTGGGCACTTAAAATGCACCAGCAACTATGGGAGATTCTCTCATTTCTTACAATGATGCAGTGAGATGAGTATTTACAGTACACTTTTTAGAGTGTGAGAAGTTGAGATTTAGGATTTTAGAAAAGACTTGTGAGGGATTCAAAGGCCGTCCTTGGGCTCAACATGTATTGACAACCTCTTTTCTATCAGGCATTTGCCAACAAGGATCTTGGTTATTCTGTGAGGAAGAACTTAGCTTTAGAACCTGTGCTTTGGGAATGAGGGAAGAAGAGAAATAGAAGGCAAATACTTTTGCCACAAATTGTGTGAAATGCATTATATAAGCATTTCTTTTTTTTTTTTTTTTCATGGTGTTCAGCTGAAGCTCATCAAACTATGGCTGCAAAAGTAGAGACATGGACATATGGAGTGAACTTCACCCTGATTTAGTTGATCGACCTTCAAAGACCTCATGTCTATGTCTTATAATCCTCATTCTACTGGTTCCATAGACAGACCTGAAGAGAGTACAAAGCAAGTAGTTGACAGGAATATTCAGTTAACGGAATATGCCCCATTTATGTGTATGGTGAATAGTTTTGGGTAGCACCGATGTGCATGATTAGATCAAGGCAGGTCAAAGGGTTTTTGTCTTGAATATGAGGGTAGAGACATATAGATGTAAGGCAAGACCAGGCAAGGAGATAGCAGGTAATCTGGTCCTCAGAGGTGAGGTGCATATACTGTTTTCCCCAGTTGCCTTCTGACCCCATCTCTCTGGTTCCAGTGGATACAACGAGCACTATCTAAGTGGGAGACTTCTGAAAACAGGCAACCATCCTGGGAACTCCAGCTCCAGGTTGGAGAATCAGTCTCTTTGATACTGAAGCAAGAAAAAGCAACTGCTATGCAGTGGCACTGAACTGCACCCAGGACCTGGATGAATCTGGATCCTGCACCAAGACCTGGGAATCTTGGGCTGAATCACTCAACATGTTGACTCAGGTCCTTCAAGATCCTCAATATACATGGCCCTGCTTCTTAGGTTATTGAACGTCTCAGCCTCCAGTTATCATAGTGTGGGAAGGCTTCATCTTATTTTCTGAAGAGGATGTTGCTGAAATGTGTTTTTGTAGAAACAGGCAACTAGAACATTTTTCAAGGTCATATCAGGCATACTGGCACCACCACTAACACTCCCTTTGATGTAATTAAGGACTGAAAAAAAAATTAATGGAATATTGTATGGTTAAATAAAAGCCTAAGAAAATGCTTTATTCCTGACAAAATTATTTAAATATCTATGACTAAAAGTAAAACAATGAGTACATTAAATTTGCATCTACATAAATACATGTAAATGCATAGGTATTTACATAAATATGTATATGTATATACACACACACAGACTGTTGTTTATTTTTTCTAAATAAAACATCTCTAGAAAAAGACATAAGAAGCTTCTAAGATGGGAAATGAATGGGTGAGGAGGAGACTTTTTCTATAATGTAAACTTCTGGATTCTGAATCAAATGAATATCCTACTTATGCAGAGGAAAGAGAAATATCATTGTTCAGGCTCAATAATGGAAAGTCGCTTTATAGCCACATGTTTTAACATAGTCCTAGATATATCTTTGTGCCACTTGAAATTATCCTATACTGAGGGAAGCATTTGAAATAGTAAATATAACATATTTTACATCATTTCTGGAACTTTCACAATACTCATTAGATACATGGTACCTGGTATTAGATATAGGTTTTCTTCTTTTCTGAAGTAGATCTGTCTTCTGAGAAACGATGTTTCACACAATGAAAATGCCTATTAGATTAATAATGTATTTTCCCAAACACTGGGGAGAGATTTGGTAAAGGAGGAGACTGAAACTCAACTTAAAATGATACTTCGGTGAAACATGTATGTAGCTACTAGATTTCAAGGGCTAGAACTCAACTGTAATTAGTTAAAACACTATTTTGGTCAAATTCATGCTGGGCATTAGTCTCTTGTGCCATAATGATATTCTCTGTACCATCTCCAAACTATTTTTTAAGTAGGTATTATTAAAAAAAAACAAAAACAAAAACAACCCAACTTAGGTATTCATTAGGTTCAGATAGATGAGAATAAAGCTTTGTTCTCAGCAGATGCCCCAGTTAAGCATAATAATCAAGTTCTATTTAATTTAGTGGCTGCCATCCTCACCTTCCCCTGTCAAAGTGAATCAACCCGAGTGCTAATTTTTGAAGCAAAACCTCTGTGATCATTTCACTCATGATTTAATCCAGATCTAACCTCAGGCCTTTAGAGGTTTGAGGTCAATGACCCAATTTATTCTGCCATCCGCCTCTGTATCAGTAACCATTGTTATTCCTCACCAGGATTCTACTACCTATATTATTCTCTGGGCGTGTAGTCCTAGCAAATTATGCTAGTAATTAAAAGTGATTTTAGATTGCAACTTGGAGAAATAGAGCAAGAGGCTCTATCTCTGACCTCTGGTAAATGGAGGGAAAGGTGTGTGGAGTATCAAGGCTGACTATGATGTAGGGGGCACCAGTTAATGTTCTCCAATGAGAAGAAATGTTGTCAAACGCATCCTGAAAACTCTAAAAGAATGATTTTACAAAGACCCTTTTGGAATTTGCACTCAATATGAAGTTTCTAAAGAAGATACAGATGTGAACGTTGCACTAAGTGTTCTTAGAGATGAATGAATATATATGAGCTCAACTGTGGAGTCCTTCTTTCATTTTTTTTAAGCAACTAGAAGCTTTTTCGTCTCTTTTATCCATAGCAGTTAATACAGTTTTGCGAATTTCCCTCTATGTTTTAAATAATTTCCCTTCCCTGGTGTCCCCACGGTCCGCAGGGAACCACACGCACGTAGGCAAAGCTCTCTTTAAGTAAAGGAGAAATCCCAGAGGTGAGGGTCCTGCCCAGGGAATTGCAGCTCAAGGGCTTCTCTCGTCCCAGGAGGAGTGAAACTGGGTTTCTGTGTCAAAGATGCTGAATGAAATCGGGGGTGGAATTGTTAAAATTGGAAGTGACCTATTTAACAATATGCACAATCCCCATCCTTGGTATAAATACGTCCAACTTTCTCATTTTCTCATCAAAATGAACTTACCACACACTTGGCTGCAGCAAGTCTTCTAAGCGACGTGCTAACAGAAGAAAGAATTGGGGTGACTGATTTTTACAATTCTTTGCAACCTTTATGACTTTTCATCCTCGCTCTCAATAAGAACAACCTAAAGGTGGCTTAAATCCCACAAAGTTTGGGGGAGAAAAAGTAATGGGAGGGGGTTACCGAGAGAAAGAAGCAGACAAGAATTCGTAAACTAGGATCATTTATTTGGCTCTATTACCGATCAGAAACAGAAAACATAGTTATCTGATCATTATATATAAAGTTAGGCTGTACATAATGTCCCAGATATCATTGCTGTGTGTACCTAATTTGACTTTTTCTAAAATTACTACTTAGAAAATCACCTAATAATTTCTGCTTCACCCTTCCTAAATCATTCAGTCATCAACTCTACATTTAAGGAAAATCACAAAAGTTACTACAAAGGAAGGTTAACCAGTATAATGATTATACCTTTACTAAGGAGATAGGAGTATATGTTGTTAATTATTTCTTTGTTAATGTAAGAAGCATATTTTCAAATACCCTAAAATAAGAAATGTTTTTTACAAAAATGGACTCAGCAAAGGTCGGGGTGGGGGTTCCTCTGGGCAAAATCAATTTGGGAGTCACAGTGATGTATCCAATCACACTGGTTAGCATTTGATGTCGGTATTTCATCTATAGGTTCCCAACATGTATTCAAATGAATTCGACATCTAGAACTTAAAACTGTATGACTCAAGATTTTCATTTGACAAGAGACACCTAAGTGTTTGAGCTAAAATTCCACCAGACTTGGCATGCTTCACAGAGTTTTTCTTTTTAAACAAACGAATATCTTGTTTTCAGAAAATTGCATTACTTTTCTTTTTCAAAAATTTTATTTTGGATGTATGACCTTTAAGAAAAGGTTGTGCTGTATATTTCAGCCACTGAGCATTGAGAAAATTGCATTAACAGTAAGATAATATTCTCACTGCCAAATGTACAAATATTCACTCACAGCAATCTTATTCTCCAAGGCCCCGAGCAATGCTCCATCATGTTAGCATGGTCGCCCTGACAGGAGGCTCCTCTGAAATCCATCCGCCTCTCTGTCACTCACAGCTCCCGCACTCTAACCAGAGTGGTGCCCACGCTGGCTGGGTGACCTGCGGCCTTAAAACCTGCAGTCCTCAGTAGGCAAGGAGTTTCTCCGGGACCTTCAGTTCTGGACTGACTGTGAGCTGTGAGCACGGGGGCTGGGCTCCATGACTGTTTTGGATAGAAAGTTGGAGACTCACATAAAAGCAACTTCGTCAAGTGTATAAAGAAAACCAACGTGCACCCTTCTCCACATCTTTATGTTTTTGACAAAGCGTTTGTAGCTTACAAATGCAAAAGAAAATGTTCTTCTTTGAAAGCTGTATTGTATGAGGGAAATATTATTATGTTATCTTTTATGGAGTATTTTTTTTTTTAAATCAAGAAGAACTTCTATCAATGCTGGTTATCCACTGTCTGCTTAAAATTCGACTTGCTTTACAGCATTAATGTCCAGCAGACTTAAATGGGCATATAAATAAATAAATGATTTCTGTCCCTTAACCTGGATTATTTTATGCAAATTAATGAATGATGAAAAATGATGCTATTTTATATGATTTTTATTGGCAACCGGTACATCGAAGTACAGCCGTTTGAAATGGAATCCTGAAACCTTTCTACAAAATTTAGACAGCTGCAATGCCCTGGTGGTGGTGGTGATGGTGAAGTGCGTGTATGTGTATGTATGTGTGTGTGTTTGTGTGTGTTCTTATTTCCTTTCCCTACACTGCTCTATCAAGGACTGGGAGAGTTAAACCCTCAGCAAGTTCATTTCTGGGCCAAATCTGCCAAATTATATGATGTGAATTGATGTCCACTAGGGTTTAAAACAGCAGACCCTGATTTAGGTTCTTAGACTGAACTTGTCTGCAATTGCTAGGGTGAAAGCTCAGTTCCTAACCATTAATTAATCTGATTCATCTCAATCTGATTCGTTGTATACTTTTTAAGGAATACAGCTAAGTGAAGTATATTTGGGCAACATAATGCATGAAAATCCAGATACACAAGTATTTCATGGAAAATAATTGCTATCCAGCTATGCCTTCATTTTTTATGATTCAGGATTTTTAGACAGTTTTACATGAATTCTTGATGTTAATAGAATAACTTTATGTGAAGCAGCAATGGGCAGATTATCCTATATCTACTCAACTGAAATATACAAATCGGTTTGAAGAGTCATGTTATTTTCTTCAAGACTTTGCAAGACTGGATTTGTGAAAAAATATTTTGTCTTACACAAAGACATCTTCCCTGATATAGAAGCTCCTTGCAAGTGTTAAATCTCAAAATAAATGAATTCATGCCTATCACATGAAATTTCTACAGTTTAGACTTTTAAATATCAGAGTTCCTTTTAATGGTATGAACAGGTTGTGGAGATTTGTTAATTTGAAATTCCATTTGGCAACAGATGCCATAACTTGTCTGGCATTAAAACTGAGTTTAAGGTAATCACTGCACTCGCTCTTTTGTTCTAAGTGCTTTACAATCCTTAATTCACATAAAACATCTGTGAAATTTAGTTAGGAGTGTGGTGAGTAAAATTTAATCCCTGTTTTTATACCAGCATGTCCTGAAACATGCTTATAGAGATTTCAATCTTCCTGGTGTGAAAGATCCATGTGGGAATCAACGGGAAAGCATTTTAGTGATATTCTATACCTTTGGGGCAAAAGAAGATTAATGTGCTAACAGAATTAAAACTATGCCAAGCGAAAGACTATTTCCTTCGTTGATTTTGACACCAATTGGAAGAATAACTATAGAAACCAGCGAACATTCGGAGATCATTTTGGTGGCCAAATAGGTCATCGTTAAAGTGAAAGAAAGTGGTATCTTTTTCAGGTCATTGATTACATATAGGTGAAGGAGACAAATTATTTTGCTGAGGTAAATGCATGAGTATTGCACATGCGCCTCCATGACATCTCTTATACTCATTGCAGACAACACTAGTCAACTGACTCTTTCCTGCGACCCCTGGATCACATCACATTCCGTCTCAATGCTGTGATCTTGGTCACCATTAGAAGTCAAGTACGGATACACACCAAAGGGAACCTGTGTGAAGCTCCTTTGGTAAGTGATTCCAGAATGCTGGAGAAATTTTATGTTTGGACAGGGTTTCCAGTGTGTTTAAATGATAGGGTATCACAAATAAAGCTACTAGAGGATTTAACATGGAAGAAGTTTCAAGGAAATCTAATCTCCTCAGTTGCTAATTTGATAATATTTACCTAGCACTTTCTATGTGTAAGGCATTGTGTTGGACACTGAGACAGCAAATATATACACATGGGTGTATAAACGTGTGCGCACACATGCATACAAGTGCACATGCTTCATGTATTTCTGTCCCACTACCTTCCACAACATATCTGTGATTGCCCATAGGTATTTACACATAAATGCTTATGTATGTGTATGTTTATCTATGCGTGTGTGTGTAAATACAGGATAATAAATAATGGTAAAACTCATGATAATGAAAAATGTGACTGGGGGAAAGTTAGGGCAGGATAAGATTAACAAGCAGAGCATAACTTCGCAGTGTGTTGTAAAGTATGTCACGGAAGTATATCATGATCTGACTTCAAGTTTCCTTCCTAATGAACAAAGTAAAGAAGGAAATATGGTCAATGTTATAGACTTTTCAGATAAGAGACAATATACTAAAGCCAAATAGGAGAGATTTTTCCAGACATTGAGTTGAGTAAAATTTTTCCCATGGAGTCTCATTTAGAAAATAGTACACTGTTTGGTGCCAGTACCATACAATAATGAAAATATTTCTGGATGTGATGATTCATCTAATAGCCCATGAAGTATACCAATGATCTAACACTCATGAAAAGTATAGTAAATCCATGATATGATTAAATATTGCAAGAAAAATTATTGCTCTCTTACAAGCTTTCATTTACTAAGAGTAGAATTTAAGAAAAATGACATTCAAGCCAAACTTCATTGAGGCGATCATTCTAGTAGGTCAGGGAGATGGTCGTTAGTAAAATCTGGATGATGGTATTGATGCTCCCATCCTCATACAGAGAACTGCTGGCTGAAGACTTGCATTTCACATGTAGATATTTGGCATAAAAGAATAAAGGGCTTGAAATAGTCATCTTCAGCAATGTTCTGGGATACAGAAAGTACCTGAAGCTGATTAAAAGAGCCTCCTAATGATTTGACAACTAGTCCTGGACAAATGAAAATAATTTTGTCATATGGTGGATGCTCTTCTTTTCCAGAGGGGAAAATGGGCACTTGATGCCTCCAGGTCCCACCCCCACAGAACTGTGAGGGTAGCTTCATTTGTAAAGGATGAATTGGAGACTCTATCATTAAATAACTCTGGGGAGTCAAGAGGAAAGACGAGGGTCAACAAATGATTTTTATAGCAAGGTTTCTCAAAGACTCTATGAGGCTCATGGAAGATGCAAATCTCTACAGCAGCCAGATTTTTATGTTAATTCCATAATTGGCCCATCTTTTCAGGAAATATCTCCTTGAACTAGCTTTCTATAGCAGTCACAGCATGTGTCAGTCAGTATTTTAGCCTAGAACAGGAACATGGTCCTAGCAGGCATTGTAAAGTTAGTATAATGCTTTTGAAGTTTGTCTATGTTATAACATGTGTCAGTACTTCATTTCTTTTCATGGTCAAATAATATTCCTTTGTTTAGTTATATCGCTTTTTGTTTATTCATCAATCGAAGGACTCCAGATTGTTCTTTACTTCTTCTATGGACATTTATTTACAAGCATTTGTGTGGACATAGGTTTTAATTTCTCTAAGGTACATAGATCGAAGAGTGAATTGCTGAGTCAAGAGTAACTCCATGTTTAAGTGTTCAAGACATTGCCTGATTACTTTCCATTTTCCCTTTCCATCAGCACTATGTGCATGCTCCAATTTGTGCACATTCTTGACAACACTTGGTATTCTCTGACTTTTTGATTATACCCCTCCTAGTGGGTACGAAAGAATACCTTATTGTGATTTTACTTAATGACATATGATGGTAAGCATCTTTTCATATGCTTAATGACCCCTCCTCTAAGTGAATGAGGTACAAATTGGTGAATTTGACTGCTAGCATTTTTAACAATATTAAATTGCATGTTCCTTCAAATGAAAATTTAGATCTCTGTCAAAGGTGAAAATCAGACTTACTGTTTTTAAACTGAATATTTAATTTTAATTAAAAATGAACATATTCTATGAAATACTCTAACAGACAAATGACCACATTATAAGGGGTTAGAAGTTATAGCTAACATAAAGGAAATTAACAGGCATTCATCTAAGCCTCACCCACTATTTTGACTCTAAGCAAAATTTAACACACTGTGAAGATTCACAAAGCGTTTGATTAGCTTTCACCTCTCAAGTCAAAATAATTTGTTTTAGGAAAAAAATGTAATAAAGCTAAGTATTATCTGATGGCTATCTCCATTTCTTTCTTTCTTTTCTTTCTTTGTTTCTCATCTTCTGCCAAGCCCAGGAGTTGGGTCCTGTTTTTTGAATCTTGAACTGGAAGATGGAAGATGGAAGAAGGTCGAGGGATAAGAACAAATGTGCATTAGATTCTTCTTTTATTTACACATGGTGGTAAGAAGTGAAGAGTCCTCAGGCAGGATATACATTTTCTAAAAAACTTTTCCATTCCTACATCATCTGTTTGAATCTAGATGATAGAACTCATAGTACAGGCTAGAACAATAGCTAAGATCTAGAGGAAACTTTCATTTGAACAATGGCTTTGCTATCCCACTTAGCTCACTACTCTAGAAGCCTGGCCTATTCATTAGAAAAAGACACTCACATAAAAGAGACAGAGGAAGGGAGCGATATAGGCTTTGGAAATTCACAAGGTAATCAGGAAATCCATAGAACTGAGGTCCCAAGATAATGGGAGGGAATTCCGAAGAAGGTTTAAAATATCTGCTGACATCTCAGACGCTAAACTGGTGGCTGAGTGTAAACCATATAAAGTACCAAGACCTGGGTTCACCACCCAAGGCCAGTGCTTTCTCCTCATCCTTCCTTCCTTAAAAATGCTTCTTCTTCTCCCTTTCTTTCTTAAACAAAATCAATACCTCCTTAAAACCTAGGTCTGCTATATTTTTATCCCCATTCATTAGCTCCTTTCAGTTCATGACATCTAGATCTGCAGATAATAGAGTGATACCATAATTTTGAAATCTTGAACTCTATGGTATCTTAGACAAAGAAAATCAGCATTGTTGTAACTAACACTGGTGAGTGACCTAAACATCATTCTCTGTTTCCTTATTTTTAAAGAAGAATAAAAACACCAACTTTCTATCCCCAACACTGAGAGCCTCTAAAAACCAAATGAGATGATGAATGTGAAAAAAATTTGAAAACTGTATAATCACATCATTAATGTTAACACTGTTATTACTAGTTTCAATCACTGTAGAGTTTCTAGCTACTCAGGAAGAATTGTTCTGAAAAAAAGGAAGTCTGAATTAACTAACTGCCAGATTAAGATTCAGGATTAATCTGTGAATTCTTCTCTGTGACCAGATTGAAAGTGGATGTATGATTCCAGTTGCAAAAATATGGGAAAAGAAATTTTGCCATAGACTTATTGATTTATGAGTAAAATAAATGTACCTTTGGCAGGTTTCAGATGATGAGACTAAGAGGTGGGATGAGGAGCTCTACTCCTGTAATTTAGGTGGCCAAAGTTTACCCATAGGCAAAATGTTGCTGCTGCAGTGTATATGACCAATAAACACAGTACAGTTAAATAGATCTTTCCAGAAATATTCTCACGTTTCACCTCCCTCCTCCCTTTTATTGAAATTCACATCTTCCTGAGATTTGCCAAAGCCCACGGAAATAAGAGGTTGTTTCTCTGAAAAGCAGAGGCCACCATTTTCTCCTAGTGTCAAGGTCTCAACTAAAAGAGCAGAACAGAAATATTTTGAAGCCAAAGAAATGTCACCACTGGTAAACCTTCCTAATGAATGCATAGATTTAGGACCTTATTTATCCTGAGATTTATTTAGTACACGCACTTGGAGTCTAAACACTGGAATGAATGTTTCTCCACTGGTTTAATAACTCCAAAGACCTCGCTATGTTTAAAAGGTAAACAGTCGCTCCATTCACTTACAATTCAGTCAGGTTTCTTAGGCTTGAATAAAGCTGTAAAAGTAAAACACCTACAAATACAGGCAGATCCTTGAGTGAGTGGCTTTTAGCCTTACCTTCAGCCAAGTAAGGTTGAAAAATTGTCCCCAATGAAACCTGGCCAAAACAAAATATCTCTGCCAGTGGTCCATTAGTGGCTTTCTTTATTAAAATAACACACCCTTAGGAGATACACCTTCAGGGAATTCTCACACATGGTCAACCACATTAAAAGATTTTACATATCTGCCAGCAGATACTATTTATTTGCCAAGGATGCTCTTTTTTCTTTTTTCTTTTACCAAATTGAGGCATAAGAATTTTCATCACTGAATGAAAAAAATTCCATATGTTGCTAAACAGGGAGGAAAAATCACAAAAAAATTAAATAAAACAAAAACTTTCTTTAAATGGCATTCAAGCAGAATTAAACTGTGTTGGCCTTTAAAGTAGCAATAGAGACTCAAGTAACAGAAATATGATTCTTACTCCTTCTTTTCTCTTGTTAGCACCACACGCAGATGGAGGATTAAAGCCCGGGTTTTGATGCTCTGTCATCGGAATCACAGACGCTCCGTAAAGGTCATTGGAGACGGCCGCCATCTTCAATAAAGAGTAACCGCGAAAGTGAAGTCTTCATGCTTCTGTTTTTATCTGTTGTACACATTGGACCTCTACTTTAAGATTCTACTGAGAAAAAAAAAGTGTTCCTTGCTTGCAAACAGTAAAAATGAAAAGACATTATTTCTTTTTTGCAGTCCCAAACACCTTTTTATTTATTTTTGCTATGTCCAGCACCTAGACCAAAGCTGAGCATTTATTGAACACAAAAGAAATGCTCCACCAATTTGTTTAGAGATGCACTCGCTGTTTCCAAAGTTGCTAAGTTGAGCAACTGGGATTCTAGAGCCTAAGGTGTGCTCGGGGTCTATGACTGGCCATGACACTGCGTAGAGTGGTCATACTGATTTGTACCAGACACTTTCACCTGTGAAGTGGTGAGATTATCAGATCTAGCAAAGAAGTGACACATGCTTATACTGAAAATGTGTGTTGTTTATCTGAAATTCTGATTTAGCTGAATGTCCTGTATCTTCTCTGGTAGCCCTATACATTTAGGAAGTTGCAAGGAATGAAAGAGTTTTTGGTGAAGAAATAGATGGAATCACATATCAGGTAAAGATGACCAGAATGGTAGTTGGAAGGCATAACGAATTGTCAGAGAAAATTGCCTGTGAAGATTGGAAATAACATATTTGTAGCCAGATTTTACCAGAACATCAGCAAAATAGGGGAATGAGAGAGAAATGAGCTTTCAAAGCTTACCAAGAATTTGGCAATCAGACAATCTATGGAGGCAGGAGCTACTTGACTTTTAGAATTTTGTATAAACACAATACCTAAAATAATATGTTATTCTAAATTTCATCTGAAAATGTGTGGAAGTTTAATTTGAAGACACATTCTGCATCAATTCCCTTTCATTTCTTTTTATTTTCCAGGGAAACCAGGATTGCAATTTCCTGAAATTACGGATTCCAACATGAAAATAAATGTAGTCCCCCGTTGGCCTGATGTCAGCTCTTTGACACCCTGTGCTAAAAACTATCCGACATCCTTCCCCTGCTCACTGCCATGCACAAGGGGTGAGACTCTTCACATGTAAATGATTAAGAACTTCTAAAGCTCCATTCTTCCCAGACCTACCTATCTCACTTAAACTGAAAAAAAAAAAACACATTTACATGAAACTCACCCACATTAATGCCTGGCTCTACTGACACTTTCACTCTCCTGAGTACATTTGCATTTTTAAACTGAATTTGGAACAAATCGAGCCAAGAATTCTGGTCGCTTGAGTACTTGTGGGTTGAGGACCTTCTCGCTCCTCTCAATTCATACAGGGAAGTGTAGATAAAAGCTATTTAAAAGCACCTCTTTGCCATAGCAGTAAATGCTCATGCTAAAAGCGGCACTTTTGTTACTATCTACAAGGGGCAAGAGCTGAGGAAACTTGGGTAATTTGGGTGATGAACTCTTCCATTAAAAGTGAAAATAATGAGTTTGCCTGCTATGTCTTATAAGGCAAAAGAAAAATCCTCAAAAAGCTAAAGTTTTAATTTCATTTTTGGGGTTCTACCTTTTGGTTCTAAGGAGAAAAGAAGTAGAATGAGGTCAAGCTGAACATTGAGTATCAATCATCAAAGCTATGACCTCACTGATGTTTTCATAGAGATAAACGATGAATGTATGTCACACACACACCTGAGTCATTAATGTATTTATTAGACTTTAACTCTGTAAAAGTGTAATTAAATCATTCCTTTCACTATATTCTTAAAACACAACAATAGTAATAGTAACATAGAATCTTGCCCCAAGCTACCATATTTATATTATTACTTCATATGGCAGGATTTACTTTGCAAACTTGTTTATCATTTGATTTTCATCTCTTGTACCTATGTGGTACCTCATTACCAATGAGGTAATAATGGAACTCTTCCCAAGACTATTCTAAAAGAGAGAAAGGGGGTCAATGAGAGAAAAGTCATTTTCAAGACAATACATCTGATTCTTTCAAATGCAAATTGAACGAATGTGTGACTTTGGTTAAAAACAAACTTGATTGTAATGATAGCTCCATGGGTATATGCACATGTTTTACTATATTATATTGTATATGTTAAACATGCTATCTTTATATAAAAACAATAACAAGGCTGATTCACATAAAGAATAAGTACATGAAACAATTAATATTTATTATCCTAGAGTCTTTGTGTGCCAGACGCTTAGGTGTGGCTTAAATGGATATTCTCAGTCAGGATATCTCACTAGACAACAATCAAGAGATCACCTGGGGCTGGCATCTCATGGGACAGTGCCATCCATGTTCAGCAATAACCTTTGATTATTTGGGGTGTTGGATGAATGTAGTATCTGGAGGGCTTCTGACCAAAGTTCCTGGCCATAGGGATCTCTGTGACATGGCAATTTACTTTATTCAAGTATATGAATCTAGCAGGCAATACCTTGTGCTGGCAAAAAGGAGGGGTCTATCTTTGTAATCTAATCTGACACGTGAGATTTCATCATAACTATATATATTGGTTAGAAGCAGTCACTAGCCAAGACCAAATGGGAAGAGAATTAATCAAGGAGGTGAATATCAGGAGGTGAGAATTCCCGGGGACCATCTTAATGTCAGCCCTCCACAAATAGAGAAGCTAGTGAATGCAGTAGCACAAAGTTATGTCTCTTCTCTAATCATGTCGGTAAGTCTTATTTAAGCTTAATTTTGTAACAATTGTCTGTTGAAATATCACTCAAATATACTTTAGATTTGCTTAGCTATAATTTTACTTAAAAATAATGTAGATATTATGGCAAAGATTGGATCCCTAATCCCATTTCTGCATCCATCACAAAACAATGATTTATTTCAACCTATCTTGCCCAGTGGAATGTGGGCACAAGTGGTGCATGGTTCTTCTTGTCTCTGCCGATCCTGTTCTCTTTTCCTTATTTGACAACACAAGGTGGAAAGAATCTGGATCCCACCATCATTGCTGAGAGGAGAGTCTCCACAGTCCTGCCCACTGTGTACCAGATGATGACTTGAGATAGCAGCTAATTTTTATTATAAGTCTCTGATGTTTATCCTCATGCATATGGGCCCCAGAAGCATCACTAGTGATTGTCACCCATAAATACCAGATCAAATAAGCCACCTAGAGCTATTAATGATATTGTTACTCAGTATTTATTGAATATTTGGTTATGATAGCTTCTGTGTGTGATATTCACATACATAAAACTTTGCATATTCACAATTATGAGGCCAGTTATATTATCTCAGGTTACAGATAAGAAGAAAACATTAAATGAGAATCATTATTGGGTGAGTAATCTAACTGTATTGGAACACAAGTGTATCAAGTTGGGATCACCCAAGACTAAACTGAGAAAGGTGAGTCTCAGTTGAGAGATGAAGGACTATGAGCTAATAAGAAGAGCACCCATTCTTGGAACTGAGTAAAGACATGAAGGTTTCACTGGTCAAATTTCTTGTTGGCTCTTGATGTTGAGGAAGAGGGAGAGTCAAAGATGGTCTTGAGGATTTTCAATTTCAGTGCTTAGAAAAATGTTGTATGAATTGATTAAGGTGAATAGAAATTAAGTTTTCATTCAATGATAGTGAATTCAAAAGAATGCGTTTGACATTGAGGAGGATTTGATGCTAAATATATCATGGTCCTAGAAGGAGAAAATGATGTTGTATTTCTATGGTTGAGTCTAAGATACTTGGAGGATTTAAGGGAAGATACTTAGAAGTGCTCATTTTGCTGTCTTCTATATAGAATGCAGATTAAAGCAATGGAAAGATAAATTATTCAAATATAGAAATATCAGATACTATTATTTCCTCTTAAAATATAGACTAGCTGCTTTACAGTGAACTTGGGGCTAGGAATCAAATATCTGAATTATCTTTTATTTTCTCTCCCTAGAAGAAATTCATGCCTTGAAATCAGATTAACATCTCTAAAAGGGTGGTAAACTAGATGTGTTTTACAGTCATTTTTGGTAATTAAGCATGACCAATTGAAAAAGCAGCTTTCATATTGTGTATGATATTACTATGTCATGTTATGTATGTACGTACATATATGGCATTTCACATGCTGTTTTGGATAGTATTTCTGTCAAGAAAAGGTCATGTTACCCTATGGCAATGATGAATGCTAATTTCGCATCAACTTAACTGGGCTAAAGGATGTCCAGATAACTGACAAAATATTTCCAGGTGTTTCTATGAAAATGTTTCTGGATTGATGTTTGAATTCTTAGACCAAGTCAAGAAGATCACTCTCATCTATATACTCAGATGGTATCCAAACCATTAAGAGTGTGAATTGAACAAAAAGGCAGAGGAAGGGCAAAGTCCTTCTTTGTTTAAGCTGAAACATCCAAGAGATCTATTTTCTCCTCCATTTGGACATTGTGCTTGGTGTCATGCAAGAACGTGGCTCTCTTAATCACACCGAATCACACCACCGGTTTTCTGCGTTCTCCAGATGACAGAAGGCAAATCATGGAACTGCTCAGTCTGAAGAAATTCCTATAATGAATCTCTCCTTTATCTATATCTATGCATAGCTTATTGTTTTTCTATTGTCAGAAAACCCTCACTAATGAGCGACTCAACACTACAGATGTTCATTTCTTAACCATGTACAGTCATTCTGATCAAACTTGCCTCTGGAAATATCTGTGGGGCAATGGTTCTTCTAGCTGTAATTCAGTGATCTGGACACTGCATTTCAAACACTGCCTTGACCAGTTGTCAATGGAAGAAGAAGGTGATAGTGGTTTAAACAGAATAAATTAAATGCTGCAGTTTGTAAGACACTCATTTCTACTCACTTCTACTCACAGTTCATTGGGTAGAATTAGCCACATGGCTTCAAGAGGGATAGGAAATATTTGCTTTCATGCCCCTGGCTATAGGGGGAAACTGAATATTTGTGAACATAAATACCACAGGCTACCAGGCTTACATGGTTGATAGAACAGAATAACTCTTTCTCCCCTGTTTGAAGATTTTCCTGGTTCTAAATGAAGTTTTATTGATATCTCTGAAATAATTCACTTCTCCGCCTGTCTAACTCAGTCTTTCCCTAGCCAATCCATGAGAACATATCTTAGAAAGTAAAGCTTCCATCAGAATATAGTATTACATGACATTGTAACCTATTTCCCCTCCAGAAAACCACCCTTTATGAATAAAACATGGGTGACCTTTAAAAACTTAGCAGTTGTACTAGGTGATTGCATATTAACAAGCTTTTTGAAGAAATAGGACAGGCACTGTATGTTTCAGTTAAGGATAGATAATAGAACTATTCAAATAATTTATTATTTTATTCAAGACAAGGAAATGTAACAACTGGCTTACAAAGTCAGCTCATACTTCCCTGAGTGTCATTGTATGTGACTTCCCACTTATCTTAATTGTGCTTTAACTATTAAATTGAAGATTCCTGTGAAAATGGCAATTCTTCTTTTCGATGTAATTTTTTTCATTTTTGTTAAATATTTCTGGAAATTCTGAGAGTTGTTAAGTAGGCAACAAAGCAAAGCAGAGTTGTATACAATGAAATTTCTTGGCCTCTCAGGCTTTACACTTCCTGGGCAATAGAAGCTCCTCAATAAATAATCATAGAATGGGAAGGGTCTTCTTAGAGGTTGAGCTAAGATGAAAGTAAAGGGAACATACTAGGGAATTGTGTCACTGTTATGAGGGAATAGTTAATCAACTCACACACACAAAAAGAGAGTTTTAGGTTGGGCTCCAGGATAGAAATATCACAAGGGGAGTGAATGAGGCAAAGAAGATTGAATCAATTCACCAATAACATACAGGGAGAAAGAGGCCTCTGCTCAAGGCAATGCTTCTAATTCAATTGTTTAGGAGGATTGTGTTCAAACTCAGCTCTCCAGAGTTCGAGGGTTCTGAGGGGGTATCTCAAGAGGCACGAAAATGGAGCAAGGAGGAATCTTTATTCAAGGGAAGTTGGCATTTGTCTGCTTATAAAAAAGGAGCTCAATATAAGATTGCATTTATGAAAAGACTCTGTTACCAATGTGTGTGTGTGTGTGTGTATGTTTATGACAACCTGGGGTTCCAAATATGGTGGTGTGTGTGTGTGTGTATGTTTATGACAACCTGGGGTTCCAAATATGGTGGTTCTCTTCAACAAAATGTGTTGCAATAGTCTCAGTCAACAGGCTGAAATAGAGGGTACAGAGACATGTGCCTCCTTCTCCATCAGTCTTATTCTACCTTCCCTCAGAATCTCCAAAGGGATGCTGTGTTAGAAACAGTGACATCCCGGGAGTCAGAAGCTTAGAGTCTTATTCTGACACAAAGAGGTACACTAAGGGCTGTGTGACTTCCTTAGGGAGCCGAGTTCTTTAGAAATGTTCTGACACTGTTGGAATTACTTGAAAAACACTCTGTGTGAATAGTATTATGACATAGATCACAGTATTATTGGTTGTGCTTCAGTGGAAAACGTTTAGGGTAGCAAGGGTCTCTTGGAGGCACCAGTTACACCACAGCCAAATTTCCCTCCTCTCATGCCTTACAGTTTCGTCTAGTTGTGCCTGGCTGGGTTCACTTAGCCGTCAGTGTACACAAGCTGAGCTCTCAGCATGTTAATATCTTCACATGTGACTCCCTTAGTCCACTGCCTTGGGAAGACCAGCTAAGATGATACTTGAGGATCTCTTTTGAAAAAAATAAAAAAATAGACATTAGTAACCACTTGCTATTATTGCTTTTGTTAAACTACTAAAATCTCTGTTCTACAAACTCAAATGCATCCTTTTTATTTGGGGAGACATTTTTTTGCTTAAGAATTAGGGCTTTTAAACTCACAGGTCTCCTGTGTGAGAAGGCATTGACAGTGTGGTTTAAAAATACATAAATCTGAACAGTGTTATCTTTATAGTAGAATAAAGGTGGAAAAAGTTTCGAGACTACCAAATTATACATTGCTTCTACCTGACAAGCAGTCAGTGTTTTGTCAAAATATACTTTGCAATTTTTGCTGGAAAATTAATCGCTTTATGTGGTTCCATTAGGCTAAATATGGCACCACACTGCATTGGGTGGAGGGACTAAGGCTCACCTCCTGTCCTGGTATGCTGGAAGTTGATGACCTCAGAACACTAGTTTTTGTGTCACTTACTTTCAAACTCTGGAATGTCCTAAGGAGTATTTCTTGCAGAAGGTGAGCAAAAGAGACACAGCTATGACTCAGGAAACTTAGGGAAGGGACCAGGAGAAGTTTGCTTTTTTTCCCCCCTAAAGGAAAAGCACAGGCAGGAATGAAGGTGAGCTGGAAAGCAGGCAGGAAGACAGAGGAGGAAGAAGCATTTTTACCGAGTTGCTCATCTTGGCTTTTCCCCACCCCTCGCCCCAGAACATAAACCTGGATCCTTGGAGTGTATGTGGCCTGTGTGTGGCTGGAGGTGGCTGATTTAACCTCTAGTTCACCAGGGCGCAGAAAGATGCTTTTTAAGGATGAGCGCTGAGGCGCACTCTGGAGGTTCAGGCATTAAGTCTGAGGCTGTGGGTGCATTCTCCACCCCAAGCTGAAGTCTTGCCCCAGGGGACAACCAAGATGAGCAACTAAATAGATAAATACAATGCCTCCTCCTCTCTCTTCCTGCCTGTCTGCGGGCCCGCCTTCATTCCTGCTTGCTTCTCTCCTCTTAAAAACAAACAAGCAAACAAGCAAGGAGCAGTGAGTGAATCAAGGAAAATGGCAGGATCTGTTGGAAGGAGGTACCCTCTTGGGACTCCTAGTTAAGGGCACAAGGACTTTTATGTTCGTTTGGGTGCGATGCGTTAGCTATAAATAAAATAATTCGCATCACTGCCTGTGTGGGCTAGTCACGAGAGCGTCCCAGACTGACTAAAGTCAATCAAATCTCTGTCATTTTTGTGACAAATGCTCATTTGAAACTCTTAGTGCCTGAGCGTTAGACCCTACACAACACTAACACAAGCGTTGATACAGATTCACCGTGATGAAGCGTATGCAATTACTAAATATGCGGACATGATTATAAAACCTATAGAATATTGCGTACGAATAACTATCTTTCCAGGGCTCAGGAGAGCTAGTTATAGACACACACTGAGTCTCCTTTCAAAGCTGCAAGATCCTTCTGCAGTCAAACACGCTGCTTAAATTTTCTCTTAGAATAACTAAGAATTTAATATTTATTGGAAACCCTGCAATCTATAGACTTCTGAATATTTTTTGACGTTTCTAAGATCATCATCTCCACTCTAAATTGCAAAGCAATGGAATTGAGTACATTTCGGCAGGTATCAGTATGTCCCCCAGGGGATGTGACCAGAAGGAGACGTCTGAAATAGTGGAAAACCGCGGATTTCACCGAAATTACTTCATCCTCTGTCATACGCCTTGAATTCCAGTCTATTGGTCACTTGTTCCTTGTGATCTCTGTGAGTAAACTAGGCCGTTTCATTTCATCTACAATTATGACAAGAAGCCTCATAACTTTGCTTTGCTTTGTTAGGCTCAGGCGGGCGGGGAGAAGATTGCCTCTAGGTGGCTGCCGCTTTATCTTTCTCCTAACTGTGCCGCCTCTCCAGAGAGCTGGGAGAGATATCCTGGCCCGAAAAGAGAAAAATCACTTGCATTTGTCATTTGAGCATTTAGGCTCCTAGGATTGTCAGAAGGATTCCTGATAGTTCAAAGGAAGACATGTCTGCGTGGGTGGGTGCGGGGCCGTGTGGTGGCCCGACCCGCACGCACGTGGCACACGCCGCATGTCACCCTTGGCGCCAATGCGGGGAGGGAAGGAAGGAACAGTGTGCAAAGCCCACTTGAGAAGTTTTCTCCAATGTGTCGTTAAGGTGTTTCAGAGCATCTGTGTGGCTGCCATGTGAACTGGATGGGAACACAAAGTAATCAATTTCAGCTGAGAGCACTAATTTATCACCTTGCCATCTTTTATTGCAAGGCAGAGAATCTCAGTCTCTCGTTGGTGGTTCCCTGTCTCACACACACAGCTCAAACGCACACACACCACACACGCACACACCCACCCACCTATACACACCACACCACACACACACCCCACATCACACACATACCACACACACACATACAACACACACGCTGCTCTCAGTCTCCAACATCACCCCATCTTTTTATTTTATATGCATTTGTCCAACTGCCAAATCAGAAATGCATGATGGTTCTATTTGCCTTTAGTTAGCTCGGGGCTTAGTCGCTGAAATCAACATGTTCCGTTCATATCCTGCAGGTCTTTGACATGATCTTTTGTAAGTTTGAGTCTGAGTACAGTCTTAGTGTAAGGCTGCTTCCCAGAAGCACTGTCTGTCAGTAAGCAAAGCTTCTTAGAGCTGAAATCCCAATCTGCGTGAACCATTTAATACAGTGGCTCAAATCTGACTTCCAAGAGCCTAGGTGATGACAGAAGCCAAATCTGCAAAATGGAGATTCAAGCCTTTCACGCACATAGAAGAAACACAGCCCCTCAGGTGGCGAGACTGTGGTCCAGCTCTTCGCAGTGACTTACCGGGACTGTACCTGCCAGTCCGAACACGGCAAGTCTGAAGCTGGGTCCGAATCACACAGGGAACAGGGGAAAGAACAGGGGAGCAGAGGAAACCGCGTGAGATAGTCATCCTCCAAAAATAAGTGCGCAGGTCTTAAAAATCCCCCCGGTTCCAAGCAAGTGTAGAATTATTTTTCTCAGCATGGGGAGTTCCGATTTTTCAGGGGACTAAAAAGCACCTGGGATATTTTATTGAACCCCTTCCTTCAAATATTTATAGCCAAATCTAGATTCAATTTTGCCATCCTGGTTACTTAGTTTTTTCATTAAGCCATAATGTAAAAGTTCTCATTATTTGCAATAAATATCTTGAGCCTGTGCTTTTCTCTGAAAGTCTGGCATTTGTGTGTGCTATTTATGTTATGATATGTGGCACCTCTACCCTGCCCCCCCTCCAAAAAAACTCTCTTTAGGCCACTGGGTCAAAGTTCATCTGTCCACCCCACATGCGTTTTCCTTTGGAATCCCTACAAGATCTCAGTGTTTTTCACACACGTCTAAAATCCTACCACACACTTATTTTTCCCTCTTAACTCCTAATATATTTTTTTCCTGCAAGCCTTGATGTTCTCTCTGTTACTCCCAATATTTCTCCCTAGACCCCAATTTCCTAACCAAAGCACATTACTGATCTGATGCTTCCACCAGCCTGGTAGCACATCAATAAACTAAAGATTATTGTGCTTTGTCAGGTTTTATTTTGTAACATTATGGGAAATTCTCCGCTGCCTTGGATGAGTGCATAAACTCTGATTGCTTGACAATTAACAGAGCTAGTAATAGAAAAGGCAATGTAATTTACCTTCGTACAAGGGATCTCGGTTAACAAAAATTAAACTATTGAACTCTCCTCTCTAAGGAAAGGGATGTCGCCTCATTATATTAAAAAGAAAAACAGATTCCAATGGCAAGTGGGCCCTCAGTCTGGCTGGGTGAATTTATTGTTCAGATTATGTGTTTTTCTGACATGCATACAAAATTATGGCTTTTAAACTGGACCAAACTCTCTCTTCATTAAATGAGTATTTCCCCCCTTTGGTACTATAACTCAAAAAGGGCACTCTAGATAAATAACATTGAGGGGGAGGATCTCAGCGTGCTTGGTGGTTCGTACGTTGGGGCTGTTCCTTATCTGGAGGACTGGAGACAGCTCCTGCTCTCTATCTCTTCCACTCTGCATCTCTGTCTTTTTGTATCACAGCACTAAAGAAGAAAATATACAGTGTAATTAAATACAGAGCCATCACGCTAAGAGTGAAGAACTCCCACAGAGCAGAGCGCTAGGTTTTACAGACTCCCACGGAGACCATATGAAGCTTGCATTCAAAATGGCATCTGTAGCTGGGAGCCTGCCTTCTGCCTTTTCGGAGATTTCTGCTTAGTTCAAAGAAATACTGTGTTTGAACATAGACATCCAAATAGCGTAGCAAAGTTATTGGAGAAGTTCAGGCTTTGCTTCCCCTTCCTTGAGAATTTCAGCCTTTACAACCTCCACTGTTTTTTGTTGGTTTGATTTTTGCTTTTAAAAATTTTACTAAACAAAGAAGAGAAAATATACCTTAGACCCCCGCCTCCACCCTTATTCCCACCCTTCCTACCCTCATCCCTAACAGTAACCACAGCTCGGTTGTCTAAATCCACTGGCTTAATTTAATTTTCTTTTATCCACTTGTTGCTTTGTTTCCTTATATTTCACAAGTAGATAAAATCATCTGATATTTGTCTTTCTCCATCTTATATATTTCACTTAGCATAATGCCCCCTGAAATTTCTTTCATTTTGTTATGAGTGGCAAAATTGTATCTTTTTTATAGCTGAATAATATTCCATTGTGTGTGTATGTAACATTTTTTATCTGATCTTTCAATGGGAACATAGGCTGTTTTCATACTTTAACTACTGGAAATAAAGTTGCAATCAACACAGGACATATATACTCATATATACATGTATCTTCAAGTTAAGCATTTCAGATAGCTTTAGATAAATACTCCTAAGTGGGATATCTCCATTATATGGTGGCTTGATTTCAGTTTTAAGAGGAATTTGCACACTGTTTTCCAAGATGGCTGTACTGATTTACATTCCAACCAACAGCGTAAAAGACTTCCCTTTCTCCACACCGTTCACCAGCTCTTATTGTTACTTGCCTTTTGATGTATGTCATTCTCACAGGTGTGATCGCTCTCTTCCTCTTTCATTTTTTTTCAATAGGAGTTCTTAAATGCCCTGTGAACATCCTCAAATTAGCCAACTAAAATTGTGGGTGTCTTGCTCTAAGGTATGTAAATGACAATGGTTGGGTTCCAGAAGAAATTGCTGCAGTTCTGGTCACATGAAATACAAAAATGGTGAAGCCTTCAAGTTGGTAATCCTGGATTCAGCACACTGTGACACATGGTTGTAATCCAGTCTTCCAATTGTTTGTTTTTATGATCTGTGAAATAAGAATGTTTCTGTATTTTAAGTTATTCAAAAATTCAAAAGAAAGATATTATTTATGCCATGTAAAAGTAACATGAAATTCAAAATGCAGTGCCACTAAGTAAGTTTTCCAGGCATACACCCCGTCTCATGCATTTATCTATGGTCTGCGTCTGCTTTTAGCCTATGGTGGCAGAGGTCCATAGTGGTCACGGCGACTGTATGACCTGCATGCAACACCTAAAATATTTACCATCTGGCTCTTGCTAGAAAGACTTTGCATGCTCTGTTATAAGTTCATGGGAGACACACTTCTAACAACAGAAAAAATTGTGGGTGAGCAAAGAATACAATGGACGATGAATGGGTAAATGGGAATCTTTTGAAAATTATCATGTTCACTAAAGAAAAATATATTACCAAGGACTGTTTTGTTTGAAGGAGCCCTCCAGAAGTGGGCCGGGAACACTCTTGGGGATTATGTTTTGAATGGATATGGAGCAGTCGCAGTTAGAAGGCTATTTCAGACTGCAAAGGCACGAGGAAACGATGAGGTCTCATTTGGAAAGGGTGGGACTCTCAGGAGAGACATGTGTAATCCTCAATGACAGCGAGAAGTCTAGGTTATTTTAACACATCCAGGGAAAATGAATTATCTTCTATTCTGCTTCTGCTATTTAGGAAGAGAAGGAAAATCACAGATTAGAGAAAAAGTAAAATTTTAAAGTAAAATCAAGTTCAAGGCAAGATAGCTGGGGAATGAATGGTCTGCACCCAATGTCATCGAAACAGATAGTTCTTTTTCAAAAGATGGGAAATAATAGGCAAAAATGTTTCTCTTTATTGACAACATAAGGCAAGACAGTGACGGTGTCCTAAGATAAAAGCCATCAAAGTATACCCACCATATTTCATATAGCATTTGGGTCATTTTTCTGTAACTATTTTTTTTTTTTAAATAAGAAAAAGGAACTTCTGTAATTTTAATTACATGGTCAATTCTAAACTCTTATCTAATAAAATCACAGTGGATGAGAAAAATGCAATATGCCGTCATGGTCATTTCAATTTTAAAATAAAACAAAGAATGCAGAGGGTTAAGCCATTTGGAGCTGTTTGCTAGTGTGCAAGCTTCCATATATGGCACATTGGTGGAGGATTATTTACAATGTGATTGGCTTTGGGATTTAATTAGAAAGTAATGTAAAAGAAAATGCTTGATTATGAAATGACAATACAGTTGAGTTAATTTGACTTGTCATGTAATTCAAGAATATTTGTATGGTTTTCCTTCTGTATTGGGTCTGGACCACTTCAAGGATTGCCTTATTTTTATTTGCTAACTTTTGTTTTATTTTACTTTTTGTCCACGGGATGCTGTCTGACCTTAAGATACTATTGAACAACTGTAAAATAGTTTGCCTTCGTGTATGGCTCTGGTAAGCAGGGAGCAAAGAAGCACAGGAAGGGTTCACTGCCGGGTGTCTAAGATGACTTGCATGCTCAAGAGAAGCAACAGACAATGCGTGAAAGCAGAGCAGACAGCATCCTTAGAGGACAGGAGAGTTGTATTTAAAAGACAACATCAGCATGCGAAATTCAAATTAAATATGTGAAATTCATTTCTTTAGCCTCCGAGTCTTGGCTCTTTGTAAGTGGTTATGTGTGGGGGCCTGGAGGGTGCATCTTTGTACATCTAGTAGGTGTTCACTGATTCACTTATATTGAGGATGGAACTGTGTCAAGCTCTAGGGACACCGATGAATGAGAGAGAGGTTGATCACAATCTAATAAGGAAGACTAGCAAGGAAAATGAGGATTGAATGTGGAGCGATGTGTGTACTGGTAGAAACGGACATTAGAGCGTCAAAAGTCTCCTAACCAAAGCCCAGAAACAGGGATGGAGGAAAATACCAATGTTCGAAGATGGGGCAAAGGGACCTCTCCCCATTTTCTGCCCTTTCCCTCAATCCCCTTGGAGTTTAGACGAGGAGTTCACAGTATGAACGTGGAAGGAGTGAGACAGGGGTCCGTCTTCCTCTGTCTGTCTAACCTGTTTCTTTTTCTTTATTCTCTCTCCTGAAATAGAGTGGTGAAAAGAGCAATGCCATCGTGTCCCTCAGATAGGTGGAACTTTTAATACCCTCTTGGGCATTTATAAAAAAATGCTTGAAACTGAAATTAGCCTCCATAAACAAACAAGAATCTATTTAAAGAACCAACAGTCATCTGTGAAAAAATACTTCAGATCATTTGAGACTTTTTGTAAAAAATAGAAGAGAAAGTAAATACAGCATTTAAATATCTAAGAATACTCTTTTGTTTTGCTTTCACAGATATTTAGCTGAGATAATTCGTCAAAAAAATTTTTTTCAGTTCGTTTCTAATCCATGAATGCAATCTTGTGTGACCTGGTCACTCTTAATGCAATGGCCATATTTGAACAGTGAGCTTTGAGGTTGTATAATAGTTCTCAAAGATAGATAATGATGAATGTTATGGATTTGTGCATTGGGGTTTAAAATTGCCCTGTGCTGCCCTGAGCCTCCTTACACATACAAACAGTACAAAGAGTTTAAGATGGGGGGCATTAGGCCCAACTGGTGAAAGCTTTCCTCTTCTCATGAAGAACAAACCTCTATCAGATGTGATGAAATCTCCTACTTGACCCCTGTCTAACCTTCAGCCCCAAATGCACAAAGTAAGATAGCGCTAATCCCAGAAAGCAGGTTTAAGCAAACAAGTCCACAGTCTGCTGTGCTTTGAGAAGTCCTATTTTACTTACACACATTGGGTAATAAGAAACCTATGACTGAGGTAAGTGATGAAACTCTTGTTGAGAGTTTCTATAATTCACATTAGCTCTGTTGGTATCAAAATATCTGCTTTTCTCATGTCTGTTTTTTCCCAGAGTGAGGTTTTACAACTGTGCAAACGTCATAGATTTTCATAATATATATGAGTCTTAAATTCCTAGGCAAAATATCTTATTTAACTAATGCAAACACCCTCATTTGTTGAGTAACTAGAATTTTAAAAAATAGTTTGATATTTTTTAAAAAATGGCAATAACTATTATTTATGGAGCTAACCAGCCAGTCCTCTTAGTTTCGCCAATGCTGGAGATTTCTAGTGTTGGTAAAGAAATAAAAATATGAGATATTTCCTTCTCAGGATGAACTTACCATTAATACTTCAAATTACATGTTTTTATCCTGAAACAAAATATGGAGGAAACGGAATACTCTGATTACATTTGCGAGATATCAAAAAAGAAAAAATAATTATAAAAGTTAATTCAAAATTATCCATGAGTCATACAAATAGAGATACTATAAATATTGTATGTATAACCAAACTATCACCTTGATTGGGTGTTATAACCTATGGTGGTTTTCCCTAGAAAAACCCGTAAATCAACATTCATCTATACACACTTAAACCAAATTTTGAGGACACAAAATTCTTTTAACTTTAAAATGAATTTAGCTATACGTGTTTACACAGTTAGGTGTGTGCATGTGCGTGTCTGTTTTTGACCTTCCCATCATAGGTATTCTGAATATTGCTTACACTGTGTATGTTCAGTCTGAGACTAAAGTATATGGTTTGTAGAATGTTAAATGACTTTCTTCGGGAAGGCATGGTAGGATGGGGATGTAAACAATCTGGAAGTGATTTAAAGACCAGCACCCAGGCACGCCCTGGTGTAGCAGTTGGGACTGCCTGCTTTGGCTGGGATGACCTGCAATAATGCCAAGGACTCAGGTTCGTATCCCCAGGCTGGGTAAACAACCAAGATGGACAACTAAATAAAACAAATAAATGCATAAATGCTCCTTCCTCCTCTCTCTTCCTACCTGCCTGCCTACTCATCTTCATTCCTGCCTGTAGTGCAACTTTCCTTTAAAAATACATAAATATGTGTATGTGTATGTGTGTGTGTGTGTATACACACACACACATATATATGTATATATATATATACATATATATATATACGGTGCATTTCTTACATTTATGGCTGGAGCTCGTTGAGGCTGTGAGTGAAGATATGGGATCAATTACATGCTGTAGAGAAGGGCAGAAGGCTGAGGGTGTGGGCTGAGTGGGATATATAACAAAGAGGGGTCCAGGGAACCCCAAACTGCAGAATTCTTGATGCCCGAGTATTGGTGGTTTCTCACTTTTTAAGTGAGAATATTACCTTTCAACCTTAAATCCATGCTGGTAATGAGGTTGCCATGTGACTGCATGCTGGATATATGTCTCTAGCTCTTCTCTTGCAAAAACTCCCCAAAACTAAGCAAACAAAACCTATTGTATATCATGATCTCTGTCATAAATGTGATGTTCAAGTCAAATAACATAGGCCTTTTGCAAAAAATATCAGAGAAATTTCAGAGTGAACAACTAATGTTCCTTTCTAAGTTACCAATGACTAGAACATTATCTGCCGAAAATTTAGGAATAAATAGGAAATTTAGCTCAAACGAGTACAAATTTTCTATTAGCTAACTTCACAACTGAAAAAAAAATTTCCCCTGTATAGATCCTGAACAGGCAGATCATGTTTAAGGGGGATACGTCTTTAACCTTTTGATTCTAAAATTTCTTCTTAATTCAACTGTTAACTATTCATTAAACAATGACTCTGCTGGTTACTGTCTTCTTCACCTGGGTTCTCTGGGAAGCGAAGTTTCGGGCTTACATGCTGCTTCACTGTTAGGAGACACAATCCCAGGGAAGCAAAAGGGAAGTTAAACGAGATTAAAGAGAAGAAAAAGGAAGGGTCCATATGGGATTTCTTACTGAACCACTACCACATTAGAGCAGATCTTGCCCTGCTTTGGACATCATTTAAATGGCTGTGCCTCAGGACAGTCCATTCTACAGGAGGAAAAGACTCTACCCTCCAACTCTGGTCTTCTTTTGGTCAAAGGTTTGCCCCCAGGGAGTGCTGCTCCTCCTGCATTTCTGGATTGTTCATGCCTCAGTGTCAATGGTGAAATCTTGGGAAAGGATGACTAAGAAGTGATTTGCTGGGGGGTGGGGTGCTGGGTGGAATCTCGGAGAATGAGTCTTCCAGTGTTAACTGAGGTGGGAATGAAGAGCCAAACACCCTGGATAGAGGTGCCGCTGAGGGGGATCTCATACACATGCCAAGGAAACTACGATGATGGCGCTGTCCTTTAATGGAAGGTAGTAATGGATCAATGGCCCCATCTGCCACAACCAACTGCGATCATTACCTGAGTTCCATAGCAGTGATTCCATGAGATTCAGAAGAGGACACATTACTGCAGGTCACTGAAAGGAGTGATAGGACTATCTAATTGAATATCCGAAGATAAGATTCGAGCATCTAGTCAAAAAGAAAGTTGAAAGAGGACGGAGGGAAGATGGTTTTAAGGTGAGGGGGAAAAAAATCTGTAGAATTATAGGCAAGTGTGGTCATAGCTTTGAAGAAATGTAAAGAGTACAGCAACTCTATCCAAAATCTGTGGAGTGTATGTGTGTGGTCAGGAAAACTTTTCAATTTGTAAAATGCATTTAATGCTAAAGCGATATTACAAAAGCAATCTGGAGAGATAGCCTCCAAGCAGAAGTTATCTTTGAGAAAAAGAAAACAACTGTATCTGAATGAGGGGGAACTCAGCTCACTGTCTAAGCATCCAGTCCCTATCAAATATTCTTATTATAGTATACTAACAATAATTAGTAAGAATGATAGACAACCATTTGTATTTGCAATGAAAGAATAATTGTTGCTCATTTCTCTCAGTAGTGCCGTTATTGAATTAATCACACCCTTGATGAATTACTGAAACACGGAGTTAGGCTATTGTAGGCGTCCTGATTTTTTGCAGCCGTTTAAGACTGTTTTTATTATGAAGTGTTAGAGCCCTGTGATGGCAAAGTTAAAGAACTGATAGAGGATGGAAAAAAAAATTTTTTCTCTTTCTTTATGTCTTTTCAGCCAGTGTCCGTGGAGTAGGGGTCCGGTCTGCCACCTTTGGCTGGTGTAATCCATGTATATCCCAAAGGATCTCAGTTCACATCCTGGTTCTGGGGAAACAACCAAGATGATCAACTAAATAAAATAAAGTGCTTCTTCCTCCTCTCTCTTCCTGCCTGCCTGCCCCTGCTCACCTCCATTCCTGCCTGCTCTTTTTCTTAACAAAAAAAAAAAGTCTGTTCTTGTGCTTTTATGTGTTTAGAGTAGTCTGCATGTATTTTTGTTATTATTGACATTATGGAGAGAAGAACAATTAGTTGTTTTTTTTTTAAGAACTTGCTAAGCAAGACAGACAGAAAAGAGAATAGAATCATTTCTCCCCAATTTGGGTGGACTGAAGTCAAGAACATAATGACAATTTAATGTACTTTATTATGTCACATAGGAACATGAATGTGAAAGAGAAGGAACTTCTCAGGCAAGGTTAAGGAGTTAGAATGTGCACGTCATTAAAAATCTTACTAGTTGATTTGGTTGTTTGTTGTTTAGCATAGAAAGTCAATGTGACTGCTTTGAATAGTTTAGAATTTGGTGTAAGGATCTGGTTCTTGGAAGTGATTTGTTCAGTCCATTTATTCCTACAATGTTGCTAAACTAATTCTACAAAATAAACTCCCTTCAGTGATTTCCAATTCTCTAAACGACCCCCAAATTCCTTATTATGATGATTGCAACGTAACTTTGCAAAGTGGACATAGCTTTTCTGCGTGGGCGAAAATGCCTGCTGGTTGAAAAAAATATGTTAAGAAATTAAAACCAAGCTTTGCTAATCCACTTCGATTATCATCTCAAAAGTGGTAACTTTTTCATGGTCGATTATGACTCTTACTGGGTAGTAATTCATCGCAAGCAGCACAATTATGCTAGAGAAGATTCCATAGACCAGCAGTTCTTTTACAGCAGCAATCACACACACACACACACACACACACACACACACACACGCACACACACACTATGTCCAGCATTGTGAGATTCCTTGGCTGACACTAACATGATGTCTGATGACATCACGGGCTTTTAGCAATTCTGTTCTTCCAACTCCATACTATTTTAAGAACATGCAAGAACAAGATCGCTCTGCCCAGTAGTATTTTCCTAAATCCAGAAAAACCCTGTTAGTATACAGCCCATTGTTCATGCACTTGGATAGAAAATGAATCCTATCTTGTCCCTTGAAAGATAATTACATGACCACATTATAATACGTCTAGCATGTGACCCAGCTGCTGGATTATCCCTAACCAGTGTTATAAAGCTGTTCTCCTCTCCTGCCTAAACAAATTCCTTCTGTCTGAGTACCTTAAAAATTGAAGTTGTCAATAGAGTTTGTTTCTAGAGTGATAAAATATTTGTGTTGGTTGGAGGTTAATTCTGAGCTAGTTCAGAAAGATAAAATTAGGTACCTCTAGGTCAAAATAAAATGTTTAGTTAGGGTAAGTTGGAAAATATTGCTTTAACCAATTGTTTCATTCCATTGAATTCCATTCACCACCCCGGAACAATGGAAATGAGGGAGCTCCCAGTTTTCTGCTAAATCAATGTCAAGACCAAGAGCATTTACATCCTCTAAGGACAGGCAGGAGCAGCTGAAACTTGTGGGTAACACAAGTCCTGCAAAACACACGCATCAGGGAATCTGCTTCACCCCTGGGCAGATGGAGCAAGGATCAAGTCTGGACTATTTTTGCCACAGGCACACTGCACCAAAAATCTCTAATGTGGGAACAGGACCCAGTCCCTCACCACCAGTATCTGGGAGGTCAGAAGCAGTTGCCTTGAAGACATTCTAAATCTTTCATGGAGCATGCCATGCTACACCGATATGACCTAGAACAAGATGCAATTACAGACCAATTTGGTAGAACATCTTTTAACATCCTGTCTTATAATTGCAGAAATTCTTAGAAAGAAGATCTCTTTTCACACCATCAGAAATGACTCTCTGTGACCCTCAGAATCAAGCTGAAACCTGGAGGCCTTAAATCTGTGCCCTCTGGCATCTGGCCTCCTTAACCTCAAGTACCAGTCTTTTCTGTTGCTACCTGTACCCCTAACCTCCAGTCTCTCGCAATGATTCACAGATCGAGGCGTGGGCTGTCACAGTGCTTCTGGGGATGCTTGGCACAAATGACACTCTCAGTTTTGGACTCAAATAAAATCACCACCATTATTTTTCTGCCAAGTTCCTAAAAATGCCCATTTTCTAGATAAGGAATCTGATGTTTGGTTACATGAATTGCCCAAGGTCACACAATAAGTGCTGGAGCTGAGAATTAAATCCATTTGTAATACTCTAGAAGCTGAGTTCTTTATCTCTGAGCTACAGCTTCTGAATTTAAAGCAGCTCTAACATGATCTGGAATAGTAGGCACTTGATAAATATTTGTCTCCCTCACCACTGAAATATAAATCTCCATTTACTTTAGTGATTTATACATAGGTGATTTGTCCATTCCCGTTTTTCATATTTCAAATATAAAAATAGATGGAATAATAGTTTCCTTTAAGTTTCTACTTAAAGTTTTGGGGCATTCTGATGATTCCAGATTGTTTGTGATCCATAAACAATAATAAAAACATATCACATTTTCTAGGAATCAAATGCCAACTCTGAGAATCTGGCATTAGCCTGAAAAGTCACATATTTTAAATAACACTTTATCTACTTTCTCCTAACACCTAAACCATTTTAGGAAATTATTAGTATATCCAAAACTCCTGTGTTGTCTTTAGGAATTGCAGTCTATTCATAATATAGCTTAAATAACAAAAGGAGAAAATGGAAATTGATAAAGCTAATGAAATAGTCAATACTATTGTATTTTTAAAATAAAGTTTTTAATCTATTTTATTATAAAAATCATAGTTATATTGTGAAGAATGCTTAAAAATACAAGAGATAAAAAAAAAATCTACAATCAGATATGCCTACAGATGACTTCTAGCTGTAGTCTCATGTCAATGTTTTGAACTACTTTTATTTATTTAACCTTTTTTTTTTTTCACTGAGATAGTTCTGCCTGTAGGATTTTGAATTCTGCTTCACTTAGCAGTCTATCATGTTTACTTTCCTCGCTACTACAAACAATTCATGAACAGAAGTTTCTCATTCACTACAAGTATACTTCATCATTTGCTAACTACTTTCCTGTTGATATTTCCTTATGCCTCATTTCTACCACTATAAAGAACAAGATATTGATGTCTAGTGGGCAACAGGCATAGAACTTTATTTTTTTTGCTTCAATAGCTTCCTTGATCTGGATTCTAAAAATCTGAATTATTGAATTAGTGGACATAGTTTGAAGATTTCTGATACAAAGTGAAATTTACTTTTAAGAAAATAAAGCATATGTCAATTTTCACTCAGACTAGTCATTTGTCACCTTAGTCTCCATTAAGTTTTCTAAGTTTAGAATTTAAAAGACAATTGAGTCTCGAATTAGTGTTGTATTTTTGGAGAAAGCATCTAGAAGTATTGTATCTGCACCCCATGTTCGTTGTAGCATTATTTACCATAGACAAGCTGTGGAAACAACCTAAGTGTCCATCAACAGATGAATGGGTAAGGAAGATGTGTTTTATATACACAATGGAATGGTAATCAGCTATTAAAAAGATGGAATCCTGCCATATGCAACAAGATGGATGGAACTAGAGAAAATTATTCTTAGATAAATCAGAAGGAGAAAGACCAATATTAGATGATCTCACTCATATATGAAATAGAAGGAATAGACCAAAAACACAGACAAAACAAAAACTAACCCTTGAACATTGACACTAGAACTAAGGTGACCAGCAGGGAAGGGGGAAGAAGTGGTGGGTTTCAGTGGACAGTGGGGGAGAGCTATTAAAATGCAGTGGAGAATGTGGAGTGTTACCATACATTTCATGAACAGTGAACCTGAACACTGACATTTACATGACTTTCTAAATCAAAGATGCCTCAATTAAAACAAAACAAAACAAGGAAACAAACAAAAGATACAAACAAATCCCACTTATAAGGAAAGTGACTTCTGCTAGAGCAATTGCTATTAAACCCTTCTATACACATAGTCTTTAGTCCATGCATCCTCTTCTTTCATCATCCTATTGCTTTCACTTTGATTTTAAGGCTGGGGGAAGGGAGTCCTTGGTATGAATCTTTCCATGAATGTGCCCTTTAAGTAAGACAAACCTTTGCTGGTCTACATGAATCATCGAGCATGAAACGGAAGATGAGAGTTATTAGTCAGGCACGTATTGCCAACAGTTTTATTCTTCAACTTTTCTCTCTTTGCTTCAGGGTTTTCTTTCCCACAGACTTCTAATTCTATTCACTAGTGAGAGCCAGTTACAGGAGTAGAGAAAATAATACCAAAACAGGTCAAAAGTTCAGTATGTACGTGTGTGTGTATACGTGTGTGGAGTGGTGTGTGTATATGTGAAGAAGGGGAAATGGGGCTGTGGAATCACTAGAGAAAAGGCAGAAATGGGGGAGAAAAATAGGTAAATGAGACAGGAGGCGTGGCACATAAATTATTTAACCAGAAGTAAAATGTGTGATCACTTGGAAAACAAGTTTTAATGTAGAATTTGACCACAAAGGATACAATGCCATAATACTAATTCCTACATTTGTCTCTGCATAATCTTTTCTCTAAATAGTTTCTAATTTTGAGGAGGTTCGCTTACCTGAGTTTGAATAATAATTGAGTGGCACAGTACAAACAGAATGATATTGCTATTGGAAGGTTTGAGTAGAAAAATTACAAAAAGTACATGTAACAGAGTGTCAATGCTTGTGGGTAAAGAAAAACTGGCAATCTCTAGTTTAGATTTCTGACTTTTTACCTTGTTTTAGGCAATAAGCTATGTTCTTCCTTGAATTTAATGTCTAAGGAAAGTCTGCTGTAATTGGAGTTTGTTCCATTAATTTAAAATAAGTGTATTTTGAATTATTCAAACATTTTTATTTTTTTACCTCATGTAGAATCATAACACTTTGCCTAGTTTACTACATTCACAGCACATGTGAAAAGCTTCATGTTACCAAAGCATTTCTGTGACACTCAGGGATGGATAAAATCTACCTGATATTGCAGATTCTTGAGCTATTTTTCATAAATGTCTCCATCTTCTTAGGGTATTGTATTCTGATTGCTCTGAGTCTTAAATGGCTTCTTCCAGTTTGCTTTCATACTATTGAAAATATCACATTCTAATTTTGATTTCTAAAATAAATGATCACGTGAGTGTTAGCCCACCTCTAGTTTCAAAGGAAAATGTTGGTCTAAATATATAAGCTTAAACCAAAAATACATGTGCTATAGATATTGCACATACACACAGAGAGAAAGCAATCTAGTTGGTATTTGTTTCTTAACTGGGACAAGAACTTTGCCATGAGCTGGATAACTTCAAACACACATGATTTGGGGAACACATGGGTCAATGGTTTATGAACAAATGTGTCTTCTCATTGAACTGGAGAATTAGCGTTCAAGACACATAAATGCACTTTTTGACCCAGCTCATTTCTACCAGTGAAAGAAAATTAGTGATTTGTGATCTGTTAACTATGCTGTTTTTGTTTTTCTATGTGCTTGCAGTGAATTAACGTCTCAAGACATTACGGTTGTAAAGCTTTGCCCAGACATCTGTGTCAGGAGGGTAAGATGATTTGACTTCTATTCTTGGTTGCAGAAGTTGAGTGCATCTGTTTTATTCCTTTAACATGAATGAGAAGCAGTGGTTTGGCAAAAATAGTCACAGATCAAATGGATATGATGTTTCCTATTGAACTCACCAAAAAAACTTAGACTGTCAGTATGGTGAATAATATTTAGGCTAGGTCTAATAAAATTCACTGACCACATATTGTTGGAAAAGTCACCTTCTATGATTGGGAAGGAGAGAGGGGATAGGGTAAGCAGCGCCCATTCCTTAATTGAGCACAGAGATCCTTCATAATGTACTCCTATTTTAACCCTTAATCCTTCCTCCAACTACTCCTGCCTATGTGTCCCTAAATCTATTTTCTCCAAGGTGATACATGGCTCTTCTTTGTCCTATAACTTTGCCTAAAAATTCTCTGCCTGCTAAATAAATCTCTTCCCCTAATTCCCACTCTTTCTTCAGTATCTAACTCAGATTTTATTTGGTTTTTCTCCAGGCAATCAGTGGCTTTCTCTTTTGTGACTGACTCATATGGTCTCGCATTAATATTTGTTTACAACGAAACTCGGAGGAACTCTTTTGAGCTCATAATAAAAGCAATCATTATGCCTAATACTTCCTTCCCTAATAGCCAACACTAAGTCTGGAAGATAATTGCCAATAAGTAAATGTTGAATGAAAGAACAATGAATGGATGACTACTGGTCACTATAGTATTTTTGAAATATTACTAAAATAGCACTAATCCTAGGAAGTAAGTCAGCCATAAGCAGGGAGGCAGGAGGAAGGGAACAGAGGCAGTTCTCCAATCAAAAGGCAGCAAATTATGAAATGGCACCAATCTGAAGTTCTCCAATCAGTTTAAAAGGGGAAATTAATGGATCAATCAAAATGCTTGTTCCACCTCAGGATGCCCCTTGGTGACAATGAGGGCTGCCAGACTCTTTAGAAACTTTAGTCCAAAGCTTCTCTTGACCTTTTCCCGTCTTGGAATATGGCTGCCCTTACCCTATCTCATAAAGAATGTACTGTCTTCAACAAACCTCATTTGCTTTTGCTTACCACTGACTGTGCTTCTTTCTTTGTTCTAGGAGTGGGTGGGTCCAACGAAATCTTCTCCTGGACTCATAAGAACCCTGAAGTGAGACCTCAGACCTTTATGCCAACACTAATGAGCACATGATATAATTTCACTAGTTACAGGAAGCACAGAGACTTCAGTGGGAACTATAGTCCTAGCCTTGTATTGTATTTCCTTGTATTGTATTAGCTATTTTGTTTCTACTAAAGACCAAGCATGATTTCACAATTATTGTTTTTTCTATAAAAGGTGAATCAGTGATAAATGTGAAAACTTACAATGATGGTGATGAAGGAAAAGGATTTCAGTTGGAACACTGACATCACAGAAAATCTTGCAAATGAAGTTTGAGTGTGTGGATTATTCCAGAACTCAGGACCCTGAAATCCAATAGCAGATGAGAAGAGAATCAAAGAAAGAAAAACAATGAAGTTGAAACTCCATTGAAAAATGGGCAGAAGTCTTCATCCTAAAACTTCCGACATTCACCATCACAATTCATTTGTATCTTAAACAACATTTTGCTATTTACTCCCCAGTTTCCAAGTCTTGCACTCTTCCTTCACTGTGATATTATCAGCTGGAAAAGAAAGCTGGCTATGAAAGCGTTATGTTAAGCACTTTTGCACAGGAACTTATTGCTTTAATAAGTTGGGAAAATGCTCTTAAGGAAAAAAAAAATAACAACAGTCATTGAGGAGTCATTAGAGGGGAGAAAAAAACGTTAATTCTCTACAGATTTCACACTTTCCTTACTAGGGAGAGAAGCATGTACCCAGAGGTCTTAGCAAAGAGCAGGAGTAAAGCAACTACTCATCTCATCACTGGAAAGAGAAGTTTGCTTTGGGGCAAGGCACAAAAGACAAGAGAACAGACATTCGCAGCGTCTGTGCTGGAAGCTATTCCCCGTCCTGATGGGCTAGGGATTCCAAGATGAACAATGCCTTGTGCCCAGGGATGATTCTTAGAAAACACCTAATTGCCTTTTGATGACAAAATTCTCACAGCGTGGAGCCAAAGAAGATTTGCATATATGTCATCTGCGCCCTAGAACCTCTTTAGAAGTTACTGCTTTCTTGTAAGTCTTACACTTTTTAACCAACGCTAAGAATAATATGCAAACCTGAAAACAAGGCTGCTTACGTCCTCCGTGGAAAAATACGCATCTTTTCTAGAACATGATTGTTTTTCTAACCAACTGCATGGCTGGAACTGATCTATTCAAACAAACAAACACATTTGACTTAAAAAGATGAATTTATGGTTAAAAAATCATAGCAGTATGAGTCATGTGAGTACCCAATGAGAGGGAAAGGTACTGATTCACTTTCCCAGCAAGAATCTTCCACTGAGTTTCCTGGATTCCCACCACCTCCCTACACTGTCCTGTAAAACTCCACCCTTAGCTACAGCCAGGCAGTCTTTCCTACTTACGTCACAACGCTTGAACACTTTTGCATGAGGTGGTTTTAAAATTTCAGTCCAGTGTGGGAAACAAGGGCAGGAAGAGAAAAGGGAATGGACTTTCTACAAGCAGATTGTCTGTGATAAAATCCAAGAACAATCTTAGGTTCAAAGCCATCACCCACTCACCCGACAGTCTCTCTGGATGATTGAAAATGGCTTAAACAAGTACATATGAGTTTAAAGAGACACTCAAAATGACTGAAAAGCAGGCTGTCCAAAGAGAAGTCATGTCAGTCCTTTGACAAATAAACGTGGGCAGAGGGGGCCATGGGCTTCCCGGGGGCTCAGGGGCCTGGAGTGAGGAAGCAGTGGTGTGTGTATCATCAGAGCAGTGGGCACCCTCCCCGTTCCTACTATTATATAAATGTTATATTTGTTAGGCTTGCTCCCTCCCCGACCACCCCCCAAGCAGTTCATAGACAATAAAACACCAGGAATCCCCGAAGAGTGGTAAAATGCTGACATGATTTAAGAAGGAAGACTCTGATAAGAAGATAAAAATCTAATAAACAGTCTAGAGAAGCTTGGTGTGTCTCAGGCGCTTGCCAGTGCAAGCAAAGTCCTCCCAAGGAAAACAAAAGGAGCCTTAATAGTAAGGACATTCCACTCACAGACCATCTGAAGGAGAACGCTAAGGCCATGACCTCTGCAGGCTGTAGTTATGAGCTCTCTGACAAGAAAATATTTGATTTGGTTCAAGAAGCAAAATCAGTCACTGGATTTTTTTTTTTTAATATCTTTTTTCTTCAATAAAAAATGTATTTTGTATGTGCTTGAGAGTTGCGTATCCGTGGCAAATATTTCTCCCACCTATGTTGTTTTTCTCTTTTACTTGGTCTTAATTTCTTCTTGGATTTTAATCAACCCTCGGAAAAGGTGGATTCACAGGCCCATTGATTTCCCTTTTTTAATTAACACAAGGCTCCCAAAAGCTAATCTCAAGTTTCACATGTGAATCTGAAAATATATAAAAGCATACATTCTCTGCAAGCAACAGAATGAGAGACTCTCCGAGTTTTATTGCTGAAGATTTTAAGAAGAACTCAAGGAATTTATGTCTATGAAATCTAGAAGAGAGAATATTGTACAAAAAATGTTTAAATTGCTGCCCAGGCTTTACTCAAAGCCAAGTATATCCAATGTCAAAATCTTGAGCAATTTTGCTGCAACATTGATAGAACATCCTAATAAGTTTTTATTGAGTTAAGTATGCACTTGATATTTAGAGGAGTAAGTAGAATTCCAGGAGAAAATAAGATTTTGAAGGACTCTTGCAGTACATTTCTAAGAATATTAATGTTTGCTGACACCAGTTTACATCATGATCAGCTTAATTTAAAAATTCCTGTTTTTCTTCATCACTTGCACAGAAAACATTTATGCTGATCAGGCTTAATTAACTGATTAAAAAATATGTATTTAGTTTTTTCTTCCAAAGAGGAAGGAAAATGGGAGAGAGGTATAAATGGGCACAATCTGGAAGCAAACAGAGAAGAGCTAAGATGAGGTAAGAAGAGATAAGATGAGGTGAGATTTGAGAACAAAGTAACTCAGATGAAAAGGATAAACAAGAGAACAGGTAGAGCTCCTTGGTCTTTGGAATCCTCTGGGTAGGTCTTCAGGATACAAGGCTGGGTCAAAAATCATGATTTGGAGAATGATTCTAAAGGACTGGGGTTCAAGAACTTTCAGGGTCAATTGAAAACCAGAAGGAGAACAAAGAGATGGGTAGAAGAGATACTAAATAGGAAGAGGGAAGATCAGAGTCTCGGATCAATTAGCAACTATTCCCTTTCCTATTTGCTTACAAGCATGAATGAAGGTGTACATTTCCTTGTGGGTATGTAAAATGGAGAATTTTAGAGCTCTAAGGGACACTGCCATGGAAAAAAAATGGGACTAGTAGTAGGCTGACCATATGTACCATTTTAAATGGACAGTACCTTTTTTCTCCATATTTTCCAATGGTTTCATCATGTTAATATAAATGTCAATTTTGTACCATTTTTAGTAAACCAGGGCCATTTTTAACACAAGGCAAAAGAGCAACTGAATTACCCCTGACCCAGTCTATTGAGGGAGCCCAAAAGCAGTAGCTCCTTTTGTCCCATATTAAAGACACTGCTTGTCAGCACTGACTGCGGTGGGCTATGGCTGCTACTGCTGTTCCTGTTCCCTTACCCTGCAAGGAAACAGGAGCTGTATGGGAAGAGATTTCCCCTGCCTACCCAGATCTTGTTCTTCAAAGGTAGCAGAAAACCACAGTGTGATTGAGCTGCAGGTAAATACTATTGGGTTATTCCTGGCACTGGGAGGATTATTGGGCATTTCTGGCACTGGATGGTTTTATAGTGGCATGTGTTTTAGGCAGGACATTTAGAATGGAGCTTAGCAGGACAAAAAATTGTTATTTGCTCAAGGTGCTAACATTCCTTGTGCTGTTCGTAGCCATTTGTAAGAAATCCCGCTGGAATACACATTGTTACTATGTGATGACTGATTGGCATAGCATAGTACTTACTTGCTGCTGGCCTGGTTGCTCTGCTCCTGCTCGATTAGTCTGTCTCCAACCTTCCCCTCAGTCACCAGTGCATAACCCTGTCTTGTTTTTGTCATCTCAATGTCCTATTTTGTCTCAAGGAAATATTGTCAGGCAAGCTAGTAGGCTCATTCAGTTCCTTTCCTATGTAGCCAGAACATCCTTCTACATAATGATGAGGGACAAAATAGTGAAAGGAGGGGGTTTTAAGAACAAGAAAACAGGATGCATAAGTACAGGAGAACAGGAGATTAGTTAACTCACAGGCATGCTGAAAATAAGTCAGCACTACCCAGAGAAGCCTGAACCATCCAAAAAAACTAATCCCACCCAAATAGCTAAGCACTATGCAAATAGGCTAGCACCATGAAAACCCCAGACATGCTAGGGATGGACTTGCAGAAAAGATATTTCCTTAGCAACTCTCAGAAACTCCCTCACATGTACATACATACAAACACATATACATACATGCATGCATGTATATATGTACATAAGACGCTCCCTCAGGTTATAACATATGCAACATTACTGCCTACAGAAATCTTTCTCTCTGTGTCTTCTCCTAATTAACTTGCCCTGTGCTGTCATCAGGCCTGTCTCCTTGATTTCTTTCCTAGGCTGACTTGGCACCTCGGTGTACCTCAGTGCACTCTTCCAACTTTCAACAATGACATAATATATGCATATTTAAAAATACATTACACAACACATGCACGTTTAACAAACATATGTAAAGCTGATCATTCAAAATATAAATACACATATATGTTTAACATATTTAAAGTTGGTCATTTTTTTAATGCACATTTTGAACTGAAGTGAAGGGTCCACATCTTCACAATCAATTTGAGAACATTAGCTAAGAAATTCTTTCCCTTGGGCTTTTGGAAAATGTAGTATACCTATACTGATATGTTAACCAGAAGACCACCACTTCATTTGGTAACAAACATTCATAACTGTCCAAGCCCGATTTTTAATGTCATGCCCATTCTGAGCATGAAAGCAGAAGATCCAAATTGCCTATGATAAACTTCTTAGCAGTCTACAATTAAAATAAAGAAAATTATTATGTAAAATAAAACAACTCTGCACCATGACATCAGAAATATGTTCATGTTTTTATTTTTATGTGGATTTAGATACCTTATACTTGAGTTTTCCTGAGTTAATGTTATCCTCTGGGGTAAGGACATTTAGGTTAAGTAGCTATGTAATCATAAAATGATATTTGGACAACCTATTTTATTTGGAAAGTATATTAAAAGCATGGACCTTAGAATCAGGCAGCCTGGGTTCAATTCTTGGTGCCATCATGTGCCAGATGAGCACCTTCAGCTATTAAGTTAATCTCTATGAGTAATAATTTCCTTATTTATAATGGGGTCAAAATAATACTAATCTCTAAGAGTAGTTATGAGGATTAAATGAAATAGTTTATGCAAAGTGTTTAAATTAGTGCCGAACCCATAGTAAAAACTTGCTATTATTAATTACAAAAGTAATATATGTATCTCAAAACTTTATGGAATGCACAATCTATGTATTTATTTATTTTTAAACTGATGTTATTGAAACACATTTTATCACATTATGTTGGTTTATTATGGCATTTTTCACAATAGTCAGGAATTGGAAACTACCTAAGTTCCCATTGTTAGATGAATGGATAAAGATATGGTGTGTGCGTATATATATATATATGCATATATATGTAATGAAATATTACACCGATCCCAAAAGATATGAAATCCTGTCACCTTTTTACTACATGGATGGAACTAGATGAGGAATATGCTAAATTAATTAAGTCAGAAGGAGAAAGAGAAATACAAGATGACCTCACTCACATGTAGACTATAAAGAAACAAAGCAAATGAACAGATAAAACAAAAACCAGTCCTTGGGCATTGGCAACAGAACTGGAGTTACCAGCAGAGAAGGGGTGGAAAGGGAGCAACTGGCAGTGGAGCCCAATGGTCAGTGGTGGAGGACTTTGAGTCAGTTTTGAGGGTGGGCATGGTGTGACCTGTATTTGATGAATGATGAATCTGCATATATGGGCTTACATTATTTTGAATATCAAATTTACCTCAATAAATATTTTTTAAAATTATAGGTTTATGATGTGCTTCATTGCAATTCAACATCTTTATATAATACATTAAGTTCACCACCACCAGTCCAGTTCTTTCTTCATCATATAATTTATTCCTTTTATCCACTTTGTCCATCCCTCTCCTCCTTCCCGTCTTGTAACCACTAATTGATTTTATGGACTAAAATCTATCTTTTAATTTAAGTCATTTGTTTGCTTAGCTTCTCAATATTCCATACTGAGCAAAATCAATGTTTGTCTTTCCTCTTCTGGCTTATCTCACTAAGGCTAAGTCCTAGATCCATCCATGTTGCTGAAAATGACAAGGTTTCAATATATTTATTTATTTATTCATTTGTTTGTTTATTTTTAGAGAAAGGTAAGCAGGCAACAGTCCAGAAGGAAGAAAGAGCAGGAAAAACACTTTACTTAATTGTTCATTTTCGTTGTCCCCTGCACCCCAGGCAGTAAACTCGAGTCCTTGGACTGTATGTGAACAGTAGCCAAGGCACAGGCTTAACACCTGAGCCATTAGGGAATACCCGGTTTAAACTTTGCTTTATGCCTGAGTAGTATTCCACTGTGCACGTATATCACATCTTCTCTATTCACCCATCTGCTGATGGCGACTTGAGGGACTTCTAGCTCTTTACTATTGTAAATAATGCTGCAGTGAAGATGGGAACGCAGATCTCTTTCAATTAGTGTTGTTTTATTTAAAAAAGAACAAAACGATTTCTTAATCCTAATAGCTGGGAAATATTACTGGTTTTTGTAGTTCTCATTCTTCGTGTGTGTGTGTGTGTGTGTGTGTGTGTATTTTACAAAACTGGAATGATTAGTGTGTGTATGCATTTTTAAGTAAATTTTCACTGAGATATCGTTGTTTATAGCACGTATGTTTTCATTGTGCATTATTATAATTGACATCTACACATGCTATATACCATGATCATCACCGGCAGCTTATTTTCTATCCATTTTCTAGTGTATGTACGCTTTTCCTTATTTCTTTCATTTCATTGATTTCTCACATTAATTATAGATAGGTGGCTCAGTAGGTAGGTAATCTAATCTCCTCTCACATGGAGGTAACAAAGTTTAGTGAGAACTTCTGAATGTTTGAATGCTTTGCAACATAGACCATGATAACTAATGCTGCATTGAGCATCTTTCTGTACAATCTCATTCTTGTTTTTCCTATAGGAGCATCATGATATCTAGCCTTCCTTCTTCTTCTCTTCCACAAAAATCAGTTCTCTGAAGTATGCTGAAATTCATCAAATAACTTACTGAAAACTTAGGCTATAAATATTTCCACATAGTAGCATATTTAATTTTGACTAAAAACTCACAGGAACGATTTGACCTGACAACAGAAAAATGAAGGAAGCAGATGACATTCAACTGAATAAGTGCTATTTAGGTTCATTTGAAAGCTCTGTTAATACCACCTGAAAGTGTGCACTAAATTCAGTAGAATCTGCTCTTCCAACAAGCTCCTTTGAAGTGCAATTTCTAAGATTATTTTTCCACATTTTCTTTTCTTTCTACTATGTTGTATAATGACTTGTGGGTTAAGATGGGTTCCACATTCTTAAACGTTATGCAATATGTGTTACGAAAAATTCTGCCACCTCTACTTGAGGTTCGGGTTGATTATATTTAATCCCAGTTTGAAAATTTCAAGTCTTTAACTTTAAGACGTTTTTCTAATTCCCAGGATTCATCTTGATTTCCAAATAGGAGAACTTTCATTTCAGGGAGGCTAAACACTAGTACTTTAGACCACTACCAATGGCTTTCAATATTTTTGAAATCTACAAAATATTCAAGGATGCATTCTTAGCAGTCATTTGTAGGTACAAGAGTCATTTCCTAATAAAAATATTCAGTATTCTAAGTACAATGTGAGTTTTTTAAAATTCAGCTAGAGTAAAGTTTTGTCTCTAAAATATTAAAATTAAAAACCCTTTGGTAGAGAAAGGTTAGTAAAATCTTAAATGTATTTATAGAGATAAAGTAATAGATAAAATGCAATGATATAAGAACATTTAAAGGAATGCCTCATGCATTAACCAATTTTTAATGTAAATGAAATATATTTTATAACTACAACATACTGTCTTTGAATATCAAGAAATGTCCTGGAAAGGGAAATTTACCAATTGGGTCTGAAAAAGTGAGTACTTTTCAAGCACAATATAAAAGTCCTTTTACAATTATTGTTCTTTTTTTTTGAGAAAAATGATAGACAATGTGTAGATAATTTTCTATTTTATTTCAGAAAATCATTGATTATCGTGACATGTCAAAAATGACAAAAACATCTGTAATCTTTCCCTTATTTCAACCTCAAATTTTCATCTCTTTAATGGTCACAGATGTTAAACATGCATCCATGTTCATTAAATATAAATTTGCGTGCAATTATATAGACAACTTTAGGAACTAAAAAGTCACTGCTTTAAGTATTCATTTAAAAGTTTTTTTAAGTTATCAGTGTAATAAAAACATTTTTTTCAATATTTGAATTTTTAATTTTTTGTTAGTATGTTTGTAAATGTATTTACATTTTGGTTGAAAAGCAAGAATTTCCAGCAAATAAGTTAGAGGAATCTTTGGAGGAAGTTTGATTAAAGGAGACAGGAAATAGTTGCCTATATTGTCTCAGTGATAGTCTATTAATTGTGTTCTATATAAGACAACAAAAGGTTACCAATGGTTTGCAAAGATTACCTGTTGGTGCTTCCTGATTCCACAGTTGTTCATTTTGTGTTGACAAAAATCAAATAGAAGGCATTGCATTGCCCTGACGAATGTCTACAAGCAACTGCTTGTAAAGACTGTGCAAGATAAATTCTTGGGAAATCAATTCGTATGGAATTTGGACAGAAGCTGAGAGAAAGATGGTCCCCTCAGTTATGAACATCACATCTATGTGCAGAGTCCTGAGCACATTTCTCAGGCTGCTGTCCAAATGATGTGTGGCTTGCAGTAGTGAAGAAATGACTCGTAGGTAATGGTCCTCATTCAGGTGGAAGATGAAGGCCCTATGCCTTTTGCCTTGTCTTTTTTCTTCCTCTTACCAGATCCCAAAGAGCCAGTCTTCTGTAATTACACCTGACCTCAGATTCACCATCATTTACAAACAAAATAACCCTCCTGGCTCAAAAGAAACCATCACAACTTGTTGCCAATTTTTTTCCTTCAACAGTAATAATGCCTTTGAGTCTGTTGATAAATAATCAAAGGTCTCTTCCCTTCCTTTTCTTTTTAGAGCATTCTAAAGAATCACCCTGTGAAAAACTGAGTCATGTATTTTTCTTGTTACTCAATGAGAATATACAGAACTGGATATAGACATAGGGAAGAAAGAAATCTTTTGTCCAAAGGAAAAAAAAAAAATGAAGAGGCAATGGGAGAAAAATGACACGACTTAAAAATAAATCTAAAAACAAAAACTGAAACTAAAACCAGAATAGGCTTGACTCCAGTTCATATATCTGACATACATGAACGTATCTGATGTCAAAGGCATTTCCCCTAGTTCTCATGCTCTGCATCACATCTTCACATCAGAACCTACGGAAAAAGACATTGCTGCAAGAAGTCTTCCTTTCTCTCCACCTGGCACACTTGGAATTCTCCACACCAATTCATGCCTTTGCCTCCTTCTCCTCTTCCCCCACCTTCAATGTGTTTATTCTTAGCCCAGGAAGAAGTGTGTGCCAGTTACTGTACACAAATCATCTCCTGGCTGAAGTTTTTGGTGGCAGCCTAGAGAGGAGAAGAGAAAAAAATTAGAAAAATTTCAATTTCAGGACCATTATTATTTTCATTAATCATAAGAGACGCTGTCACCCCTGTCCTTATTCTTTAGAAGGAGATCTATTATACGGTCCATTTAGTCCCAGCCATATTACCTCATATGTTTTCCTGGCTGACCAAATAAGACTTAAGAGATAAAACAATTTACTGTTCATTATGATCCGTGTCACTGGAATCAATCTATTAACCTACATTAACTGGATATGTGACGATATCTCACATACACGCTTCCTCAGTTTAAAGAAAAGGCTAGAAAATGGGGAGTGGGCAGAGAGAGTGGAGGGACAGGAGAGGAAAGGAAATCAGGGCCCATAAAGTGCAGCAGACGTATAATTTGCCAAGCGAATACAACTTCATTTTCCAGTGCCCACTGCTGCGCCCTCCACATCTTCACGTAGCCCTTGACCTGTAAAGAAGTCTAACAAATTGGCTTCTATTGTGGAGCCAAAAGGTGCCATCAAAGAAGGGACGGTTCGCTGGTCCTAAAGTATGATGGGAAATCTCGGGCTGGAATAAAGAGCTGCCGTTTTTATGAAGTTAACCCATTAAGGTTAGGAGCCAGCAGGAAGCTCCAGCTGGGTGGGGGGAGGTGGGAACAGCAGTAGCCAGAGGAGACAATCCCTCCAGCCCCCTCATTCAGACACAGGGAAGGCAGCAGGGTGAAGCAAGAACCAGATAAAAACCACCATCATCTTCCTACTTGAAGCAATAAAAATCACCCTCCTGGCCCCCTCTATTTCATATTAATTCTCCCTCCTCTCTCCTCTCTCCATGCGTGAATGATCATCGGCATCTCAAGAAGAGGAAACGAATCAGTGGGTGATCTTGATGCATCCCTGCATGGAAATATGTTTTAGAGAGGTCAGGAGAGATTTTAAGCTGGTACATCACCAGAAAGTGGCTCCAGCATCCCAATTATCCTGCATTCACAACTGCTGTTGAAGAACTCATCTGGATGTTGGCTTACATGAGGTCAATTTCCCTATGAGCCCAGTCCAGGGCTGCCCAACCCACTTCCATCCATGGCACTTGAGTCCAGGCCATCCAAGCTGCACTGTTAGCTCAAGGTCAGAGCAGGTTGTAACCGCCCTGGGTGAGCACCACCTGTTTCCATTGTGTGTTGGAAGGAAGAAAAGTTGAGACTATTCATTTCCATTTCATGGGTGATTTGGCCCACTAATTACCAGAGGAAACTGAGAGACAGAAATACAAACCTCTGTTCTTCACCCAACCTCCTCAGTACTAGGGTGAAGGAAAAGCACCTGTTGTCTAGCTTGGGGATTTTCTATGGATCTTGTGTTATGGTGGCAGAGAGCGGGGATGCATCTCTTTGCAGTGGAACCTGCATTAATACTTTCTGGAATATCCTGATATGGAGAACAAGAAAAGGAAGACAGCTGGCACTGATGCTATTTCAAGTCATTCCTACCTAATCAAAGACCAGCGTCACACAGACAATAATCACAAACTTGAAGAATGTTGGAGAATTGTAGTTTCTTTGCTAGTGACATCAGTATGCCTCCTCATGAGTTTTCTTGGGTGTTTCACTAGGCAGGTAGGTGAAGTCATATTCCTTTTGGTTCATATTAATAGGACTGCTTTCAAGAAAACCAGGTGGTATCTCTTCTACTTGAAGACAGACATGCAATTTCTTCTTTTTCCTGAAGGACCAACAAAAAAAAAGCAAGCAAAGCTAACCATAAAACCATATTTATACTTGTTATTTCTCCAGAGCTTGAGATTAAAAGAAGCAAAACAGTTTGAACCGTATTTCAAGGCAAAATTTTTTGTTTTCAAATTTCAAATCTCTTTAAATAGTATACCAAAGACTTTTTTTTTCAATCCAAGCATTTCTCTCATTTTTAATTTCTTCATTCTCTCTACAATGCAAGTGGGAAATAGGTCTTTTAGTTTTCTACTCAAAATGATAGAGAACACAGGCATTTCATAAGTGTTTATGAAGTGATGGAGACGTCAATTCTTCAAGAATGAGTGGAGAAAGTGGGTATTGTGTAGTCTTCTGACAAGACTTTCCCTTCAACTTTTGACTTCATTCTGATAAGCATCTCTATTTATGTTTTGGTAAGCGTTCTCATTGAATTTTTCTGATTATTTTCCTTCTCTTACTCTTACCCTGGATTCATTATGTGCAAAGACCTTCATAGGGTATGCTTCAATGGAAAGACAAAATCTAAGACATTTGTGGTCATTCCAGATGTTGTAGTCTTTGAGGGGCGTCCATAGTCATGAGAACATGGTCTTGTTATACTTAGAAAATGCAAGAAAATAAATTAAACTTACTAAATAATTCAGCATATTTATTGAGTACCTACCTTAGGATATGGTCTAGACATGAGGGATATGGTAGCGAATAAGTCCCTACCTTCTTAGATTTTACTCCAGTGAGAGAGGGAGACAACACAAATAGATAAGCACTCAGAATATAACATGGTGACAAGAAAGCTATGGAGGAAAATAGAGCAGGGGAAGGAGGATAGAGAGCATGATCATTGTGTAGGTAGAAACAAGGGAGGGATTGCAACTGTTATTGATTTCTCATCCAGTTATCTATTGCTGTACACTAAAACACCATAAAACCTACTGGCTAAAACAAAATGTTTTTTTCTTATGATTCTGTAGCTTGATTGAACCTTAGATGACATATCAGTTGAGATCTTCAAGAATTTGCAATCATTTGGCAACTGAAACTGGAAACATCTGAAGAATCGAATGGGATAGTTGAACAAGATAGCTCCTTTCTTCGTACTATGTCAGATGGAGTTTGGTCAGGCATCTCTCTGGTTCCAAATGACTTCTCTACGTAGTTTGCCTTGGATTTCCCACAGTGGAGCTAGTTAGGCTCCCTACATGCTGGCTGACTTCCTCTATAGCAACTATTAGAAGAGATCTGATGGGAGTGCCAAGGCTTCTTATGACCTAGTCATGAGAGAATAATGATGTACCATTTCCTTCTCATTCTGTTGGTCAAAAGCAGTATCCTCTCAGATAAAAGGAGAAAGGGATAAGCAAGGCATGAATAACAGAACCTGTGGCTCACTGAGAGTGAGGGGAAGGTCATCTTTATAGACCGGTTGCCACAGTGTTAAAGGGATGGCCTCACTGATAAAGTGATATTTCAGCAGCATTCTAAAGAAAGCGAGGGAGCAAACCAGGTTATGTCTACAGGAAGAGATTTCTGAGCAGGTGAAGTACACATACACCACCCGGGGCACAAGTATTCATTATGCCCTTGAGGATAACAAGGGGACCAATGAAAGTAGAGTAATGTAAGATTAGTGGAAATAATTAGGAATTACATCAGAAAGAAATGAGGGATCAGATCATGGATAAACTCAAAGACCACTGTAAGGATTTTGAATTATTTTGAGTTTTATTAATTGATGATTTTAAGCAGAAGGCTATGACCTGATTTTTGTTTTAAAAGCTCACTCTGGCCTGTTATGTTGAGAATAGTCTAAAGGAGAAACAAAGGAGACAAGAAAAGCGCTATTGCAATCATCCAGGTAACAGCAAATGGAAGATTAGAGTGGAAACTCAATAAGAAATAGATTCCAGTTGTATTTTGAATGTAGAATCTCTAAAGTTTCCTAAAGGACTAACTATGGTCTATGAGAGAATGCGAGGAAATGAAGATGGTGAATACATTTTGTTTGTCTTTCCAGAGTAACTAGAAGATGGAATTGCCAGTTTTAAGTTAGAGATTTTGTGACCTGTAGTTTGAGTGGAATGATCATCAGGAGTTTGATTTTGTATATGTTACCTCTGAGAAGCCAAATACATATTCAAGTGAAAATAAAAATGGATAGTTGTGCATGGAAGTCTCTAGTTCAGAAGAAATTCTCAACTAGAGATAAGCATTTTGGAGTCATTGGCATGTTGGTGGAATTTTAAGGTCATCTAGAGTTTGTAGAAATAAAGAAAAATTGTAAGGATTTATTTGTAATGGGGCGGTGGGAGAGAAAGAGAACAGTGGGAAGCGTGGTTATCGAAACCAAGTAAAAGAGTCTCCATTCCTTTTGGCAATTTGGGTTTAAGTAGGTTGAGGACTGAGAACTCATATGTGGAGTAGCAGTGTGAGTCATTGTTGACCTCAACATGAGTTATTGTAGTATATTATAGTGTCTTTACAAGACAACAAAAAGATAAGTGTTGTATACAGAGAGCAGAGACACACTGCCTGAATATTTTGCATTAAAGGAGAATAGGGAAACTGGGTAAAACCTCAAAAGAAGTTAGCATCAAGAGGAGGGTTTCAACAAACAGATCAAAATATTCTATGAAGGAGTTCTCACAGTTATGGAGTCTATGGCTGACCAATTGCCATGACACTAACACCTGTATAGTCTTGATTATAACCAGTGATTTTCTACAGTTCTCTATCAAAGTCTTTGTTGTCTCCTACTTGTTTCTGTGGTGCTTCTTTTTCCATACCTCTTAGTGAGACAGTCCTGGGCTAGAATAAGACATGCCAAGGAGACTTAGCTTGGTATACAATGTGAGGGAAAGTCATTCTCTTCCACCCTAAAACTGCAGTCTGGGCTAGAAAAAGTCACCTGGTAGAGGTTGCTGTTCCTGGGTGTCCGAAGAATCAACTATATTCGTTGATTCTGCAGATTTAATGGCATGAATGAAGTCTGGCGAAGTAAGAAACCTTCTATTTTGGGCTTTCTCCCTGTAGAATGGTGACCTTATGAATAACATTTCAGAAGCAGTGCATCCCAATTATTCAGCATAACAAAGTTGTCAAGAGCTGAGGCTTAAAATTAAGTAACCTAGATTCATCTCATTTACTGATCACATGTCTTTAATTATGAATGCCTCTCAGAACCACTGTTGTCTCATCAGGAGGATGGGAACAGCAGTTGTAACCGTCTTAGAGTGGGTGCTATGATAAGGCAAACAGGAAAGTCTATAGAAACCACAATATAGAAAATGACTTATAGAATGTTTTCTATCAAGTATAAAATTCAGTTTATAAAGGGAAAGTATTAATATTTCACTAGTAGGTAGAAAGTATCTGATAAGACTTGAAAGTTTCCCACAGTCCTTTTGTATCTTAAGGCAAAATTGTTAGTCAAAAATGTTGACCTTTTCCCAAAAGTACAGGTAAGATCATCTACAAACTTTCTTTTAACCCTAGAGGAAGAAAAGTGAGTGAAGATGAAGTAACTATAGTTTGAGAGATATTGTCAGCAACTTTCCTGTCTCATAGCCAAGAAAATATTCATTCAGGAGAAATTCTAATTAAGGACTTGAACTCTATTAAAAGCATCATGGTGGTAGCCAGAGGAAAGCAGAATGGATAGCCGAAGGCCTGGGTCTCAGTTTTAGGCTCTCCAAAATTAATCTTCTGAAGGTTATTTAACTTTTCTTGGCCTTAGCTTCTTCCTGTGTACACTGAAGGGATGGGCCATTAAAAAAAATGATTTCAAAGTTCAAAGGCCAGACTTAAGGATGAAAGCTGTCCCCATCAACTCCCCATTTCAACCTGAAAAGCACTCTTAAATTCTGCTTCATGTATTAGATTCCCATTAGAAGACTTCATTTGAAGAAAGATATTTGCCATTGAAATGCATTTGAAAATCCACTTGACTAAAGGAATCCAAGTTTCCTTCATCTTTAAATTTCTGTAAATTTACTAACCACACAGAATGTGGGTTCATTGAATAGAAGATTAAAATATGTGTAAAATGTGGGTTTGGGGGCTTGACTCCTATTCATAAGTAGAAGCAGCAGCTAAATTTTTCCCAGGCTGCCTTCCCCCCAACATATTCCTTTTGTGTGTTCCTTGTTTTGTCTTATTGTGAACGGGAACCAAAATGGAGGTGGAATATGGCTCATGGGAGGGAAAAGATAAAATGCAAGTGACATCAAGAACAAGCCTTCAATTTTTGAAGCTAGGAAAACTGCACCCTAAGGGTTATCAAGCACTTCTGTCTTCTAGGTGGAGACTGGAATTTGTCTTTTAGACAGACTCTTCATAATGGGAACAGCCACTTCAGTGAGACCTTTTACTTAACATTTCATTATTTGCTTCAAAAGTGGTTAATAGTGAAAAGCAAAAGTTTTGGTAAAACTGTGTCTTAGCAGATACCCAAGTAGGTCCCCAATTCTAGTACAGCCATGAACTGTTCTAGCATCTTCTGGCCAATGATAGCTCTCATCTAGGGTGAGTATGCCAAGAGGCTAACCCATATAGCATAGATGCGTAAGAGGCTATACCATCTAAGTTTTTGTAACTATACTCTCTAACACGTTTACAGTGATGAAATCACCTTATGACACATTTCTCTGAACATATTCTAGTTCTGTCGTTAAGCAGCACGTGGCTGTTACAGTATGGCTTCTAGCGTGGGGTATTTCCCACACACTCACAGGAGTTTAATAAAGTGTTTATACAGTCTAGCCAAATCTCAAAGGTAATGTGGAAAATTATGGAAAGAAGTATGCATGCTTTCCTAGAAGCCAGAATGCAGATCAACTGTGGTCAGCAAATTCTGATCTCAAAAATGTCATCAGTTTAGCCTACACCCCATGAGAGAAAGGACTGCCATGTTTCAGCTGTGGTAGCTGCCCTGTAATCATATAATCAACCAGGGAAAATGTTTATTTCCATACCATTGCAGTCCATTACCATGGGTCGATATATATTTAAAAATGATGATAGCCTAGTGGTTCATATACCATTTTTTCCTTCTTGAAGAAAAAGGAGGAGGAAGGAGTCAAAACATCTAAAGCAAAGCACCTTTTTGAACTTCTAGTAAATAATAAACTAAGCCACACTAGAAATGTTTATAAATGGGTAAATAGCCATGATTCAGATTAAAGCAAGGATTTATTTCTCAAGTGTGCTCACTTATAGTCAATTTAATTCTCTCTCTCTCCTTCTCTCTCTCTCTCTCTCTCTCTCTCTCTCTCTCTCTCTCTCTCACACACACACACACACACACACACACACCTATAGAGTTGATATTTACTAATCCAGGATGCCAAATAAAAAAGGAAAAAAATAGGAATACAAATAGTGCTTTAAAGACAGAATTTGACTATGTTCTTTAGCAACCTTGTTTTCCGCTGAATTTGGAATTTCAGATGAGAACATTTCTCTCTTGTCTCCAGTAAAAATGACTCTATTTATTCTTTTTCAGGGACCCCCTCCCCAAGGGTCCTGTCCCAGAAACAAAATGAATGATGATGCTTTATTTTTCATAGTACCTGTTCCTAAAGAGTTCACAATGCTACAGAAAACTGTTCTCATAAATCTTGGAAACACCTAAGAGAGGTAAAAGCACACCCTCCTTCTACTGGCGAAGAAGCTGAGATGTACTGAGTGAGGTTTTAATGATAGGGCTTGAGAAAAACTGATCTTATCTTTTCTAAATCAGTTCCCCCAGTGCCTTCCTCATTAATGTGCCCATGTGTGCTTTTATTTACAGGAATGCAGTACTTATTTTAAGAGATCCAGACAATGCCTCCACTTCTTTTCTTTTTTTTCGGTGTGAGCATGAACTATAAGATCTACAATTAAGTTTTCTAAATAGTGGGCCCATGATGTAGAGAACTCTAAGCAATGTGTGTGGATGTGCACACATGCACACAGGCTCCATGTGAGTTGTGAACAGTGTTTAGGGTTGTGGAACTTACTCAAACACTTTGTAATGTGTTTTGAAAGTCAGGAACCTACTCCAGTTATTGTCCTCAAGACTAAGTCCAATTTTCTCCTTTTGAAGTTCTTCCTTTTGTTATGTGGACACAAGTTGCAGATATTACCATATTCAGAACCATATTGGTGAAGTGGACATCTCAGTAAGAATTCAGTAACTCTCTCTGTCCTTGTATTTGTCACCCTTTTCTTCCACTCCAGTTCTTGAAGTGCTCAGAGGCAATGAGGGGCAAGCTCACTGTAAAGTGGGATTTCTTAGCAGGAATCTCTCATGGCTCTTCCTTGGCATTAATCCCTTTCCTCCTGTGTCACCAGCTTTTTTAGGTAGAAAAGAACTTAACACTTGGGTTTGCATTTCTCATGGCTTGACTTAAAGAATGGTGACCTTGAACATTAGTGCACATGAATAGCTTATGACACTCATGTCAGTTAATGATGCTCTTCTTGGTGCTGGACAGGGAGAAGAATCAGATACCAGGCTCTTGCTTGTCAGGAGTAAGGTAGCTTAGAATATCTTCCGCTAGTGACCTTTCAGATTATTAGGAAGAATTTTCAGGACACAGACTACACAGAAGAGAAGTGAGTTCAACTGGTTTAGTTTTCTCAGATGACTGAGCTTTTCAAGATTCATCTTACAGCCTTGTCTAAGACAGTGAGAAGATGCCCAGTAAAAACATAAGTTATTTCTTCATGCCGCTTTTTCCCTCTTGTAACCAGTTGGACAGCAGCTCATCAATATCAATCTTACTTTTACGCAGTTTGTTAGTGGTAAATGTTTGTCCGTACAATTTCCCTTCACTCTCAGGCTGGGGGGCCCTTACCAGAGAGTGAACATCTGTAGCTCGGGGGTCTCTCCACTTCATAAGGAAAATTTCAACTACTGGAAAACAGTTTCTTCTTTGAAGCCCAAATTTCCTTCTGTTTCATTTCTATTCATTTGTCCCTGTACAGTTTTCTGGATCAATATAAGTCTCTTCTCTCTTTCAAGTATTTAATAGCAGCAATCAGACCCACCTCCCATCTCCTTTCAAAGGTTTCAACTGCTATTCTTTTATTACTTTTTCTTGAGTCAATTCTATGGTATGTTAAGCATTAATATAAGAAAAATAAGAGCAGGACTTTTTAATTAAATACAGAGCTAACTTACTAAGTTAGACTCACACTCTATTCCTCTGGAAGATCACAGAGGAATAGCATGGCTATTGGGAAAGGACATCTAATATCTTTATAGCTAAGGAAGATGAAAGGAATACTCCCAACAGGGTGGGGGCTAGAGATGGCTAAATCTTAAAAGGACGGGGAATAACTGAGACTGAATTTAAACAACACTAGAGAATAAAATGATTGGGGGAAAGAAAAGATAATTATGTCTTACAACAATTACCCTGGCTATGAAGCAAAATTAGCATAGTCCTTTCTAATTTAAATGTGTTGAAAGTGGCTGAGCATGACAGCAGAAAATTACAAGCTTTACGACACAGACTTTGGTTAAAGTGATGGCAATCGGATTATTGCAGTTTTTTGGGTTTTTTTTCCTGCTGAAAGCAATGATTATAAAGTTACATATAAATATTAACTCTTTAATGCTGGTGAGGTTTTACTTTGCTGGCCACACAGAATCATTCCCTACATTAGGCGAGCTTTTAGTATTTTGTTTTTACTCCGTTTAATTTCAGTTAGTTTTAATTTATTTGACTTATTGATTATTTAATTTATAGATTCAGTTGCTTTTTCCTGTCAGATCTTTTCTTTTCTCCCTCCCTCCCTCCCTTTATTCGTCCTTCGTACCCTCTCTTCCTCCTTCCTTCCTCCTTTCCTTTCTGTTCCCTCTTTCCTTATTTATATCTTTGGATCCAGGAGGAAAATAAGGAATTCTTAGAGTTGGGGTGTCTTATAAGGAACTTTTTCAACTTTACCCATTTTCTCATTGTACAGATCTTATTTCATTATCTCAATTTTCAATTCAATGACGGCTTCATTTCCAAAAGTCCACCAAATTTTACAACTATCTTTAGTTCACACTGAGTATAGTTTTCTTAATGGCTGTACCTGAACATTGACCCATTTAATTACTTGGCACTTTCTCATGTTTCTTCATATTATTCTACTTCTATATAGGGGAATAGATTAGCCAATACCTTATGCATTATCCACCCTCTCCCCTAATCACACAAAGCAAAATATACCTGTCTATTTAAACTTTATGACTTGAGGAAAAATGACTATTTTCTTAATAGACAAAGTCAACAATAGGCTTACATGAAGAAGGAAGCATTAATCAACAATTAATGATTAAGTGGGCTTGTTGGCAATTTAATTAATAAAAGACTTAACACAGAGTTTCTTAATGTCAGCACTATTAACATTTTGGTTCAAATAATTTTTATGTAAAGTTCTTTCCTATGCACTGGAAGACAATAGCAGTGTGCCCAGTAGCAGGTCCCCTTCCCAAGTTGTCACAACCAAAATGCTCCAAATATTACCTTACATCCTGGGAGGAAATCACCCCCCAATGGAGAACTCTTACTTAACTCAATCAACCAATGTCCTCAGTTGTAAGGGAGGAAAATAACACAATAATCTAATAGGATTAGTTCATCTGCTATATATGTCCAATTATTGACAATAGGAGTTTATAATGATCTGAATCAATTAAAGTAATTGTGCTGAGCTCTTTTAACAGAGACAGAAAAGAGCAGTAGTGTAAATAGGACAGAAGTTTATTTTTCTACAATGCTAAAGGAGTCTGAAGCAGAACTGTTACTGCTGGTCAGGATGGGGTTCTATATCTGTCTTGCTTTCTCAGCCCTGAGGCCTGAGGGATTGGTGGGTTATCAAGAAGCTGTACTCCTTTACTTCCAAGCAGGAAGCAAGAACAAAGTGCACAGGGCAAAACGGAGCAAAGGCCCTGTCCAGGAAGCTCCACAATTACCTGGAAGCTGGAAGAAATACTGGACATTTTTTTTTTTTAAAGCAAAGGTACAGGCAGAAATGAAGGTGAGCAGGCAAGCAGGCAAAAGAAAGAAGAAGAAGAAGACTTTTACTTATTTTTATTTAGTTGTCCATCTTAGTTGTTCTCCCTGACCGTGGGATACAAACTTGGGTCCTTGGGATGCTTGTGGGCTGTGCTTAGACTGGAGGCAGTTGCCCAAACCATTACTCCACTAAGGTATACCCCACGCATGCATTTTTTTAATGCGCTATTGTCTAGTATCTTGGTTGAATACAATGGAGAATACACATTGTGTTCACAAGTAGGAGAGTCTGCCTTTCCTCTGCTCTTCTGTACGTGGAGGCAAGCACTTACACCACTGCGAAGTATTAGACACTCCGCCAGGCACCAGGGGTGACAAAACACTGAACTTTGCTATCCAGGAGCATCAAGCCTATAGGGACAGGCAAATATGGCATGATTTATTAGCCAATTGGTGAATTAATTGATATAGCAGACATGGTACAGAAACACTGGTTTGGAATAGAGTGTGCACTCGATCAGCCTTTGGGGACAGAGGTGTGGTCATCTGATCTGGGACTAATCAGGATACGCTCAAAGTCATATGATTATCTGTCATCGAAATCCCAGCACATAGCTGTACCAGTCGAACCAGTCATTTCCATTACGTTTTTTTGTCACAGATTGCTACTTTAAGCCCTGGGTACAAACTAGACTATGGCAAGTTAAGTCTCACAGAAATGCTTCCTCAGAGTCATTGAATTCTCCTTCATTGATTATTTGCCCCAGACAGATCAACTGCTCGAATAGCTTATTTATTCAATTATTTCTGTAGTAAAGGAATAGAAATTTTGCTCCACCACTTTTTGACATGGGCAACTCCAAAACAAAATGCAACTCATGTGTTCTTCCAGAATCTTAGTTTTCACATTTTTTTAAGGTTTTGGTTTTTTTGGGGGGTTTTTTTTTTGCATTTATATCATGCTTTCTCTGTAAGTAAACTCTCTGTGGTAGGTGAGCTATTCAACGTTGTCTTCGAGGAATCTAGAAATCAATACATTTGGAGAGTAAACAAATTCATTTCAACCGTATTAACCTTAACTATTACTCTGATTTGTGCAGCACTGAAGCTTATCCACTTGCGTCCACAAACTCATCCAGAGACACATAAATAAAAGAGCCTGTCAAAAATATCCCCATTATTATCCAGCATCATCCAGTCAGTTCAGAAAACAATAACAATTGAAATATGTCTGTACTAGAGACACCTTCCTTTTATTGCCTTAAAAGATATTTCTCCGTGGCTTTATTTTGCTACCAGAGAGCAATAGGCACTCAGGAATTTTCTCTTTTCTGTGAACCTAAACTTGCCAGCTATTTTCTAGGGACTGTAGAAGCAAACTCATACTCTCAAATATTTTCCCTACTGCTAGTCAAACAGCAATCGAAGAAAAGCCTTAAAGACTCTGCGTCCAAACATCAGAGTCATTGTGGGATGTTGTCTCTAGAAGGTAAATTGGTGAGAAACCTCATTGACCCTCCCCCGCAAATAAAAACAGCCAAATGTATTTTAGTTCTAAAGAAGAATCAATTTAAGGAATACTAGCCAGACTTAGAAATGAACTTGTCATATCGACATCCACATTTATTCACCTTTCGTCATTCTTGAGATTCAACAACCTGAAGAGATTTAGAAAAAATAGTTGTGCCGTTTACAAAAAATATAGACTTAGTAATCAAGCAACTACAGCAATTAGAAGCATAATTATTATTATTGCAATAAGAAATAATTGGTTTAAGCCTGGCATGCAAGTTCTGTATGCCCCTGAATGGATAAAGCGTTGATATAAATAGTCACATGCCTATTTCAAATATGGTTCTGCTTGCCTCCTTAGATAATCAAGGCAAAACCTGGTGGAATACTTCGTTGGTATGTTATTTGCATGATCTGAATGGACTCCTGGCATTTTGTAGTCAGTACTTTAGTGCCAGGTTGGGAAAAGGCAATCAGCTAGTACTTAACAGGTAATGTTTGTTTTTGTATTAAATTTCCCTACATTCTAAAGGGTTGACCCATTAGATGGAAGACCCATGGAAGCCAAACTTCAGGAGCAAATCCAGAATGGAGGTGAGGGAGAGTGTCAATGCGGGAACAGTATAAGAGAGGAGCACATTAGCTGGTCAGGTCATTTTTGTAGACACATTATTTGACGTTTGAACGTGTTTGTCTAAGAAGAGATTTTAGATTTATGAGTTGATTTTCTTAAAACATTTTAATATTTTCTTCATTGAATTCTCAAGACAGCCTTTTAAGCCTCCATGTTTCTTTCAAGAACACAAAAAAGTGGTTTCCTCCCAAAGCAATTTGAATAGTTAAGTACTTTGGAAATATTGAAAATGTAGACATTTGAGATGATTTATTTTTCAAGATGTTAACCAAGATTTTGTTTAATGTGCTTTTTATTTTAGAGAAATTTTACATCTCAAGAATGATAATGAAGAGAGTACAGAGGGCCTGGGTGACTACATCTGTTTTCCCTGCATATCTTACATTTATCTGATATGTTTGTCAGCATTTGTCACAATGACTGAATATTGATAGAGTATTAGTAACTATAATTTACACTTCATTCAGATTTCCCATTTTTTTCCTGAATGTCCCCATTTGGACATTTAGGACACCACATTATATTTAGTTGCCAAGTCTCCATGAGTTCATTCTGGTTGTGAGGACATCTCAGATTTTCTTTGCTTTTGATGACCTTGGAATTACTAAGAAACATTGATCAGGTGTCATAGAATTTTCCTCACTTGGGATTTGTCTGATGTGTTTTTATCCTATTACATTGGGGTTGTATGTTTGGTAGGAAGAACACAGAGGCAAAATGCCCTTCCCATCACATATCAAGGGTACCTACTATTAATATGACTTACTACTGTTGTTAATCCTCATCACCTGACGACTGGAGTATTTATTAGACTTCTCCACTGCAAATGTACTCACCTTCCTCCCTTTCCATGTTGTACTTAGGGAAGGAAGTCACTATGTACTGCCCGCACTAAAGGAGTTATGCACCCCATCTTGATTCCAAAGTATCTGGATGAATTATTGAGAATTTTCCTGAATGGCGGATTTTTCTGTTCTTCCCCATTTGTTTGCTCATTTATTCAATAACTTACGTGAGTACAGGCCCAGAGATCCTCATTTTATACTTTAAGTAGGTTGACCACTTGTACCATTTTACATGGTACACTCTATTTTCTAATCATCCTGTTGTCTTAATATAAATGCTCATTTAGTCCCATTTTTAATAAACCAGGGTCATTTTTAACACAGACCCAAAGGGGAATTGAGTTGCCCTGGATCCAGTCTGTTGAAGGGGCCCAAAGGCAGCTGCCTCTTTTGCCCCACATTAGAGACGTCCCTCATGGGCGCTGACTGTGGAGGGCCATGACCACTCCTGCTGTTACCACCCCTGTGAGGAGAGCAGAGCCACATGGGATGAGGATTCCCTCCACCCTAGGTACCTCTTTCTTCAAAGGGAACAGAATACTGCAGCATGGTCGAGCAGTAGGTAGTAAATACCATGAAGGGGTATCTCTGGCACTGTGGGGGTTATTGGGCATTGCTGGTAGTGGGATGGTTGAATGGCATGTGTTTTAGGCAGCGCATTTAGAGTGGGGCTTAGACGGACATCAAATTTGTTTTTTGCCTGAGTTGCCAAAATTCCTTCCAATAGCCCTAGTCATTTGTATGAAGTTCTGCCAGATCACAGGTCATTACTATGTGATCATAGATCAGCATTGCATAGCATTTACTTGTTGCTCCTGGCTGCTCAGATTGCTACACCACCTCCCCTCTCTGGTCGTCAGCATATAACCCCTCCCATTTTTGCTATCCCAATGTCCCATTTTTGTTCCAAGGGAATATGGTCAACCTAATTTTGAGTTATAATCCAATTTACTTTATTTTTTTTGTCAAATTGGTTTCAGCACTGGCCACTGATTAATCTTTCAACTGCCTCTGTGTACCTTTGACATACATGGGGTTATTTTTGAGTACTTCCTTGCTGGTGTGATAGTCTTATCTTTGTGTCTGCCCTAGTCCTCAAATCAGCCATTTCTCCAAGGGGCTCTGGTTTCTTTTCCTGGAGATCAGTATTAAAAAGCAAGATCTGAGTGTTAGTCCTATGGTGTTTGAAAGGCTGTCGTGATATAGAATATATGCTTAGTACAGTTTAACTGCAGAAGTACCTTTAGAAGAAATTAATTATTAGTATCGATTGCCTTTTGCCTCTAATCCTAATATTTACTTAAAGCAACTATAATATGTAAAATTGTGGTAAATTTCCCAAATAAGAGAGTCCCTTTTGCCTATCACCTTCATCTTATTGTCAAAATATCTTCACTTTTATAAAAATATGGGAGGAGTTGGGAAGTGAATTTGAAACACCACAGTATGGAAGCAGCATGGTGATAACTGGCTTAGGTTAGCTGCAAAACCAGGAACTCCTCAAAATGTTCTTATTTACCTTTTATAACAGTCTTTTCAGGAGATGACTCTGCTAACCTCTCACATTAATCGCATTCTAAAATGGGAAAAATAAGTACCTGTTCTGAGACATGTAGATAGAAGTGGGCCTCACATATTTCTCCTAAGAAGATGCTCTCACATTCACATATTAATCTATTAAAAATCTATGCGGCAAATATCAATGTGCCTTTTATAGACAATTTTCGGATTATGTGTGTGTGCTCTTGCACACATATTCACATACACATACAAGATGGAAAATCCCAAGTCCCTGATCTTTGCTTTCCTTCCTGATTTTTATGCATGTGCTCACTGACGTAGTTTAGAGGGAGAAAAAGCTGTACATAAAAACAGATTATCTTTTAGAGCACTCCAGGGTTAGTTTCATTTTCCCCTCTTCTTTTTATGAAGAAAATGATAGGAAACATAAAACGGTGCCCTTAAAGAAGAAAATGCCTGGAAATGAAACAAGTGAGCTTTCAACAATACGCAAAACACGACAGGCAGACCTCAGCTTGGTGGGAGGCTGGGGGTAAAATATTCACTGCGTACACGCGCCCAGTATATCTTCAGCACTTAAAAAAAGATAAAAGTGGTCTTGAAAGTGAATGAAGTTGACTCTCAAAAAGTGGGTTTTAGATGTTGAATATTTAATTCATGGATAAAAGGGACCTGATTTCCTGTGCACGGCTGACATAAATAAAAAAGAAAAAGAAAAAAAAAAAGCACATCTTAAAAGAGAAGCAATGAGCAGAAACTGACCTTTCTGTGAGCAAGCAGATGAGAGAAGGTATTTGGCTAATCCCAGCTGTCTCTGATTGGCCAGACAGCACCGTGTTGAAAATGTCTCCATCTGGGCTAATCTGCTCTCAGTTGGATGAGCTGAGGCCTTCTGAGTTAACCTGACATTTAACAATAATTACCCTTTCGAATGACCCCGGTCCAATCGCCTGCACTCTTAGAAATCTCCTTTTTTGTGCATGCTCCCGAACCCCTTGACTTTTGTGTTAGAGATAGGGAAAGAAAAAAAAAAAAAGATGAGACGATATAGCTTATGTGCGTAAACACACAGCAGTGTGTGGTGGTGTGTATTTATATACCTATATGTTATACAGAAATACTTACATAATAGCATGTGTGATACCTGGGGATCTCCAGTGACAAATGGAGCCTGATTTAATGACTCCATTTTACTCTCCTGAATCCTGCAGTTCATCAATGCCTTGTGGTATTACAAAATCAGAGTAGTAATCTCCCCAATTAAAGTGGGACGGAATTTGTTTACTGGCTATTTTATGAAAGTCAGAGCTCCAAACTGGCCTTGCCCAAGCCAGTGAGCATCCCCTTATCAGACACCAGGAGAAATGGTGCATGAAAGAGGTTCAGCTAGAAAAACCAAGTTCAGGGGTCATGGAGGCTAACTGTAGATGAAATGTGGCCATTTCTTTTTACCTGAGGCTGGCTTCATCTTTTTCTTAGAAAGGTCATTGTGATAAAAACAAAAACACATTTGGAAAGAAAATCCATTCTGGGGTTTTATTTGCTTAAAAAATAATAATAAAAAGGTTTTCCCAGTTTATGCCTACGTTTTCTAGAGCTTCCCTCTCCTATGCCTTCATAAAACAAGGCCATTTCAAACAATAATATTTAGTAAGGAGCTTTCCGAAGACATAAGGTTTGAATTGGACAACCACCAGAAATTCAGGTGCTTGTCCTAACTTTGTCCAAAATATCAGGTGTGGTTAGCTTGGTAAAAGTGGTCAGAAACTCCCCAAACCATAATTTCTTTGAAGCTTTGTTATTTGCTTCTTTTGGGGGATCTTCTTTAATACCAAGAGAGTTTAAAAAAATTTTTTCTCTGTACCATCTCTAGACCTAATAAAGAAAGAGGAAATAGGAAAATATGCATAGCCACTGCATCCCTATGTGATGCCCTGTCTGTGGCTCTGATCCTTTGAAATATTTTGTTTTAAGCTTATCCTTCAAGAATGCCAGGCAGAGCCAGAAAACAGCCCAATCTTAGGCATACCTGCCACCTCCAAGGATCTCAAGCACACTTGTTTACAATTTGGAGAATTCTTTCCTTGAAATAATGATCAGACATGCTGAGACTCTGCCTCCCTCCTTTCTAGGCCATGGCCCCAGGTCCTCTGCCTGTTACCCCTAAAAGGTGAATACTCAGAGGAGGGATATGAGGAACGGAAATTAGGTTTATGATTGAGAGGTGTTCATTGAAGAAGTTGGATACCTACTCTGTTTCAGATCCACTTCACCCACTGACGGGGCACCAAGATTATATCAACAACATGCATGTGTGGGGTCCACCATGACAGCAATTAGAAATATGCAGTCTTTGGTGATTGTCGATACAATGGCATAAGAGGGGCTTGTGGATTATCAGGCAGGTCACAAGTCTTCCTCCCTCAGTGGAAAGTGTTTGATCCACTGTCAGTGTCTCTCCTAGTTTAGTGTATGTGTAACGAGATCACATGGAAACCACATACCACAGAGCCCTTAGTCTTGCTGGGAGGTTAGGTGTAGGGCCCTTTCTATTGCCTAGTTACAAGTTGACTTGCCAGATTGTTCTTTCATAACCCAAATTCTATCAGTCATGACCATTCAAATTTCTGAAGCTGTTGTCATGGCATGAGTTTCATTAGGACCACAGCAAAGTGGGCACAGAAGATGATGTCAGAATTCTATAGGGGAACAGAAAAGGCCTCTCCCAAATCTATCCATGTGGTCTATTAATTAAGATGTAGACATTGAAAAACAGCAAATGCTGGGAGAGGGTCTGTCTGAACTCCCCTCATTTTCCTAAAGGTAAATCCATACAAGGAGTTTCATAAATTCAGCACCTGGCAGGTTCATCAACCAGGGAGGATTGACTCTGACCACAGGAAGAGACCAGAAGTCAACACTACACCCAAGCAAACAGTCACACACCTCTCCTCCCAGCTGTTCTTCCAAGGACCAGTCATCTTACTCTCTCCATAAGAGACCTAGCTCTCCCCTCCCACTTTCTATTAAAATGGTATTTAATCCTGAATTCTAAAATCACTTCTTTGAGCTACTGATTTTCCCCTGGGAACTCTCATATGCACCTGAGGTATACATATTAATAAACTTTTGTTCTATTTCTTATTAATTTATCTTCTATTACAAGGGTTTCAGCTAAGAGCTCAGAAGAGTAGAAGGAAACCAAGTTTTCCTTCCCTGCAATTCTATGCTTAGCATTAATTAGCATTAAGTTCAAGAAGATTGAGGCTTTTGGTCAACTGCTCTTCTCTGATATCTCTTCAAGGATAATAATAATAATGTAAATGATAATAATAAGCAGTACATGACTCTTTTTTTCTGGGGTTGCCCCCCATCCCACTTGCATACATTGCAAACCCTCACTAAGTGGTCATTATCATCAAGAACAATCACTATTCTTGTAATAGGAATGCTTTCGCATACAATGATGCTTAAACATGTCTTTTTAGTATGCTTAGAACTTCCATTATCTTAAAGTTTAACTCAAAAGTAAATTGTTTTAGTTGACTATGAGATGCTGGCAGTTTCCAATAGCTGTATTTTAACAGTTTGGGGATTTTCAAAATGAAAGCAATATTTGCTATTTTGCCTTAACACACAAGTCTTCAATTTCCCACTTCCATAGCAATAAAAGTATACTCATGGGTATTATTTTCAAAGCAAAGTCTTCTTTTAAAACTAGCATTCAAAATAGTTTGTCCTTCATAAAATAAATTATGCGTCTTAGAGAAAGTTTTGGAAAAATGGAAAAGTTGAAGAAAGGCTCACAGTCATTTATTCACTACCATTCCTTTTTCTATTCCTAAAACTGGGCATGCATAGTAACAGAGACAATCATTTTCACTTTCATTGGGATTTGACCAAACCCAGACCACATTTTCTATAGAGATCAATGCATTTAATTCCCCAAACAATACTAGACAGTAGGTATTATTGTTTCCAATTTTAGATTCTAACAACCATGCAACAACCACACAACCAAGTTAAAGAATGTAATTTGTGTAAGATAGTTGCTCAACCTCAGTCTATAAAGGAAAAAGGCCCGCCCGCCATTTCCAGCAGCCATGAAGACAGCCGTGAAACCACCAGGCTATCAGAGCTATAAACATCCTGTGGTCTGAGCTCACTGGAATATTACAGACAACTGATAAGATGAAGATCTTCCTTAATTGCCTGCAAACAGAATATTGTGTGTGCATTGCAAATATGTGCCTGGCAAATTGAATCCTGTGTTGAATCTTGTGTGCATTGCCCATGTGAACAATTTACAAATAACTAACCTGGGTTCCGCTTGTAATCCCTGTTCTAATCTACGCCTCTCCTCTCCCACGCTTCTTCTAAACCTATATAAGAGTACCCCAAACTGCCATCCACGCTCAGCCTTTGGGAAGGGTTCCTGCTGAGCCTGCACATAATAAACCTGCCTAAAATATCTCCAAATAGTGCCTGCTTGGTTTATCCCAGAGAGCTGTAACCAGTCCTCTTGACTTTTTGTGCTAAAAAATTGTTGTTTTGTGGCTGTCCTATCTATTGTGAACTATTTAGCCCCTTGATGAGAGTAACACCCATCCTTAGGCCAACCAAAGTGTCTCATGGTATTGTCATTATGAAACAAGTTAAAAAAAAGAAAATATTAATTCCAGGCCATACTCTGAGTTAGTGATTTCGTGATACAGACAGAAATAAACACCAGCTTCATCTTTTTTCATAGTTGTGCTCTTATTCTAAACAGATCTTACATTTTTTTTCTCAGTAATTGACTTACACATTTTTCTTTTTGTGAATAATAGTAAAAAATGCTTGAATGACTCACTTTATACATAATCTTATTTTCTCTACTTATGATTTTCCTTACATCATGTTTCCCAAGATGATATTTCTAAGTTGTCATGTGCAAATTTTATAGGACTTTATTTACATTGCCAAATAAGTTGTATCTAGTTTTACGCCAAACAGCATTCTATGGGAGTGTCTTCTCTCTACCATGTTGGTTTAAGTTTTATAACTGGTGATCTTAAATTGTAAAGCCCTTAAATATCTAATATAGTTAAAAAGTCCCCTTGAAAGATAAAAGCATATGTGTCACTACTGATGTCATCAGTATAATCAGGTTTAAGTAAAATACAACAATTAATTCTAACTATCTTTAGTTTATTTATGGGACTTCTTGCCTTTCTGAGTCTCACTAGCCACCTACAAATGCCAGGGGAAGCTCTGAGTTTTTCTTCAGAGTTCTGAAATGCCTCGCTATCTTCTGTATTGCAATGGATTCCACGAGGATCGATTCTTTCCATGGGACTCTATTTCCTCCTCAAGAGCTAGACATCTGCATTCAAAGTAAAGGTAACACGGAAAGCATTGATTATTCTCTGGCTACATTCAGGATACTTTGCTTTACCTAAATGATCAGATTTAGTCTGCATGGAAGACTAATGATTATGATTTGCATTTCTGGGGACAGGGACACTCAGGTGTTGTGAGTTACTTACCTCAGTTCACAAGCTAGGAAGTAGTAACAGTGAAGTTTTAAGGCAAACTTCTACCATTTAGATTTCTACCAGACTAACAGACCTCAAAGACATTTTATCCTAATAAAACCTTAAATCTTACCCTGAAGATATTTCTACCACCAGCAGCATTTGTCACACCTGAGAATTTGTTAGAAATGCAAATCTGAATTTCTGGGATGGAGATCAAGGAAGCCCCTGAACAAGCCCTCCAAGTAATTCTGGTACATGCTCAAGTTTAGAACCACTTTTCTCCCCCAAGCCTTGTCCCCTCTACCCCCATGTCACTTCAGTCCATGATGTCTGTGCCTGAGTACATTTTGAGTAAGAATAAGGAATATTTGTCATTTTTGTGTCACACCAGTTAAAAAGTATTTTCTGCTTCCACTCCGAATTTACAAAATACCTATTTTTAATTGTCCAGGTTTCCTCTGTGCTACTGTCCATCTGAGTTGGAGTTATCTGCTAAGTCTGTTACAAATTTCTTGCTGGCGAAGGCTAAAGAGAATGATGTGTAAGGCTCAATACTTCTAATCCTACTGATTTTCATCAATATATCCAATGTTTGCATTGAAATGATAGCTGTTGATGTGGTGACCACTTGTTTCCTTCCCAGGTTTTCCTGTATTATTTTAGAACCACCAGGTGGTCTGACAACACTGGTGAACTTGTTTTGCTCCAGTTGATTACCTTTCCCAAACTGTACTGAGGTTTCCAAAAAGAGATCTCTTCACACCACTGCATTTTCCACTTTCACAGTCAATTAGTAATGGCTGCCCACATTGGGCAGGACAGGAGAATTGGAGCACTGCCCTTGAGAAAATGCCATGATGAAACTGTGCCATAGACACACACGTCATGAAAGGTAATAGGATCATGGAAGCATTTTTAGTTAGGCAAAAGCATAGGCTCAAAAGTATGGAAATTGCTTAGACATCTATACACTTATTTATCATGAACTTTAGCAACTGGACTTGTGAAATGAAATAAGCAATAAAACCTTGAAACATTTGAAATTAGGAAATTCAGCATAGGCCATGAAATCAGCCTTCATGAGCTAATGCCATACATATCATATATTTCAAATGTGTTATACATGTAGTTGGTGACATTCACTTAATCATTCATCACAAACCATCTAGGCAGTTCACTGGCAGTTCGGAAGGGTGGCCTTCCTTTCAGAGTATTTTAGGGTCTTCCTTCTCCCTTAGGGGCTAGTTGGAGAACCAAGAGGTCAGTAAATGTTTCTTTCTACACAATATCCAGCCACAATCTACACAGCAGAAATATGTGCATTAGTGACTCATTGCTCCTGGGCTATTTTCTCTGTGCCATAATAAAAGTGGTTAATTAGATCACACTAGAATGCCTATCAGTAAACAGCAGAAGTAGAAATGGCCCTTTTTAAGCTATGGAGCAGGGAGAAATCTCCTTGTGACTTTCTTCTGAACATGTCGCTATTCAGAAGGAACTTCCCAGCTCTCGTTCCTTTCATCTACCCCCGCCCCTTACCTTATTTCTCAAGTCACCCAGACCTTGCCTTTCCAGGAATGTCATAATCAGCCGGCTGAGAGCAAGGTTGCTGATAATTGTCCTTTATGTCGCTCTTTGTTTAGTATCTGATTCAATACATCTGGGTGGACACCATTTCATCACCTTCTTAGTAACAGAGGTGAAAAAAATCAATGGCAATCAGATTACCTTGTTAACAGAAAGGCTAAAGGGCCAGTGTGTTAAGTTCACAGAGCATCACCTTCCATTTAAAATATTTCACATTTTTTATTATTTATCTTTATTATTATTTATAGCACCAAGTTCAGCATATTTCCTAACAGGGAGGGTGGACTGGCATTTGTCTTCTGCAGAGACTAGCTTTTCTGCCGCATCCCAGACCAGGTCGGGGACCCTGGAACAGGTCCCATAAAAAGCAGACAGAGAGCCCAGAGCTGTCATTTCTCACAAGTGCATTGGACCCGCCCCAGAGGACTCTGGTTGCAAGGCTGATTGCGTGATCTGCGTTGTCATGTGATATTGTATCTGTGGTCGTGTTTGTTATTTACTGTTGGTTCTTATTAAGATCACTGTTATTATCCACAACAGCAATGTGCCCCGAGCTCTGTCAGGGCTATTATAACGGGCCCAATGAACAAAAGCTCTCAGTGGGGGACTTCCAGATGAAAGACACAATAGGGGACAGCACAGGCCCAAACAATAGGGACGGATGCTGGGTAGTCCAACACAGAGGGTTAGGTGATTACTGCAAGAGGAAGTGCTTTGAAGAACAGGTGGGGATGGTGGAGGTTTTTGAAAGTGGAGAAGGATGTTATGTTATTGCAAACATGTTATTGTTTGAGCTTAATGGATGCTTCAGCAGCATTAAAAAAAAAAAAGCACTATTGAAACCTGAAAGCCTAGGGCAGATTGAAAGTCACGAAAAGCAGGTAGGAAGAGGACAATTTCCTTCCAATTGGTTTCAAGATCAGATGTTATAAGGAGTGATCGCAGCATGCCTGTCCATATAACACAACAGGCCACATTTCAGTTGATCAGGCTCTATTAGAAGCTTTGCAAGTATCTACCTGGGTTCTCCTGCCATCCTGGGAGTGCCCAGGAGCTCTCAGAACCCCCGGGGACATGAACGTGGCTTGAGTTTCTGGTAGTGAGGCCCTCAGATGAGTTGAGGTCATGTCCTAAGGTCAGTATGGAGAGGTAGCCAATTCCACTTGTGACTTTTTTTTTCATATAAATAGAACTCAGATTATAATCTGAGATCATGATAGATGTTCAGATCTCGTACTAAATTCATCAGCTGAGGCCCACTCGTCCCAGGTTGGCTACAGTTCAAACAGACAGACAGAAATACTGGTTGCTTTCAGAGAGCCACGCAATTTAGTCTTTATTTGGCTGAAACATCATAGGACTGTCAACAAAGTTTGCACTCTATTCGTAGGAACTGGAAGCTCAGAGCTTTTCAGTGGTACATGGTGGAGGACATGGTTTGAACTTGAAGTTGGGTTCCGGATCCAGTTCCAGTGCGTGTAGGGAGGCTTCCCCACGCTAGCAAGCAATTCTCAGACAGCAGTAGGGTGTCCAAGAATTAAACTCAACTCTGACACTATCTACCCAGAGAGAGCATCAGATTGCACTGTTAAAGGCTCAGTTTCCCAAGCTCTCCCTCCACTTCTGATGCCAGTCTCAAATCCAGGCACCTATGCTTCTGCCCAACTAGACACAGAGTGGAGGTTCTCATGAACTTCTTAGATTTCATGTTCCAGTCTCAAGTCTTCTGCTTCTTACCAACTAGTTATACATCACAAGTTTCCAGGACACTCTTCTCAGGTTTATTTATCTGCTACTACAGCTCACAGAACTCAGGAAGCACATTTACTCACTAGATGACTGTTTTATTACAAAGGATAGGTCTCAACGACAACTGAATAGAAGAGATACATGAGGCAAGGTTTGGGGAAAGACAGGGAGCTTCCAGACCCACTTCAGCCACCATTCTCCCCAAGTGTCCACATACTCACTAACCAGGATGTTCTCCAAAGTCCCTCCTTCTGGGGTTTTGTGAGGTTTCTTTACACAGGCATGATTGATGAAACCACTGGCCACTGACAATTGAACTCAATCTCTAGTCCCTCTCCCCACCCAGGAGGGCTGGGGGTGGGACCAAAAGTTTCAACTCTAATTCCACCATTGGTTCTCCTGGCAAGCAGCTCCATGCTTTGGTGCTTCCCCCAAAGTAGCCTTGTTAACAGAACAAGAGACCCTGTTACCTATTTCTATTTCCCCGGAAATTCTAAGGCTTTTGGGAATTGTGAGTCAAGAACTGTGGGTGGAGCCTAAGGTCTATGATAAATATTTCACCAAATATATATTTCTGCCAAGTCGTAATATCACAAATGCAGGTACATTTGACTTCGAGGCTGCTTGGGTAACCCTATTATTAGGACTGAGAGTGCAATTCCTGGGTTAACAGCATTAGCAACCCCTGGGAACTTATTGGAAATGCACATTCATATAGGGTAGGCTTTGTACACATAGGTGTAAATGATTAGCCTTCTCTTTTTCAGGAATTATGCTTTTGCCAACAAACTGTTGGGGTCACTGCAAATCTACTGAACCAGGATCTCTGGGGATGGAGTCCAGCAGCTTGTGTTCTAAGACCGTTCCCTGGCTTCTGATGCTTGACTGAAGTTTGAAAGCAATACATACCATCACGATGACTCTCAGGTCCTATACTCCACAGAATCACGCTGGGGCCCTCATGTAAACACTAAGAGGACTGCAGAGTGGAGGACTAGCCAGGATCTACACACCCAAACACTGTCCAGTCTTCAGTGCCTCTAGGACAAGTTCGGAGCAATATGGATTCCTCAGGAGATGACATTTTGACATCATGGATCATATTATAAAATAGTTCTTTATACTAGGAGGACATGTAGGATAAGTCCCCCCACTGAGTCCCCCACAAAAAAAAACTACAGATAAAGATTTTTCCAGATGTCAAAGCAGGTTTTTTGGTTTTTTTGTTTTTTTCCCAATATATGTCACCTTGGTACACGGACACCAGGAGCTGTTATTCTGACCGTAAATACCAAGTCATCTCCAGAAACAAACTTTTGTTCAGGGAAGCCTATCTTAAGGCAAGACAAATGTTAGGAGGCAAGGTTTTGTCATACAAAGTCACATGCAAATCTCTTTTTTCAGTGCCCCAACACTTTTTCCAATTTCTCAGCACAGAATATAACTCTCTGGTCTGTCCCATCCATCTGAGAATTTACAGATACATGCGTTCTCCATACAGGTTACTAAATTTGGGCTTCTCTGCTACTAATCCTGATGTTAATTTATTTGTTGTCCACTCACAAAAAACTTCAGAGGCAGGGGGATTTTTCTCCCAGAGAGCAACAGAGAATCATATACTGATTAGATTAACTAGGAGGGACAGCTTGTGTCCTAGGAGACATAGGCAGTCAAAGATGTTTATCTCAGAGATAAAAAGCTATTTTTTTCTTCCTGATAGGTAGTGTCTGGCCTGACATTTTCAAATTTGTTAAAATGACTTTTATGCCCTAAATTTTAAATCTCAAAAGATTTTTAATCAATTTATTTTTAAATAAAAGTCATGAAATCACTAGTCCCAGTGCCTCAAAATTGTTAAGGATTAAAAACGTAAATAACCACATGAAATGAGTGACCCTACATTGGATCCTGGTTGAAGAAGACATGAAAATCCATTGCACTTTTAGTCACGCTCAAATTATCCCATCTTTGTCCCTTTAATCTCAATCTTTGAGTTCTTTTGATAGAACTGTGGTCTTTGATAACTTCCTAGCTTTCTGCTAAATCGAATTTGCTTTGTTACATGTATAATTTGTTTCTTCTCGGCCTTGCTACTTATTTGTATCTCAGTTTTGATAATGGTTTTCATTTCTATTTTTCTAGGATTTTACTGTAAAGCATCTGTACTGTAAGTAAGCAACATACACATATAAATACATTTGAAACCAACAACTTTTCAGGATTTATTTTGGCAACATATATTAAAAATGTTTGTAAAATAGCAGACCCTTTGGCAGAGAACGTACATTTCTGAGAGTCTATCCTGAGGAAATACCTATGAAATGGGACAAAATCTATGTGTAAAACACAACAGGATTATTCTTCAAAAGCAAAACAAGTGATAAAAGCAAAACTGAAGTCTATAACCCTAAAACTGATGACTAAATAAATATTATGCAGATTTAAATATGCAATTAAGAAACAATTTAGCATCTTGAGAAATGCTTATATAATTAAAGGTGAAAAAGCACAGCAGAAAGTTATACATGCACCATGATTACAGTTAGAAAATACATGTGCTTATGATAAAAATATTTCTGATAATAAGTTCAAATGAATACTAATTGTGCTGGTGGATTCATGGTATGATAAAACAAGTCTTGATTTTTCAAACTTTCTGTAATACCTTCATACTACTTTTGTCACTTTGAAAAGTAAACAAAAATAGACTTTAAAATGAACTGTATTGAACAATAGACTTTCAGAAAAAAAAGGCAAATCAGTGTTTTCAGGAAGAGAAGGGGGAAGGTGGAGAATGAGCAAATAGGTAAAGGGGATTAATGGACGGTGAAGAAAAAACTGAAATAGTGGTGACCTTAATAGATGCTGATTTACTGTGATGTCCACCTTCAATCTATTTAAAGCTATAATACAATATTCCTTCAGTAAAACTAATTGTAACTTTGTTCAGTTTGTCAAAATGGCTCTGATATCAGCAGGTTGAAAGATATTGGTTGTCTCTTTATTTGTTCATCATTTCTTTTTATGTAACTTGTGAATATTATCTCCATGGAAAGAAGAGACTACTCAGAGATCTTTGAGAGGCACTCTGCTACTTAAGACTTTTTTTTTGCATTTCCATTTCCCTTCCACAGTTTCCTCGATAGTGCTTCCTCGATAGTGTTTTTTCAACGCAGTGTCCACCTTTCTTGCCATTTGTCCCAGACAACTGTTAGCCAGAAGCGAGCTCTTCCTGTTGACTTCAACTTCTATTCTGTTGACTTAAGACAACTATATATGCTAGACTGAAGAAAATGTTACAGAGTTGTACTTTTCATTGACATTTACTAAACATGACAGAAATAAACAGATAGCTAAATCTGGAACTCACTGAGACAATATCTATAATCACCTCTTCTTTCTAGTCAGCTGGATCTATGTCTCATGACAATCACACTAATTATATAAATTCACTCAGTTATAAACATATTGATTCTAAGTTCCACCTGATGTTCATTTTGCATCTCAGATATGTGTTGAACTTCATGTGAATGGAAGTACAATCACTAACTTTCAGAAATTTACAGCATTCACTGCACAATCAAGTATTTCAAATTATACCTATAAGTAGGATAGGAACATGCTGAGTTCCTGGCAAGACTATTTAAGGGTAAAGTCTGTTTGGATACTCATATTGAAAGTTGAGGGACATTGATTATGTCTCAGGGTTTCTGTTTCTGCATATTTAAAACTGGGCTCAAAATCCTGGCACATTTTCTAAATGTGCTTTAGATGACAGTGGGAAAAGCAAACTAAAAAGTGTGATAAACATGGAAACGGTAATTTTTCTTATTGAATTAAAGAAGACAAAAAATTGTTTTCAGTTTTTCATTTTTATTCCCAATGCTTTTCTTTTCTCGTGTGTGTGTGTGTGTGTGTGTGTGTGTGTGTGTGTGTGAATTTTGGAACGCTACTGATCTTTTCAGGTTTCTAAGTATGGGACAGAGGTTCCAAAGGTCTACTCTGAGTCCAACTGATCCTCTAGACTCAAAAAAGTGCAAACAATTAGAAGAGAACACAAAGAATATGCTTCATGCTGATGAGTTTACAAACTATGACATTTTCTACACACTGGAAGAGTCCTATCTGCCTTCATACATAAGAGTTTGCACCTATCATCAAGCATTTGTTTTAACTGCTTTTCCTGATCAAGGAAAGTAAAATTTGTCCACAATTTTATTTATGCTATTACTGCTAATATCTTACTTTTCTGCATCCCTTTTCTGTGCCAAGAGAGCAGGCTCTACATACGCCTCACCCATAGAACTTGTCACTCTGCTGAAACTCTCCTCTCTGCTATATGTCTATGTCTTTAAGTTCCTTGAAAGTAGAGAGATTTTTTTTTTCCACTATAGAATCCTAGGACCCAACATTGATTTCAGATGATTTTAAGCACTTGAGGGATCATTGTGCATTGCCTTCTGAGAATGTTGACCAGATGATTGGAACATGAAATGCTGGACATAAATTAAACATGGGGAATCTGAGAGAAGGCCTCAAATAGATGCTTAAATTCTTCACACTCTATCCTAAAGCAATAAATATTTAGTGAGGGTGGAATGAAGAGTGCTTTAGGATGACAAATCAGGTGGAAAGCAGTATGAATCCTGGTCTAGGAAAGAAGCCAGGAAATATTGCTGGAGTTAATAGGAACCTCAACCACCATTATGGATTTGCGAATAAGAATTCAAGGCAAGAGAGATGAGATCTGAAAATACCATAGTGATTCCATCTTTAAATGTCACTTTTTAATTTTCAGGTGTTAAGCTATATTTCAAAGGATATTTTGTTAATTTTGTTGCTCTACCCCTGGTCTAAGGTCTAGTGGTCTTGATGAACTAGCTATAAATATGTGGCAAGTTCTTTAATGAACAGAATTGATTGCAGAAGAATTTGTACCAGTGCTATGGGCCTGCCTCTTAATAGCAAGACGTATCATGCTAGTATGGTGTTGATCCAAATGATATCGTTTTGATGGAATGAATTCGATATGCATCTTAATATTTTTATTTCAAAATATTGTAATGAGTTCATCAACATTTGGTACATTTTTTCATCTTTGAATCAAAACTATTTTGAATGTTCATTTAATAAAATGATAAGTATATTTGCTAAATTCCCAAACAAAAACAAGATGTGGGAGAGGAAGAAAGAAAAGTCAGGTCAATCATTTATTATATTCAAAGGGTTTTTCCATTTTTCATTCATTGTTTAAGTATCCTTCAGTTTTAACTGAATTTCAGGTCGAAGCACATGTAACTACTAAGAACCTCTTCACCACAGAATCCTGTGGTTGGAGTCATTTCAATTAATTAAGTGTTGCAGAGGTTAGTAACGATTTTAGGCTACAGAATGAAGTTATTTCATGTACTGGCAAGAACCTCATGTGTTTTCTCTTCCTCTGGATTCTAACAGGCAGAAATAGAATTCTGTCGCTATATTAAAAAATGCTTTATCCCTGGAATGACTTCAAACACAAATCCAATGACATATATTAAAAAAAAAAAAAAGGAAGGAAAAACAAATAAATAGTCACATATAATAAAAATCCACACTCAATTTGGGGAGGTTCTTTCAACTATGTGAAATGTGGCTGTTAAAAATGAGACATCATTACAAGTTTTCTCATCTCTCCAAATTTATAAAACACCAAGAAAAAAAGAGAAGATCTTCTTGGATTCTTAGTATTGAACGTAACAATTTAATGCCAAAATTAGAAAGCTACCTCTCAAATAATCAACAATATGCTGAATTCTTTCATGAAGCATAGCAATACACTAACTGAAAGCAGAAAGTTTATGATCTTATCCTCAGGAAGTTTATCATTTTATAAGGTATTCAAGATGTGTTCAGACCCACCCTTTAAAAAAAAAGGCAGCACAGCCTACAAAGCAGAAGGGAGGAATGAAATAAAAGTGATGAACCACTCGAATTATTCAATACGTACCTTTTTGACAGACTCTGTGCTAGCAACTTTTTTTATTTTATATTAAAATAGTAATGAAAACTGTAAGCTGGTCACAGCTCGAGCTCACACCTGGCATCTGAAGTGGAGGGAGGTCTTGGGTGGCTGAGTCCTTAGCCTGTGAGCTTTCATGCCATCTCCAGGTGGGCGGTGTCAGAATTGAGTTGACTTCCCAGATGCACTTTGGGTCCCACACCCACACTGGTGAGTCTAAGCATTTGCCATGTTTGGTTGAAACAATAGCTTATTTGGAGGGTTTGGGTCTCCATATTGGAAATTAAAGAAAGCTCCATGAGGAGGGCTGCCAGCTGTCACCAGGATAGCATGTAACTATGCATGACAGGCTTTTTATACTTATTTTCTGTAGAAATTTACGTTCCGTGGGTCCCCTAGTATATCTACTGTAGAAAAATCTGTGATCAAGAAATCCCAGTCTAACGTGTGCCTCACACAATTTGGCCTCCAGTCCTTATGGAATGAGGACAGGGTTGCAAATGGATGAAACTAAGTTGAGGTCTGAGGAAACATAGAGACTCATTTAGAGGTTTATCTGTTAGACTAGCATTTGAAGAGGTGTTTTTGAAAAAACTATCATGTTTCTCAGTGAAACTGTCTGTTAGAACCTATCAGGGACAAAAAAAAAAGAGTCCATTAAATACCTTTTCTTAGATCTCAGCATAAAGTATTTTCAAAAGTGAAATGTGTGGTTGGCTCCCACTAGCAATGTGTGTAACACCGAAGGGAATAAGGAGCATCTTCACAAGGCTTTGTGTGATGGCCTTAGTACACACAGAGACATGCAAGATTTTGATTCATAGCTGGTGTGTCTATGAAGCAAGAGGTCCCCAGAGTTTACTTCCCTCTGGGGACAATATTCAGGTAACGACTTATGAGTGCATAATAAATGTGAAGATGGGATCCTTTGTTGTCCAGGGCATCCACTGTTTAGATGAACTTGGACAAGTGTGCTGACCTCTGAGTCTCACCCTTTATCAGGAATATCTCAGCTTAGCCCTGGAAAGCAGGATTATTCCCCTGAAAGCCATGTCTGCTAACTCCCATTGTCATTGGTTCAGCTAACTCATAAAAATTCCCAGGTAACCAAGGAGTTTAGGGGACGGCGACGTGCTCCAGCACCTTGCATAGGTCAAGGAACTGAACTTATGGGAAGCCAGCCCCGCTCCAGCTGGGATATGCCAGAGAACGCAGGTTGGACTCTATCCAGCCTGAAGAATATTTCTATAGTTGTTCCAAGTGTGTGGCTGTTATTTCCATGACACAGAGTAAGATGGACAGCAAAGAATAAAAGGTCATAGGTTCAGGGTCTGTGAAAGCCTCCATTTCTAGGACTGCCTTGTATAAAGCCAGCAATTGTTATTTCAATGTGAATAGCATAAAGCCAGGAGCAGCAGCTTTTTGCATCAGAATTCCTTGAGTCACTAATGACTGACTATTCAGATACTCTGGGAGTGGAAGATAAAGGGAGGGGAGTGAAGGGGAAGGAAGGAGAGGGGAGGAGGAAGGAAGGGAACAGGAAGGATAGGAAAGGGAAGGGAGGGAACTGGAGGGGAAGAGAGAGGAGGAAGAGAAGAAAAGGGGGAGAAGAGAGAAAACATTTGTGCCCTTGAGTAAAAAATTATGTCTTAAGAATGACACCAAAATCCTGATTCATCAAGAAGTATGTAATTTAACTATCAAAATTTAAACTTTGTGTTCTCTCAAATAAACCTTAAGAAATTAAAAAAGATGTGGATAGCTAGATAATAGAAAGATGGATAGATACGGATGATAGCTACAGATACAAGATATACGATAGATGGATAGATAGATAGACAGACGAACAGACAGGTAGGAGACTATAATTGAAACAAATGCACTGTCTTCTTAGCTATTTAGCTATCATGTAAACTTCATAAGAGAGGAGGGCTCTCATTTTATGGAAGAGTCAAGGAGAGGGGTCGGTGGTCTTGCCTGAGGCTGTGAGGTCACAGAGAGGTCTGTCCTGGGCCCCCCTTGCATCATTTCTTCTGTTGGTGATACAGTTGAAAAGGGTTGGAAAGCACTGAGAGGGACTCCCTCCTCTCTCACCCCTTATGCCCAGAGCTTTGTCACTCTCAAAAGACACTTAACAGCAGCCCCATATTTCTCATTTAACCCCTGTACAGACTTAACCATGGCTACCCAAGAGTGCAACATGAATTTGTTGAAAGTTCAGAATGTTCTCGGCATATGATACAGCAACTCTGCAGGGAGATTTTAGTTCATTTTGTGGCACTTCTGCTGCTCTAACAAGATATACAATAGCACTGAACTACTCATCGGATGATTTCCAGGAACAAAGCACTTTGCAGCTCTATTAGGAAGCCACAGGGTCAATGCCTAATGCTTCTGTACACCGAGAGCTGGGCCTTGCAGTTTTCCATCCCGCCAGGCTCTCAGGGAAAAAGTAAGGCTTTTAGTTTGGGAAAGAAGTAAGAAGAAACAGTTATAAAATTTCATAATGGCAAATAGTGTGCCTCTTATCTTATTACACCCCCAAAACTTTGATCACTGAACATCACTCTTGACTTTGAAAAGCAAGACTAAAATAATTACCTGCTGTTTCTTTTCTTAAGTTAAAAGTTAAAAAGAAAACAGAATGATTGAACATTTAAACTGTCCAATAGAAAATACCCTAGGAAAAGAAAGGGGAGCAAAAGAATGAGTCAGTTGTGACTAATTGTGCTAGTTTGGTGTGTTTAAAGAGATTCATTGACTGCAAGAAAGACTATTTGGAAACTATTTGGAATATTTTTAGTTCGATCCCTGTTCTCTCTTCTTTCCTCCCCTCTCCTCCTCCCCACCCTCTATTTTTGACTGGCCAGAGGAGAAACTCTTAGAGATAATTAATGAAAGTAATAGCTTAACACGGAATTCTACAGGATTCAGATGCACAGCAAGGAATTCGAATTCTATTTTATTATTACTAAGTAAGATATTATTTGCATTATTAAGAAGTTCAAAATGCCTCATATTATCTTAGACACTCTTAGTATCCTGGTATTAATAAGTTAAAAGTCAAAGAAGAATATTTCTAACTAGTTAAAATAAGATAAGAAGTTTGGAGACACCTAAAATTCCTAGTCCACAACTGGAGGCAAGAAGGTTTTCAACATCTCAACAAATTATGTACATATACTCAACCAATTCAACTTTTGATGACTAACCCTTTCTAAAATGATCTAAGACAGGTTCTTCTGGCTAAGATCAACGGGATTTCAATGCATTGTCCACTTCAGGTTGTAGCATCATGAAACATCAGGGATTCTGGTAACTTCCATGATTATATCATTACACTTTAGAAATACATTCCATATATCCTTAACTCCATTATAACAAGCAATAAGGATCTACCATTAACTCTGATTAGCTAAAGATCCTTGGTATTTACATACTCATTATTTTATATCATTGGTAAGTTCCCCAGGGTTAAAAAATGCACTTGCTTATAAAAGAGTGAACTAATATGGACAGCTCTCTAGTTTAGGATCTCATGTAATTCTCACAATAACTCTGTGTGATAAGTAGATTTACTGTTCTCTTTCTACAGCACCATCTGAGACATTGACAGAAGTGAGTTTCTTAGGGTTGCAAGCTAACTGATGCTGGAATTATATTGAAAATTCAGGTATTGTGACTTTGATATCTTGCATGCTTAATTACTAACCTGTTTCAGAGATAATCTCTCAATTTTGGTTTTCTAAGATTTAAGAAAAAGTTACCTACTGATCATTGCATCATCATGATTTTCTGAAAATCATTTAAATAGTCTAAAGTGATTCAAGACTCAGTTATTCCACTACACGTATTCCTTTTCAGACATAAATGTACTTTAATCCAATTAGTTTTTATTTTTATCTCCTCATAAACAATGATAAAATATCATCATCATCATCATCATAATCATCATTTACCATCATGATTTTGTTTAGAATTTTTAAATGCATTTATAATAAGCACTGCTTAACTCTGCTGCTTTGTCTTGTATTGGGCTTCAAACTTAAAAAGAACTTCAAATAAAACAAAAGAAAATATAACTGAAATTGGAACATACAACTTCATTACATGAGCTCATTCGAAATGAACAGGTGAATAGAAAGAAAGAGATGTTTGGGACACAATAATTTTACTAATAAAGTTGTTACTATCATATCCATAAAAAAGATTTATCTTTGTCTTTAGGTCTTACTGGTACAATAACCTCCTGTCACTGTTGGAATGTTGAAATTAAGTGATGCTGTGTGTGTGGTTCAACAGCTCCTAAAACCATTTACTTAGAGTAATAATACTTTCCACTGTGCATAGTAAATGAATATAGTACCATTGCATTTAATTGGAAGACTTAGTCAGGCAGGCAAGAAAATGCCCTAACCAGAAATAGCGACATGTGGGCTAGTGTTCTAGCCACTAGTAATTGCTTAATGGTATAGAGAATCTTGGTGAAAAGCCCATGAGATATTCTTACTATTAGTATAAACCAAATTCAAAGCTTTGGTTTGCTTGCTTGGGTATTACGTGTACTTACGAGATTAGATTAATAATAGCCCAAACGGGTTCTGTTATGGCAAGTACAATTTTAATGTTTCATGGCTTTAACCATATTATTTAAGCAAGTCCCAGGTCTTACATCAAGCTCATTATTACAATTGAAGTGACTTTGAATGAGTTCAGCCCCATAACAAAAAATGTCTAAGGTTCTCCTTTCATTTCCTCCATTTGGCCTATGGCCCTATAACCCTACCCCATCCTCACTACATAGAGTTTTCTTGTATTTTCCATTTCCCTCTAGAAGACTCCAGTTCTCAGGACACCAGGCTGTAATCCTGCCACACTGACTCCTTTCTATCCTTTTCCACAATTGCAGACCATCTTACTCTTGACGGAGGCCACAAGGCAGACACCTCAGCTCTCTGGTCTCCTAGATGTTTCCATCATAATGGTCTTAGTTCTTTTCCTAAAAGGGGGCCTAAAATATTTAGAGACTCAATGACCTCTTATATCAAATTGTCCCTCATCAACTTCCCTGAAAAACAGTTCACTTCATGTTTAACATTTTACACTCTTAACCCTCTGACTCTTTCCATAAGTCCATGTATATGTCAAGATCACATAAGTTGTCCAGACCTGAAACTCAGGAATCCCTTTTGAACTTTTCCTTCACATCCCATCCTTTATGACCCCTCCAGTTAATCACCAAGTCTGCATGGTGTCCCTTCATCATTTTCCCTACTTTTTCATGTCTTCTAATTCACATCACTTCAAATTAACACCACTCATCCCCCATGTAACTGTAGTCATTTCTGGAATGATTTTTCAGACTTGTGTCTCTTCTCCTAATTGCCTGCTGTTGCCAGTCCAAACTTTTTCTTTAAAACAAAACTAAAACAAAAAACAAACCCCACAACTAAGCTATTAAAGCATTCAGGTTTAACAGCATTTCCTCACAATATTTTTATAATGCAGGTCTTTTACCTGTAATGTGTCTCTAGGAATCTCAGAGTACACCAGTTGGGACAGGCTTGTTTTGGAAGTCGAAGGGGGAAAGTATGGACCATAACTTGGGATCTGCCAAGGTTTGCTCTTTTAATTCTGCCACATCCTACCGCCGTCTCATTAGATCCCTTTTTGGAAGAAATACAGTCTCATAAAGGAGGCAATGTGTAAGTTAGTTTTCTATAAATTAAAGATTTTGTGTAAGCCACAATTGAAAGAAATCATGTATATGAAAAAAAATAAGCTCAAAGGAATTGTTTAACAACCATGAGCTGTTCAAGTAAGTTATATTACATCACTGAATCATGTATTATGCTTTTGTAGGTGATTTATTGCCATGAGGGTGTTCATGATATAATGTTTTAAATGTTAGCTGTGGTAGTACTGTGATTACTGAGTCCTCATGGATGGTCAGCCCTTTTCCTGCATGCTTTCCTTTAAACGTTCACTCCAAAAGCAAGGCATAAAATTCTCCCAAACTGGGCATGTTTGAACGTGTGTGCATTTTCTTGAGCACTAAACTTAGAAAATATTATTTCAAAAAACTAAATATAAATTCAGACCAAACATGATTAGGCATCTCATTTCTATCTTGTCAGAGCGATCTCGACAGAATCCTTAAAGGATCATTAGTCATGATCTGTCTTCATCACTTGAGCAGTATATAAGAATACACATCCCTTACTGAAATCAAAGTGTGTTGAGGGAAGTGTTTATGTTGGGTACAAACCTTCAAGCACATCATGGAAATAAAAAAGATACTATTGTTTAAAAAATAATTTTAACTGTTTTCTAGTGAGAAATATAAAGAAAATAATCAAATAAGTCATGTCCTTATAAGTGTATTACTCTAATAATGTTGATATTAAGTTATAAGATAACGGTGTGATAGAAGACCTTTCTCCTGAACACAATGCAAAAGTTAGTCTGCCAGGAATTTTCCACAGTCCTATGGAGACTGTAGCTATGTCCTATTATCATGACTAAGGACCAACAGGCATAGCCTCCCTACTCTGCAGCTGTACATAACTGATAAGAGTTGCCAATAGAAACCACACATAGCCAAGGAGGTGACTCTTTACCTCAGAGTATAAAAGGAGCTTCCCTAGACCCCCTATTGCTCAGCTTGCCCCGGGGCCAGCACTAGTGCTTGCAATCAAGTGCTTTTCTCTATCTTTGGTTGCTCAGCTGTCAGTCTTCTCTCTCACCATCTGGAGACTTTGCCATAACAAAAGAATACCTATACAGAACTTAAAAATTCAAAGTAAAAAGCGAGGACCTCTCTCTCAACAAATCCTATCAGATTATAAATACACCTGGTGTACTAAATTTCTTATGATTTCTTTCAGAAGATGTACATATTCATGAATGTTTTAGTTTATTCAATCTAGGCATAAGTGTATATGTGTCTGTTATATCTATATTTCATAATAAAAATAAACTACATGTGAAATAAATGTGTATGCTAATATGCATTACTAATGAAAGATATAATGTACACACAAATCATATGCATTGAGGTGAATTTCATTTTTTCATTTAATATACTTAGGGATCTTTCTAGTCAGGAGAGTTTATAATAATTTTAAACTCTTCTATTGACAAATGCAATTTTTTAAGAACTCTTTGGCCTAATTCTTTGGTCTAACTCCCAGGAAACTGCTTCTTTAGAATTTGGCAGTGCATCAATAAAATTAGCGAATTGCTCTATAAAAAGATAGAAAATGTTTCTGTCTTTACTCCTTTTTAGTTCTGGGGAAAAAAACAAGATACTAGCATTTGTTTTATCAGAGAGAGGAAAGATAATTATCTGCTGTTGTTTTTATTTTCAATTTTTAAATTGTAAGTAAAACTGAGACACTCAATGGATTTATTGGACATTTGTATTTATTTTTCCATAAACTGCTATTTTTCTACTTTTGAATCAATTTGCTTGGTCTTTTATTAATTAAAAATATAGAACTTCATCAAGTGAATGAACACATTTTTTTTCCTTGCTTGACTTTGATCTTCAGACTTTCGAAAATGGCAGCATGTGTTTGAGTTGCCATCCAGAATATTTGAAGTGAAGCACATCTATAATCTATAATATCTGAATTGTGTGTGTCTTAGAAAGACCTATCCACTCCAAGATGATAAACAAATTTACCCATGTCTCCTTTCAAATGCTTTCTATGTTGATGCATTTGTATTAAAAAAATTACTTATATTTAAGAAGAGTTTTGACTTCTCTTTTAACAGCGAACAGTGCTGGAGGGAATAGCCCCGGGGCCCCCAAAATGCTTCTGTCACAGAATCTAGAGCTTAACAACAGCGACTCCAGCTCCAGTGTGTTCTGAGCAGGCTGGAAAATTTGGGAGTTTCCTGCATGGTCTCTGCCACCTTCCCTTAGTGAAGTGGCTCTTGGGAAGCTTCTGGCCCCCTGCCTTGCCACAGTGTTTGTGCTGCTGACATAGTTTTGTCCTTGTTTGTTTGTTTTCATGATTCTCAGATTGTGATGTTGGAGGGTAAGAGTGGGAAGCATTTGAGATCTGTCCTACATCTTTATCTTAAAAAACAGGAAGTTCAAACTATTGTAATCATTTTTAAATCATCCCCCAGCCATGGGAAAATGGCTAAAATAAATAGCTCACAGCATTCACTTCTGTGAAGAAAACTGTCTCTCTCGAGAAGATATTAAAATCCAAAAGGAAAAGTTCAAAAGGAAATTTCAATCAATGTTATTAATGGATCCATACGAATACAGGAGAACCATTGTTTATTCACATCTTCTTTGTGAGTAACAATTCTTATCAAAGTCTTCAAAAGCACTTAAAGATAAAAGGCTATCACATCGATCCTTTCTGCTTTTGCTTCCTATGGCCATAGAATCTGGCAGAAACAGCATAAAAAAATACAAAGGTAAAATACTCATATAACAATGGAATGCGTGGATTTCTTTTTTTTTTTTTTTTCTTTTTCCACACAGAACTCAACAACTGCTCTATGGGAACCAAAAACCTTGAGTTGTCAAGCAATATGGGAAATTAATAATTCTGAACACAATTTTGTTCACCTCTTTGCTTGCAGATTGTCGGCTCCAGTTAGATAAAATGTATATGAATGGGCTTTAAACAAACATCAACAATTTGTTTTATTCTTGGTACCATTTGACAACCTCAACGAGGCAAGCCTATGTTTCATAGTGCAGACTCACATGTTTATCCTTGGAATGCTATTCTTGCCCCATTTTTCAAAAGCCTTGATATTTCTTCATATGGAGAACAGTTTCATTTTCACAAAGCTGATAGGACCTAGCTTTTTTTTTTCTTTTTAAAGCAGATGAAGGACTCTGAGTCCAATGTTTGGGCTCTGATTCTTATACAGGCTTCATGTTTTCCGCTCAATCCAACGCCTCTGGAAGATGACCTCGAGGAGAAATAGTCTCTTGTGCCTCTAAAGATGAAAGACTCCCACCAAAGGAACGAAATTTGCCGCAAGCTTTCAAAATGTGATATCCAAGTTCATTACCAAACGCCAGTCAACTAGCGTCAAAGCCACTGCACGGAATCGCTGCCCGCCACCGTGTCTGTCATTTAGAAAATGACTTCCCAAACCACAGAGGGTTAATTCAGAGCGCACCTCCCCAGACAGAGGGTTCGTTTTTCTCTCTGAAGGGTCCAAGTCAGTGATAACAGGGCAATAACTTGTCTGACACTGATATTTCTGCTGTCAGGAAAAAAAAAAACAAACCACAACACACACAACACACATTCACACATGTACACACAAAACAATTTTTTGTTTTTTCCCTAAACCTTCCATATAAGTCCCAAACTACAGCTCTGGGCCTGTGGGTTCCTAGGAAGCTACCAGATTGTGCAACAGACTATCACCGAATGTCATATGAGAGCCCTGCTTCAGTCACATCCAATAAGTAATCTGGCATGAAGAAAAGTTAACTGAATTAGTGGCCAATTGGGACACGGGGTGACCTACTCTTTGGGAACTAAGTCCTCTGAACTTTTCTATTCCGCTTTGCCTTCATACTTTAATAGGGACCCAATCCCCATTAACAATGGAGTGGCGACAATAAGTGCCATCAGGAAAAGGAAATTCAATTTTCGTGGGGGATGACAGCCTTACCTTTTCGCGCTTAATTGGCCGTATTGTCTCCAAAAGTTAATTGGTTACTTAGCCCAGGTAGTTAGTAAAATGTTTAGCTGCGTCAAAAAGCTCAGGCTCCCACTGTTAATGGGGCATGAAATGGAATGTTTGATACTGCAAATAAAATCAGTGATATTCAAGGATGTTATGGTAGGTAATGCGTTGAAACTGCCATTTAATGGGTCCTGGAAGATTAGGGTAGTGTCAGCCGGAACCGCCCGGTCTCTTTTCTGACATTGTTAGTTGCCTCTTCATTTACTTAACGGCTGTCTGCACTGATTACATAGGCATAAAACTCCCTACAAAAAAACAACAGAGACACGCTCTATTAGCAGTCCAATTAGAACTATTTGCATATTACAGTTCATTTCTGCTTAAGTGAATCCCTAATACAACTTTAGGAGAAAAAATTCTATTGTGTCATTTGAAAGAAAGAGAAAAGAAAAGACTTAAAGGTGATCTCCCTCTCTTCCTTTATTTTGCTCATCCCTCTCTCTCTCTGTCTCTCTGTCTGTCTGTCTGTCTCTCTCTCTCTCTCTCTCTCTCTCTCTCTCTCTGTCTCCTCTTTCCCCTCTACCATTTCAAACAATATTATCTTCTTATCTACCTAGGATAAAATAAGAAAATGAAAACTTTTAACTGGAGCTACATTCTTTGATTTTGTGAAAATGATGCCATCCTTGTGATAACTCCATCCCGTACACATCCAGGGGACTGTCACATTGCTGTCAGCTTTAGAGAAGGTGTGTATTTTCTAGACATGTTTCTAGCAGGTTTTAGAGCAGCTATGCTTTGAATCTCCAGCAAGCCATGAACATCGGTAACAACATCCCTCGTGACCCAGGCTGTCATGTGATCTGTGTCCCTTGGCACTATGACAGAGGGCAGAAATGGAGTGCTGTATCTGCCTCTGTGCCCTCTTGTTGTAACCATGTATATCTGACGGGTGCTCAACAGCACATAATACAAACACATATGAAATTAATTCTTTTCACACAGTTGAGGCTAGTGATTTGTCTAGTTAAAGCGACACTGTAATCTCTGATGTGTTTCTTTGATTTCCCAAAACTTAGTCCTTAGAAGAGAAAACATCACTTAAATGACTATTTACGAAAGTACTAGGAATTCTTTATTTAGATGATTGCTCCTATTAATACTGATGATAATATAGATGTCAGAGGGCCTTTTATTGAAGTTAGAAAGGAGTACTTCACTAACCTTGGCCATGATAAACACTAATGGATTAAAAGCAGTGTGTTGAATCAAGCTGATGTTCGAAGAATGTATGGGGAGTTTTAAGATAGCAAGTATACTTGGTGACCAATGTTTCTGAGATGTTCCCTCGTCATCAGATCTCATTGGGTCCTGTGAATTTGCAGAGCACAGGAGAGATCATTTTAAGGTGGCCAAGGAAGCTGCCTACTGGAAAGGAGAAATGGGTCTCCTTCCCTGTGCATCTGTGAGTCCAGTTGGTGGTAGAAGGAAGACATTGACGGGAAGTGGGCGTGGCAGAGACATGGTGTTTGTATGGGAAACTCTCCAGGTTAGGAAGATTGAAAGCACTGAAGGTCGGTTCTCAGGCAATCGCTACTGCTGACCCCCCGGATGACTTTTCAATGTATAACATGGAGTATTCTATTTGGGGGTGAATAAATGGTTCCTTCAAATGAATAAACGCTGTCATAGCAGAACTGGAAACCATACTCAAAGCCTCTGAACTTGACAGCAGAGGGTGAGAACTTGAGAGAGAGGAGACATTTTCTTTCATTCCAACAGTGAAACTCACAGGGTTGACATTTCTCCCTTTAGACAAATTCCTGGCTCCTCTCCTTGACTAAAATGCATGCCCTTGAACCTTCTCACACCAAGACCAATGAGAACCCTCCCCTCTGACAAACGGTTGGTTGTCTTCTTTAGAACAGACACCGCGATGACTTGCAAGGCATAAATGGCAACCATTTGGTGGCTACCTGGGAAGTTCCCTAGAAGAGCTTGGGACACCACTGACTTTCAGGCACCATGTAAATCCCGCCATCTTGTTTCCCCATCTCCTGCCACCCAGCGACCTTTAGACCTTCAGCCCTCTTTCCACAGGGCTGTCCAGTCACCTCAGCAATCATCTGGTTTCGCTGATAGACAGAGGGCCTCAGGAGTCGACCGCAGCACAGAGGGAAGCGGGAAGGGGCTACTGAAGGCGACACAAAACTCTTTGAGAAATATCACCCCTTCCTACCTGGCCCCCTTTCTTTTTGATGTCGACTGCTTTTGCAGTTGTAAGAAAACGCGGAAAGACGGCAGCAACGATAACAGCCACGCCAGCCCAGGGCCGTGTAAACAAGCCAAACAAAAAAGCCGATCTGAAGGGAAGGCAAAATCCACGATCTGTCATTTTCAATTCTTTTCACCCCATGAGCGGAGGCGCAGTGTGAAGTGTGTTGGCTCTGCCTGCCATAGCTATTGTTGTGATGCCCTGTTGGATCCTTTGTGCCCTCCCTCCTGCTTTTATCTGGCTCTCATTAACACCACCACCAGAGGAGTGCCGTCAGAGGCAGCGCCTGACAGGCCCGCCCGTGGCCTCGTGCGATGGCCCTGCCAGGGCCGCCGGGCGGTGCCAGTGATGGTGAGGGAGACAGCGGGGAGACACGCACTTTTGCCCCAGAAAGCAGTCTTTGCACCCTGCCAGGAAAACAGCTCTCTGGAAAAGCACTGCCTGCTAGTAAAATGGACTAAATCAGTAAACAGTGATTAAGACTCCAGCTCCGCTGAATGTTGTCACTACCTCAGACACATGGCTTCGCCTCTCCCCGCATGTACACAGACATTCAAGAAAGAAAAGCTCAGTGCAGACTGGGTGGAGATCTGGAGGCCGAGGGGGGTGGCACTTTAGGGGAGAAGGATCCCGGTTCCTGGAAGGTGAGATGCTGTTTTCTTGGAAGATAAAATAAATATTTCAGGATATTCATTTCCATCCCTACCTTCTTTTGCTGGACTTGTGATGAGAATTGCTTTTCTGAATAAAACATCCAGCGATGAAGGGAAGCACTAGTTTGTTCCGTCAACATTTGCTCCCTCTTTGTCGGCTTCAGTCATATACAGATGGTGATCTCCATCCCTCGAAACCTGGATAAATCAGAAATACGACAAGCCTTGAAGTGTGCTGTTCTGTAGAAACTTGTCACTTCATTGAATGGCATTCGTAAGTCAGAAAACAAATTTTATGTGCAAATATGTATTCCTATCTCTCCATCCATTTACAGATAGAGATACTACATATATACACACGCATCTGACTTTTTGATCTTTTTTCTAACACTACCACCAGAGTAAGTGAAATTGTTATTACAAATACTATAAAAATGTTTTGCATGGAGCAGACTTATTGTACCTGTGCTTTGAACCAAACAGAAAAGGTTGCCTGGAATTCTAGAGTAAAGGTCTGACAATTTGGGAAAATGGTCAGAAACAAGAGGATGAGGCATTCAGAGCTCAGGGTCACACCTCAGAGAAGAAAAAAAATCAATGAATTCCACAAATTTGGAACCTAGGGTTCTTGTCGCCAACAAGCTAACAGTGAATCAGAAATCTGAGCCTTCATATTCTGGCAGACCCAGGTGAAGACACAGCACCCTTTTGGACACTTAGAAGGGACTTGTCTAGCCCTAGACCCCCCAATGTGGGATGAGGTGTAACTGTTATTCTGGTTCAGAGTGCGAGGGCTTCACCTTTTCTTATGAAGAGTCCAAAGGAATAAGATTTTTTAATCAAAACGAAAGGAAAAAATCCCACAACCACCTCCAAGACTTAATGTCTTCTCAGTTGTAGGTGATTGTCCTCAAAGGTTATCACCAGATCCTTGCAGAATCTCATCCAAACGTCTGTAAAAGCAGCTGTTTAAGAAACCCAATTCAAGCTCTTCTTGGAGGAGCTCTTAGCATCAGAATTATTTGGTGTCCTCATTCGGGTTCCTACAACCATGCTGACATCGCTCATAGCTGCCAAGCAGGGCTCAGAGAGGGCCATGGGTGGAGGAAATGGAGTGGTGAGCAAGAGATCGAAGGTGGAGAAAAAAAGCAGAAAAGAAGAGTTTCGATGCCCTCAGGACACTCTGGAGGCAATGTGTCAAGTGGTGATGTGAATGAATGCAGGATTTTAATGTATTTGAGCCAGAATTGTCAATGTGGTGAAATAGTAAGAGTAGTCATCTTAAAAAGAATGACAACAGCGTACACAGAACGGTTAAAGATGCTGTTAGTCATTAGCAATCAGTGATCTCTCTACTTTGGTCATAAGGAAACCAAGCCTGAGAAGAGGGTTTCACTAAGGTACCAGACCACACTCCAGGGATTATTGACTAGCATTTAATCACGTTCCTGTCGGCAGCAAATGTATTAAGAAAATTCTGTAAATGTAGGCAAATCACCCCACCATTATACGGTTTATTATTTCCCACTCTGAATCGCATGTATGTTGGGAGTGTGGTAAGAGCATCAATGATAACTGGAGCGCTTTGAGGTCGGGATGCCAGTGTTTGAGGACAGCTGCCACTTAAGTCTTGTGCTGGTGTGGACATGCGGGGCTGGCTATGCAGTTTTCATAAATTATGAAAGCGTGGACCAACCAGGGACCACAAGGTTCTGACGTAAGGGGCCCAGCCACCTAACACAGCAGCCACTCGACATCCTCATCCCACCCCAGTGGGCCACACCCTCCATGCTTAAATGCACTCACTATCTGGGCTGGCCTTGCAGATTCGCCTGCTGAAGGCAGCCTGATGCAGCCAGAGCAGAGCCGTGAAGCGCTGCTGGGGGCACACCTGTCTGCACCTCATCCCCACACACCATGGGCAGTAGGCACAGCCCATGGCCTTCTGGTGTGTGTGTGCGTGTGAGAGAGAGACAGAGAGAGGCAGAGAGAGAGAGAGAGAGAGAGAGAGAGAGAGAGAGAGAGAGAGAGAGAGAGAGAGAGAGAGAGAGAGAGAGAGAGAGAGAGAGAGAGAGAGAGAGAGAGAGAGAGAGAGAGAGAGAGAGAGAGAGAGAGAGAGAGAGAGAGAGAGAGAGAGAGAGAGAGAGAGAGAGAGAGAGAGAGAGAGAGAGAGA